>JAODAL010002666.1:0-190613 GCA_025379985.1 Phyllomedusa bahiana | reverse complement strand
AAAAGGGAAGAAATGGGCCCCTTTTTTTTTTAAAATCTCAGGTCCCTGAAAAATTTGGGCTATGTTTACGCTTTTTAAGGAAACTGCCGTATTCTCAATTTTTTGTTTTAGTTTTTTGTTCTTTTTTTTGAACTCTGTTCCCCTTTTTAAATTTTTCCCGGGCCACCTTTTTCTCTTCCAATTTAACCTAGCAGCTTCTAAAATTTTCTTCTCTTTTTAAGAAGAATAGTCAAAAAACCTGATTGATGAGAAAGTCGCTTCTTGTTCCCACTCTTGTAATAATGTTGTACTACTGGAACGACTTGCAGGGACCAGGGGAATCCTAAGACCCTTAGGGACAATACTGTTTTTGATATAATTTCAAGGGTTTAACCCCCCACCAAGTTTAGTTGGCCTTGATTAGAAATTCAAATCCTTGAATACAGCACTGATTGTCGGTGTAGCTTGATGAATGCAAGAAAAATCTTTCTCAGAGAAGCCCCCCCTAACATCAGAAAAAACAATTTTCTTTCATATCAATTGACAAAAAATTTGCCATACCTAAAGATAAATACCAGGAGGAGTAATAATATTCAACACCAAGAAATCAAAAACCACAAAACAACAAATTCCAATGTTATACCAGGGCTGGACATACCAAAAAAAGTACAAAAGAGTGATTAAAAAAAGTAGACCAAAAAAACACAATAAAAAAACACTTAGCAGCTAGTTTTTTTTAAAAACAAAAAATTTTTTATTAGAATAATAAATAAAAAAATTAAACCTAACCTTTTTAAAAACCCTCACAAAACTAAAGAAACCCTACCCAAAACCAGGACAAAATGTATCCCCTGCCCAAAACCCCCCACCCAAAACCCCGCCCCCAAACAACAACCCCATAAACCCTATTCAAAAATTACTGGATAATAAAGGTAAAAAAGCATGGAAGTTAAAACAAAAATAGGGAAACCCCTTCCCTGAAAGCATGAAAAATTCGAAAGGGAGATCACAAGAGCTATTTGAAATAGGAACAAAAGTACACCATAAAAGTACGTATGTAACTCACAAAGACACAACATAGAAGGTGTATAAACACGTTCCTATTGAATCATGGACTAATTTTAACTATAATATGAAATCCTGAAAAATGAAACTAAAAGCGCCAAAATACCCCGACCCAAAGCTTTCCCCCTAAAATTATAAAGGGTTTATCAGGTCATTGGTTTTAACATTATAGATCCAAAAAAACCACGACCCTTTTAAAAAAAGAAAGATAATATACAGCGTGTTTGTTCAAAGGGGATAAACAAGGTCCCCCATTCAATGAGTAAGAGAGGGCAATAATTATGGAATCACCATCTTAAAAAGTTAAAAAATATCGCAAACCCTTTCTATTTTCCCGGGCGCTGAAAAACCCTGCGCCCCCTTTGGTTACCAGGGGGCAAAAGTGAAAACACTTCCGGAAGGAACAAGGGACAATTTCCCATGCGTGGATAGAAATAGATTCGCGTACCGCGAACATACCTCCATCAAACCCCCCCTCACCAGGGAAACCCAGCAAAAACTAAAGTAAGCCGCGGGACGGTTCCGGGGGAGGGGGGGCCCTTTTTGGGGCGAGCACCCCAACATTTTGTCCTGGTTAGGGTAGGGTTTCTTTAGTTTTGTGAGGGTTGAAAACAGGGTTAGTGTAATTTTTTATTCATTATTCTAATAAAAATTTGTGTTTTTAAATATCTAGCTGCTAAGTGATTTATTATTGTGTTTTTTTGTGTTATATATGAGAAACCCTACTACGTCATGAATCACGTGACTTCCGTTTGTTCACTTTCATTGACAAATTACTCATATAGCACTCCCCTTTACTATTAAAAACAAAGCTTCTGCACAGACATAGAATTAATATTGCATAGACATGTGTATGCACATACAGGGAACATACTAATATTAATAAATATAGGCAAGATCGTTACGGAGATTTAACCCTGTTGGCATGCGGGTCTGCAACTGCAGAATCCAAAAGGCCTCTCTCATGCGTACCTTATGTTGCCTTATGACGTAGTAGGGTTTCTCATATATAACCAGCACTCCATGCTGAACAGATACACTGTGAACAAGGGCTCAGTATTTTGCCCGAAACGCGTCAGTTTGCTACTGTCAGCACCACTACTGTTTTATCCTAGTGCATGAAGATTTGAATAAAGAACCGGCATTTTATTCCTCTGGTGAGAATGATTCGTTTGTGCTTTTCTATATGTCACCACATCATGCCCTGAAGAGCAAACTAATAGATGAAAAGAGGTAAATGTACTAACTGCTTGTGATACAGAGGTTATGCATTTGCCTCTCGATCTGGTGGATTTGATTTGTTTTGATTTGATCTGACATGGTCTTTGTTGTTTGAATTGTTTTTGTATTGTTATGTAGATATTTTGCTAAATTACAGATGCAATACATTTTACCGTATTATGACATGCTGTATACCATTGTAATGAGGAGTGAAGAGGCTCAGGACAGGAATACCGGTGAGTGGCCCAACATTTCCTGGCTTCTGGAGTCCGCCCCAGTGCAATCGGGGAACTGGACACCACTGGTGGAGTTATCTCTTCGCCTACTACTGGCCCTGGTGCTGAGTCTTAAACATTCTTCATCAAGATTACCCAAATCTTTGGAGTCGATTATAAATTTCTGCCACTGTATGGTTGTATAAAATGTTATTTCATGATACTGTAATAATTTTCTTCTAAGATATTTGAAAACTTTCAATAAACACATATATAAAAAAAAAAAGCAGCACCTCTCCCAGGGCGTGGGCCCAGAGCAGAGGGTTTAACCCTTACCGGGCGTTGTCACATACAAACAGAAGGCTGCCTGCCTGGACATATGTTAGTACCCCCCCTTTAGGAGGGGCCACCGGACCCTCCCCTGGTTTGGGTTTCTCTGGAAGAGCCTCGTGAACTTCCCTAATAAGGGCCTTTGCATGTATGGACCTAGCAGGAACCCACGACCTCTCCTCAGTACCGTATCCCTTCCAGTGCACTAGGTACTGTAACGAGTTTTGCACTCTACATGAATTCACGATTTGAGCAACCTCATACTCCAACTCACCCTTAACTTCAATTGGAGGAGGAGGTGGAATAACAGAAGGCACGTACCTTTTCAGAAAAGGGCAGTGGAGCACATTATGTACCCGGAAATCAGAGGGTAACTTTAGGCGGTACTTTACAGGATTAATTCGCTCCAGAATGATATAGGGACCCACAAAGCGCAGTGCCAACTTACACGAAGGGACCTTTAGACGAAGATTTCGGGTAGACAACCACACCTTATCCCCAAAATTAAAACCTCCGAACAAAGACGTCTCTTATCACTTATCTCCTTCTGGATGCTCTGGGCATTCACCAAGTTCTTCTGAACTTGGGCCCGGGACTGTGCACAGATCGTTAAGGATAGCATCCACCCCACTGTGATCAGAAGTAACGCCGGACCATGATGAGTGTCTAGGGTGGAAGCCATAGTTGCAAAAAAGGCGAAACACCGGACGAACTACTATCCTGATTATTTATTGCGAACTCGACCAAAGGTAAGTATTTAACCCAGTCTCCCTGCTGATCGGAGACAAAACACCGGAGTCTCTGCGTAACCGTTTGATTCACTCTCTCCGTCTGCCCATTAGTATCAGGGTGAAAGGCAGAGGAGAATGACAGGGTGATACCCAGAGCCTTACAGAGAGCTCTCCAGAAACAGGAGACAAACTGAACTCTATAAACACGTTCAACACTATGCACTACGAACAGAGCGGTGCCTTCACAGCATACAAGCAGGACCCCACCTGCGCAATCAGTCCTCCAAATGTGAAAAGATGCCGTGTATGCTACCACATAGACCAAACAAGGTAATCCTTTTTCTTCTTATTTAATATAGAATATCACATAGAAACTAAGTAACATTTGTATAACGAAAGGCAGCAATCATGACACACTTAGCTCAGTCCTTGAAGTCCTTCATATAAGGTACGGATATAGCGCGAGCCACACGAGGAAACGAGCCAGAGGAGATCCAAGTAGTTACTCCATGTTGCCCGACCACGCAACATTTCGGGGGACCACGCCCCCTTCTTCGATAAAACACCGCTTAAGTTTCTCGAACGCCTCTAAGGCCTCGGGTTGCCATTTACTGATATTTACTCCCTTTTAAGTCATATCAGTTAATGGCCGGACGAGCACAGAAAAATTTCGAATGAATTTTCGATAATAATTAGCGAAACCTAGGAACCGCTGTAAGCCTTTCAGGGAGGAAGGACAAACCCAATCAAGAATTACCTCGACCTTCCCGGGATCCATACAGAATGAGTTAGGCATCAAAATATATCCCAGGAAAGGTACCTCCTGAACCCCGAAAACACATTTCTCAAGTTTGACAAATAATATATTGACCTTCAAAATCTGCAAAACTTGCCGCACATGTTTAACGTGTGAAGCCCAGTCCTGCGAGTAAATTAAAATGTCATCCAGATAAACGACCATACAACGACCAATGAGTTCCCGGAAAACATCATTTACAAGGTTCTGGAAGACCGCGGGAGCATTGCATAACCCAAAAGGTATGACCAGGTATTCAAAATGACCTACTGGGGTATTAAATGCTGTCTTCCATTCGTCACCCTCTTTAATCCGAATAAGGTTATAAGCCCCTCTCAGGTCCAATTTTGAAAACCACTTGGCTTCCTGGATCTAATTAAGCAGATCAGGAATCAAAGGTAAAGGGTATTGTTTTTTTACAGTTACAGTGGTGGCCAAAAGTATTGGCACCCCTGCAATTCTGTCAGATAATACTCAGTTTCTTCCTGAAAATGATTGCAATCACAAATTCTTTGGTATTATTATCTTCATTTAATTTGTCTTCAATGGAAAAACACAAAAAGAATTGTCATAAAGCCAAATTGGATATAATTCCACACCAAACATAAAAAAGGGGGTGGACAAAAGTATTGGCACTGTTTGAAAAATCATGTGATGCTTCTCTAATTTGTGTAATTAACAGCACCTGTAACTTACCTGTGGCACCTAACAGGTGTTGGCAATAACTAAATCACACTTGCAGCCAGTTGACATGGATTAAAGTTGACTCAACTTCTGTCCTGTGTCCTTGTGTGGACCACATTGAGCATGGAAAAAAGAAGAAGACCAAAGAACTGTCTGAGGACTTGAGAATCCAAATTGTGAGGAAGCATGAGCAATCTCAAGGCTACGTCCATCTCCAAAGACCTGAATGTTCCTGTGTCTACCGTGCGCAATGTCATCCAGAAGTGTAAAGCCCATGGCACTCGGGCTAACCTCCCTAGATGTGGACGGAAAAGAAAAATTGACGAGAGATTTTAATGCGAGATTGTGCGGATGGTGGATAAAGAACCTTGACTCACATCCAAACAAGTTCAAACTGCCCTGCAGTCCGAGGGTACAACAGTGTCAACCCGTACTATCCGTCGGCGTCTGAATGAAAAGGGACTGTATGGTAGGATACCCAGGAAGACCCTACTTCTTACCCCGAGACATAAAAAGCCAGGCTGGAGTTTGCCAAAACTTACCTGAGAGCGCCTAAAACGTTTTGGAAGAATGTTCTCTGGTCAGATGAGACAAAAGTAGAGCTTTTTTGGAAAAGGCATCAACATAGAGTTTACAGGAAAAAAAAAAAAAGAGGCATTCAAAGAAAAGAACACGGTCCCTACAGTCAAACATGGCGGAGGTTCCCTGATGTTTTGGGGTTACTTTGCTGCCTCTGGCACTGGACTGCTTGACCGTGTGCATGGCATTATGAAGTCTGAAGACTACCAACAAATTTTACAGCATAATGTAGGGCCCAGTGTGAGAAAGCTGGGTCTTCCTCAGAGGTCAAGGGTCTTCCAGCAGGACAATGACCCAAAACACACTTCAAAAAGCCCTAGAAAATGGTTTGAGAGAAAGCACTGGAGACTTCTAAAGTGGACAGCACTGAGTCCAGACCTGAATCCCATAGAACACCTGTGGAGAGATCTCAAAATGGCAGTTTGGAGAAGGCACCCTTCAAATCTCAGGGACCTGGAGCAGTTTGCCAAAGAAGAATGGTCTAAAATTCCAGCAGAGCATTGTAAGAAACTCATTGATGGTTACCGGAAGCGATCGTTCGCGGTTATTTTGGCTAAAGGTTCTGCTACCAAGTATTAGGCTGAGGGTGCCAATACTTTTGTCCAGCCCATTTTTGAAGTTTTGGGTGAAATGATCAATGATTTGATTTTTGTCTCATTCTGTTTTGGGTTTTTTCATTGCAAGCAAAATAAATAAATATATTAAAACCAAATAATTTGTGATTGCAATCATTTTCAGGAAGAAACTGAGTATTATCTGACAGAATTGCAGGGGTGCCAATACTTTTGGCCACCACTGTACCTTGTTGAGTTCCCGGTAGTCAATACATGGACGGAGGTTATCATCTCTTTTCTTAACGAAAAAGAACCCCGCACCCATAGGGGACACAGAAGGTCGGATATGACCTTCTGTAGACTTTCTGCAATATACTGCTTCATAGCAAGTCTTTCTGGACCAGACAGATTGTATATCCTGCCTTTAGGAAATCTCACCCCCGGCAATAGTTCAATAGCACAATCATAGGGCCTATGTGGGGGTAATTGCTCAGACTGAGTCTTGGAAAAAAACACAGCTACGGCGCAAATAAAGGCAGGAGTCTGCTCTACTTCCATATTACCAAGAATGACTGGGAGACATTTATTAATACACTGCTTACCCCACCTGACTAGTTCTCCAGACTTCCAGTCAATCACTGGGTTGTGTTTTTGAAGCCAGGGCAGCCCTAACACCACATCAGCAGGTAAGCCCTCCATGATAAACAGAGTACACCACTCCATATGCATAGACCCTACCAGCATCTCAAGCTCAGGAGTCAAGGTTGGATCTTGCCCTTGACCCACGGGGTAGAATCTGATAGGGAACTCCAGGGAAGGCCCAAACGCTTAACAAATGATGCATCCACAAAATTAGAGGCCGATCCCGAATCCACAAAGGCACTCCCAGAACCAGACATGGAAAGATATGAAATTTTAACTGGAAGCAACAATTTTTTCGACACCATAGGAAATACCTGTTCGCCTAGGTGACCTTCTCGCGAGTCACCTAGGTGCTGGAGTTTTCCGGCTGGGCCTTCCTCTTGGGACACTCACGGATGAGGTGACCTTCTTCGCCGCAGTAGTAGCAGGGTCCCTGAATGTGGCGAGATGTCCTGCGGTCCCTGGTGCTGCCCGCAGAAGAGGCCCCTATCTGCATGGGCTCCTCCAAGGGGCTCTCCGCGCCAGCTGGTTCAGGGGTGGCGGCAGAACGGAGCAACGGAGTGAAGCGGGGCAACGGGGTAAATGACTTCTCCCGATGTCTCTCCCTAAACCTTCTGTCCAACCGTACCGCCAGAGCCATGGTATCATCCAGCGTGCCAGGGGTTGGGTAAGCCACCAACAAGTCCTTCACATGGTCGGCTAGCCCCAATCTAAACTGACACCGGAGAGCTGGGTCATTCCACCCTTATGGGACACACCAACACCGGAATTCCGAACAATACTCTTCTACTGTCCTCTTACCCTGTTTTGACGAGGTAAGCTGAGTCTCGGCCACTGCCTCCCTATCGGGGTCGTCAAAAAGTAACCTAAGGAGTCAAAGAATCGGACCACAGAAGACAACTCGGGCGAGTCAGGGGATAAAGAGAACGCCCACTCCTGAGGGGAAACTTGGAGAAGTGATTTAATAATTCCCACACTCTGTTCCTCATTCCCTGAGGTACGTGGGTGGGGGCGAAAAAACAACCGGCAACCTTCCTTAAACGTTTGAAATGCCCTCCTGTCACCCGAGAACTTATCAGGTAACTAGATAGGGGGTTCCACAACAGAGGAAAGGGATGCCAGAGGACCCTGGGGTTGAGGGGCATTCTGGTCTCCTGCTGCTGAACTCTCAGTGCAAGATCCTGGACCAACTGGGTGAGCCCCTGCATCTGCTCTACCAATGCCGTCATGGGGTTCATAGTGCTTGGAGAGCAGTAACTGTCGGCCTGTAATACGGTCACGTAAGAGGAGGTGCAGTGGGCCCTGACTGCCACCCAGCCCACTGTCCCTGCCTACTTGGCTTGCTGCCCTAGATGGCAGACCCCAACTGGACGACAGTCCCTACGCTGCTTAGTGCAGGGCCATCAGGGAAAACTCAAGGTCAAATGGTCCGGGTCGATAACAGTCAAGAAAGCCAAAGCCACAATCAGAAACCAGAGAATAAACAGGAAACAAGCCGAGGGTCAAACACGAGCGGGAACGAAGTACATAAACGGAGGACAAAACATAGCCAAGGCAAGCCGAGGTCAATAACAAAGGAAGCAATACAAAAAATCACAGGGACACAGGGGAAACCTAACACAGGCAAGGCCTGAGAGGTCTGAGCCAGTTTAAAAGGTTTTCCCAGACACTGCCCCATCAGCTGATTGGTGTGGCGTCCGGGCCCTCCGATTGGCCTGACCGACACACCCCTTGTTGGGGGGGTTGCAGAGCTGTCACTCCAGAGCTTCAAAGCAGCACCTATCCCAGGGCATGGGCCCAGAGCAGAGGGTTTAACCTTTACCGGGCGTTGCCGCATACAAACAGAAGGCTGTCTGCCTGGACGTATGACACGCTGATTTCACTCAGTATTTTTGGAGCATACTGTCAGCACCTACAAAGAATTCTTCGAGGTGTTTTATGCACTAACAGCACTAATGGATAGGAGGCAGAAATTGGTCCCGAGCAGTCTGGGTCGTTTGCTCGTCGGGATTCTGTGTTTGCAAGCGCCAAATTTCCAACATGTAAATGACACTGTCAGTGCTAAAAACCGTCATGTGAACCTACCCTAAGTGTGTCTGTGCTCAGTATGTGTATATATACACACAATTTCCGGGGTACCTTGTCTAGTGTAGTCTCTGGGGTACAGTGTGTAATGCAATAATCTCTGGGGTATAGTGTAATATAATCTCTGTTGTACAGTGTGTAAAGTAGTCTCTCGTGTATGCCGTGTAATGTGATCTCTGGAGTACAGTGTAATGTAATCTCTGTTGTACAGTGAGTAATGTAATTAATTTCTAGGGTTCAGTGTGTAATTATAATACAATGGGGTACAGTGAATTATATTATTTCTTCAGTACAATGTGCAATTTATTTCTAAGGTGCAGTTAGTAATGTAATTTCTGTGGCTACCATGTGTAATATAATTCATTTCTGGGGTGCAGTGAGTGATGTCATTTCTGGTGTATGGTATGCAATAAAACATTTTGGGGGTACAGTATGACATAAGTGATTCCTAGGGGAACAGTGAGATTTGGTTCTTTTATTTTCCTCATTCTGTTGTGTGTATTACAAATTTAATGGAGTAGTGATGGGGAGATTGGAGGGAAGGGTTAAAGGAAATTTGCTGCATTGCACAACATTTTTTATTTCCATCTAGAGGGGGAGATATTGTAGGTGGGCTGGTTCGGTTTCATTGCCAGGGCTGCTTTTAAGTCCCAGTCCGGCCCTGAACTTCAGTAATTAGAGAGCCACTCCTAACCTTACGGATTGCACCAAAAGTGTTTGCCATAACAACTATACCCAGACCTCCTAGCTGGGTTATACGGGTCCGCTTCACTGCAGGGAGAGGAGGGGAGAGAAGGGAAATGAGGGCAAGTGAGAGGGAAGGCGAGTGAAGGAGGGAGGGATTGGATAGGAAGAGAGGGGATGAGAGGGAAAATTGGTCCCCCTCACTTTTTTAACCAAAGTTACGCCCCTGACTACAACCTCTGGTAACCTCTTTGCCAGGGTATGTCCGGGACACCAAACACTTAGTGGGCAACATCTGATTAGCCAGTTGGGGGGACCTGGTTGTCTTGTGATGTTGTGGGACTATACCCCTGCATCCCACATGACCAGACTCTATGAGCCTTAACTTATATATATCCATCTTGATAAATATAGCAATTATTCTAGGGGGAAATAAACCTTTAATGTGGGAGCTACCACAATATTGAGCCACAATTATTTCATGTTTGATAACCAATTTTTTTATGCAAACACAGGAAGCCCCAATGGGGGCTCGCTTTTCCCCCTAATTGGCAAATCTTTTTGTGTCGCTGTGGGAGAAAAAGTTTTCCTTTGCAAGTGACAATCCCTTCTGCTCCCAAATCAGGTGGTATGGTCGCTATATAGACAACCTGCTCCTGGTGTGGGTGCGGGACGGTGTCAACAATTTGTGGATTACATCAATAATAACAATATGAATCTTAAATTCACTTTTTGTTATGAGAACCAGTCGATTAATTATTTGGATGTCACCTTTGTTTGAATGGAGGGTCAGAAAGTAGAAGTGATACAATATACCAAGGATACAACACGAAACTCCATTCTGCGTGCTAGCTCATGTCAACTTTTTCATGTTGCGCAGAATATCCCTTAGGGTGAATTAACTTGCATAAAACGGAACTGTTCAGATCCAATTAAATTTGTGCATTTTCAGAATGAGACATGTTGCAAGTTAAAAAATCAGAAATATCCAGAATGTACTTTAAGGGATGCTGTCAAAAAAGTAGACAATATAGACAGGTCGATTTTACTTCATAAACAAAAAGATAAACTAACCATAAAGTTCAATAATATTACTTTTTCCTCTTCATACATCCCACAATTTGGAAAAAATTGTAAAAAGAGTTAAAAAAAAATCTACTTTTACTTAGATGGTAAGATTAAACACGTTACAATCTCATGTGAGATATGTTCCACGTAGAGCGCCCACCAAAGGTTTTATGTTATCATCAAGCATGTTTTCTTCCAGTGTCTTCCAGCCTTGAACTTGGTTGCCAAAAACAGTTTTCCACAAATGTGGACATCACATTTGCATGGCCTGCAGCTATGCACATACTACAGACACCATTATTTCATATCAAAACAATAAACAGTATAAAATGAAATCTTAAGTATGTGATTTAAATGATCAGTTGTTTTAGTTGCAGACTGCAAAAGTCAGGATACGTCGACATTTGTCTGACGTTTGATGGCCTGATCACACCACTTTTCACAAGTGCATAGTGGAGACACCAGCATTGTCTTTATGGAAGTTGAAAAAAATCTTCCAACCAGTAGAGGAGGTGATATTCAGAAAAAACTCCTGAGGTGCGAGGTGTGGTGGATTTACCACTTAGAAACAAGAATGCCCCTAGGTTTGAACGTCAAACAAGACATTATGGACAACATGTATGAACGGGGCTGTGCCATATATCTGGCGTCTTTTCAGCCCGATATCAGGCGCAGCCCCGTTCATACATTTTTAAATCTCCCGTACGCACTAGAACAGTGTTTCTCAACTCCAGTCCTCAAGACCCACCAACAGGTCATGTTTTCAGGATTTCCTCAGTATTGCACAGCTGATATAATTAGCATTGCACAGGTGATATCATTATTGTCAGTGCTTTCTGTGGGAGATCCTGAAAACCTGACCTGTTGGTGGGTCTTGAGGACTGGAGTTGAGAAACCCTGCACTAGAACCATAGCTAAGCTACATATTTATAGCTTCGCTACAACATTTCTGGGCGCATTACAGCTGGAACAGGTATACCACTTTCAAAGTGGTATACCTGATCCAGAAATGTCGCCCTAGCAGTGGAATGCGCCTGATTTATGACCTGCTGTAGAGCGGGCTCATCAATCAGGTGCATTCTATGCCTTATTATGCGCATGAAATTATGTGTGTTAATGACAAATTTCATGCATGTAGCCCTATGCATCAATATAGAAAGTTTTTCTAGTGCTATGTAATCAGGGTATCCATTCATTTTTATATTAGTTTTCTAAAGTAATCACTTCAAACGCAGTTTATCAGGATGAATCTTACTCACTTTTGTTTTCATATAATAAAGAATAGACAATTTGCAATTAGCACACCTGATGCAAAAATACAGAAAAAAGAATAAGACTTGTCAGGCTCACCCCACGTTTCAGCTGGATCGTTCATGCAGTTCCAGGTAAGCGTACATAGTATTTTTACACACAAGCGCCAGGCCCACGGTTCCTAGGTCTCCGGAAACTTCAAAGCATACAAAAATGGACCAGCGTATACCAAAGGACGTCTTCTTTATTGAAAATTCTTCACATATAGCTGATACAATAAAATAAAATAGGCAGGTAAACGAGGCGCGTTTGGGGGACAGCACTCGAAATTTTTCACAGTGCTTTTTTTGAAAAAGGGATAAAAACTGCCCGAAACACGTTTTAAAACTTTTTGGGATTTTTCCCAAAAATTACTGCAATAAAAAGAAAGAGAAAAAAATTTAAGGGGGGTCTGAATACTTTTCCGAACCCATGTAGGGGACCAAGGAAAAACTTGGAGGCAAATATTGTGTTTACTACTGGGAGTTTGTGCCAACCTGCTTTTTGGGGTTTGTAAACAAAATCACAAAAATAAAAACTCTTCCCACATTTTAATGAACAAAAAAAGTAAAAAAGTCTTACTTAGAAAAAGTAACAAAAAACCTGTTTAAATTTTTAAATTTGGACTTTTTAAATTTTAATGAGCGCGAAGGGGGCCCTGTAAAAAGAGTGGTTTTAAGAAGGGGGGATTTTGTTTTTATAAAAACGGGGGGGGCATGCTTGGGCTACAGTTTCCGGGGCCCAAAATTTCTAATTACGCAAACTGTTTTTTTAAAATTTTCAATAAATAAATAAAAAAGAAAAAGGGGGGGGGGGGGGTTTGCGGGGTTTTTTTTTTTTTGAAAATGGCCGAGTAGGAAGGGGTTTATAAATTCCCCCGGGGCTGAAAAATTTACTGCATCCACCCTCACCCGGGAACGTTTTAACCAGGGGTTTAGAACAACCAAAAAAGGGCAGAACGGGCCCCACTAACCCTTGGATGCCTCGGGGGAAATTTTTGGGATTCCTATTTGGGGGCCCGCTACTCGGGCCTTAAATGGACCAGGAAGGGAATGTGGCTGGCGGGGCCTCCCAAAAGGGCCCCCCGGGGGCCCCCCTTCACCGCCTGTCGAGGCAAGGGATACGGGGGGGAACTTTCCCTTTGGGAAACCCGTCTACGCGCTGGGGCCGGGCCGGGAGGGGAAAGTCACAACCCGCGTGTACCCCCGGCTGATCCCCCGGGCCCTCGGGGCTTTTGGGCGGGGGCTGACCCCTCTAAACCCAAAATCCCGGGCTTCGTCACTTTTCCCCCGGGACGAGGCGCAAACTCTCGCATCTAACCCCCCGGAAGGGACGCACAAGGCCCCCGCGCATCCCCCCGCTGACCCCCGCGGGGGGGGACAAATCCGTGCGCCCCCAACCCCAAAAACCGTTTGGCCGAGGGACGCGAAAAGGGGCCCCCCGCATCCATCGCTGACCCCGGGACGGGAAAAAAGTCCGTGCTGCTCCCGCACCCAACACCGCCGCCGGGGGACGCGACAAGCCCAAACGTTTCCCCCGCGCCCCCGCGGGACAAAAAAAAGGGTTTCCGGGTGCAGCTGCCGCCCCGCCTTTTGGGAGGGCCCACGACCCAGGGGGGGCAAAGGGGTCTTTACCCGGGGAAAAGGACACGCCTGCACCCCCAAAGGGCCCTGACCCCCCAGTTTTCCCCCTGCTGCTGCGGGACCCGGGCAGCGGCGCCCCGGGAGGGTTCCTCCCAGCCGCAGCGCCGCCCCCTTTATTCGGGAAAAAGGGCCATGGGCGGTGAAACCTTTTGGCTTTGAGGAGGGTTTTGGGCTTCCAAAAGGGGCCGATATCCTCCCCCCGGCCGCACCCGGGGGTTTCCCCAATGAAGGAGCCCCCCGCTGTAGGGACGGGATTTAAAAGGGTTTCAAATGCTCCGGGGGACCCTTCCTTAAAACCCGGCCCAAACCCCTCCCTTGCTGGTCCTTACTTCGTAAAATGCCGGGGTTTTTCTCGGGCAAGCCCTTCCCCAAGGACCTTGTAACCCAAAGGTCCCCCCCAGCCCCCCTCCCCCGTGCCTGAGGGGCCCTTGGGGGCTACAGGCCCTTTCAAACCCCAAACCCCGGGCCGAAAGGGTTTCCCCCGCAGCCTTTTACCTCTGGGGGCCGGGCCACAGAGTGCGGGGGAAGGGGAAAAAGGACCCGGGGGGGGTCCCATCCCCCCTTCCACAGGGGGTGGCCCGGCCTGTTTGGCCCCAAAACCCCCCCCGGGCCCTCATTTGCTCCTCTTGCCCACTTTTGCCCTGGCCCCTTCCCCACCCAAGGTCCCGGGTTTAAAAAAGTACACATAGGCTGTATGGACAAAACATAAAATTTTACTTAAATTTTTTATAAATTGGTGCTTTTAAAAAGACAAGTTCAATGGGGAACCCCCCTTGGGGCAATAAAAAAACATATAAAAAACGGGGCAGTACTTAGCTGTATAGCTTTTTCCTTTTTTGGGGGGAGGTGAGTGTTTAGTCCCATATAGACTAGAAGGGCCGATCATGCTGATTTATGCAGCCCAGTGCCCCCTTTGCAATGATGCGACTTTTTCGGAAGGCCCCCTTTTCCTTTTTCTCAAGAATGGGTCCTTTTCGCACGGGGTTCCTGGGGGGGGGACCGGGAAACATCAAGGCCCCCCCTTTGGGTCCCTTCTCGGGAAAGGGTGCAGGTGAATTCCCCCTCGGAAAAGCATTGCTTCTGCCCCGTGCCCCCCCACCCTGGGGCTACATACGGGGGCTGGCCCCCCTTCTGGGGGGTAGTCACGTTGCAGTGGGGGCTACTCCCCCACCAAATCCTCAGGGGCCAACCCTACTTGCCTCTCTGCCGCCTTCGGGGGCTTTTCCAGATCCCACAAGCCCCGACTTTTTTCCCCTTCCTAAACCCGGGGAACAAACAGAAACCCCTGTAAACGATTCCCGCCCTCCAGCTTCTCATTCGGGGACCTTCCCACCAAAAAAGGAAATATTTCCCTTAGGAAAAAAAGTTTTTTGGGGGAATGTAGGAAGGACTTTGATCAATTTCGTTCCGATCTGTCCCCAAAGTCTAGAGAGGGACTGTTTGAAACCCTCCATGAACCTTTTTTGGGCCCTTTCCCTGGGGGATCGCAGGGCACGGTACAAAAACACTCCCCCCCCACAATTTTTTTGCCCTCCAGCAACATCGGGACAAATGTCGAGAATAGAGGGAGGAGAAAAAACCCCCCCCCCCCCAAGGTTCGGGGGTCTCCCGGAGTCCATCCCTCTTCTAAATTTGAAATTTCCACCGTCCCCAAAAATCTTAAAAGATATCCGGATGAGTTTCCCCACCACTTCTTTGAGCTGGACAGGTCCTTTTAGAGCATTGCCCCTTTACCTAACAAGGATGTACACTCCCCATGGGAGGGTTTTTTGCCCATACATTTCTATGCCCTCAAGAAGAAATCAGGAAAAAAAGCCCGAAAGGGGGGCGGTCTTTGCAGTATAAAGATCGCCCCCCATAAAAAATTTTTCCCCCGGCCTTTTGGCCCCCCCCTTGGGGGCAAAGGGCTCTATTTAAAAACCACTTCTCTCTGGGGCTGCGGGAAAGAAATAAAACCCTACAGGGGGGGTTTCCCCTTTCGCTTAATTTGTACGACGGAAAAACCGCACTTTTTTTTTTTTTTTTAACCCCCCCTGGGGTTCCCAAAAGAGTACCAACGTTCCTACGGGACTTGCAGATTCCCAAATTTTTTCCCTGCCTAGGGGGCCTTGTTTTGGGCTTATCCCAGGGGGGGGGGAGGGGGGTCCCCCCGGGCCCTACGCAGATTTCCCCCGCGGGGATGATCCGGAAACCCCCCCCCCGAAAGCCCCGCTCAAAAAGGGAAATAAACGCTCGTAAAAAAAAATATTTGGGCCCCCCCTTGGGGGGGCCCCTGCCCCCTTAAATCCCCTTAGTGTTCCGGGCCAAGGGGGTCTTTTCAATATATTTTGTTTTTTTTTCCCCCAGGGGACTCAATGTTGCTCAAAAATATGTTTTTTTTTTCTGAAGTTTCATGTTTTTTCCATTCAGCTAATGTTTAGGTGCTCAGCTAAATACCCGGTCAACTTTATTTCCCGGGGTTTACTTTCCATTATGCCTTTTTTCCTTGTCCCCCAAGTAGGGCGGGAAATCCCAACGGCCGCTGTGGCCCCAATCGGGTCTTCCTATATGTTTAGGAGTTCTTAATAGGGGTTTTTGGGCGGGGGCACAACTTTCCCTTTTTTTCCCCCCTGCTGTTTTTGGTTTTGTTTTTTTTTTTCTTCTCCCTTTCCCTTAAACTGTTTTCCCCCCCCCTGTCGTTGCCGGGCGCAAAAAGTGGGCACAAAAGGGATTATCTTGCCCCCCTTGCTGATTTTAAAAGGGGGGCCCCAAGATAGCGTCCTTTCCCAAAGCCAAGGGGTTTTAACATACCCCAGAAGGTGCACAAAACCTCTAAACCCTTTCCCCCCGTCAAAAGGTCCCGATTGTTAATTTTTTAGGAGACACATTTTAAATTTGACCCTGTCCCTAATTTAAATTAAAAAAATATTTTCCCCCCCTTGGGGAATTTTTTCCCAAATTGGGCCCCTACCCAAATCCCGGGGGGTTTGCTATTTTGTCCATAAGTTTTCCCCTTTTTCACTCTGTACTTGGTTGTTCCCCGATGCTGAAGCCCCGGGTACCTTAAAACCCCTTTTTTTAAAATCCTGGCCCTGTTTTTTCAGTCGTAAATTTTTATATGCTCCTAATCTCGGGGCAAACCGGGTTTTTTTGTTAGAGGTCCTGGATAAATTGAATTTATGCTCAGGGTTTCGGTCCCTTTTTCGGGGACTTTAACCTCATTTGACCCGACTATGGATTAAATCCACTGGGCGCCCCCACTATTCAGTACTCACAAACAAAAGAGTTAAGAAAGCCCTGTTCAATTCCCCGGCCCTTTTTGGGTGGTTGGCGGCTTCAGCATCCCCCTTTGGGATTTTTGCTTTTTTTCCTCTCCTTTATTTAAAAAAAAAACATTTGTATGACTAATACTTCTTTAAAATGGTTCCCTCCCCTGGTTGTGCTCCCCTCCATAGGGAGTGTGCTCTTGGTCGGACCATGCGCCATCAATTTTCCCCCCTCCGTTTTTTCCCCCCTTTTCCCCCCCCCCCCCCCCCCCTCTTCCAGCTAGATCTTAATCTTATTGCTGGATTCCCTTTGCCTCCTGACTCCAAAGGGGGTTACTGGGGCCCCTTTGTTTTTGACCATGTGGGGGATCACACATCTCCCAAAAAATTTAAAAAGGGGGGCCCTGAAGTGCGTTTTGCCCAGGTTTTGCTCATCAAACATGGTATTCCCCCTCAAGAAAGGGGCGTTCAAAGGGCCCCCCTTTGCAAAGGTTTGCAAAGGGGACCTCGCTGGAAATTTACATAAAAAAGCCTATCCCCGGGGGTGTGTTTTTCGGATCTAATTTATGGCCAGACTTGAAGTTCGTTTGGGCTCTTTTAGGGCCCCCTGGGGGAAAAATAAAAACAGGTCTTCCCTAGCAGGTTCTATGAATTTTTGGGAAAAAAGAGTGGGCCCCCTCCCCAGCAGGGTACAAGGGATTTGAACGCTCCCTCCCCTTTTTCCCAAAGTATTTAAAAAATGCACAGGGGAAAATTTTGGGCCCCTACCCCTGATCAGATCGCCAAAGGAAATTTCCCTTTCCCACTACCTTTTAAATTTTTTACAACCTCCCGCCCGGGGGCCCTCTTCCTTCCCCTTTAACTCGAAGGGCCCCCCTCCCCATTTTCCGCCCTGTCGGGTGAGGAGGTACAACCTTTTTGAGGGACCATTCTTTTGGGGAGAGGAACTTAGGGGGGCCCTCCCTCAAGGAACTCCCTGGGGGGAAGGCCCCGGGCCCCAAAGGCTTTTAAAACCCGTAAAAATTTTTTTAAAAATTTGCTTCCCCCCCCTTTGCCCCCGTTTTCTAGACGTTTTAAAAATGTCTCCCCCTCCTCTCCCCTTTTCCCCAGGGGGCCTCCCTCGGGACAAATTACCAAATCTTACCCCAAAGGGGGGGGAAAGACCCCCCAACCTGCGGGGGGCTATAAAGGGCCCAAATTTTCTTCTTAAAAGTAGACCTTAAAATTTTTTGCAAGCTCCTGGCTAATCGCCTTAACCCCCCCTTGCATGCCCTGTTCATTTCCCGGGTCAAGTTTGGCTTCGTTTCCGGGGAGGGGAAACGTGGGTAATACCCTTTTAAAAAACCTTTGGGTATCATCAACCTTTGCCCGTGAGGGGGGGGGCCCTTGATGATCCTGGGCAATGGATTTCAGAAAAAACGGTTTGACAGGATTCTTTGGGGCTCTTTTTTAGACACTTCCCCGCACCCTAGGTTAGGAAAACCCCCCTTCACCCTTTCCGGAATTTTTAAGCGCTCCCAAAACAAAATCCTTCGGCCCAAATTGGGAAAATTAAAGGCTCCTTGTCTATGCTTTTTATATTCGAAATGGGACAAAACAGGGAAGCCCCCTTTCTCCACTGTTATATGTCTTGATTTTGGAAACCCTTTTAAAGGCCGCTATTTGGGACCCGTCCGGACAATTTTTGGGGGGTACGGTTTTGGGACGCAGGAGTTCAAGTTTTTCCGCTTTTTTCGAAGAATTGTTTTTTCTACCTGACAGATCCCTTTATATCCCTTCCCTCCCCCAATTTGGGGGGAACTGGCCCCTTTCAGCTCTTTGGTTCCCAAATGTAAAATTAATTTTTTCTAAATCTGAAGCCTTTTAATTTTTTCTCTTTTCCCTAACTTAGGTTTCGAAACCCCAAAGTGAAACCCTTTCCCCTTTTTTCCCGGCCTGGGGGGGAAAAACTTTTTATTTTGGGGAAACCCCCAAACCCCCGGGGATTTTTCCGCTTTTTTCGTCCAATTTTTTTTACCCCTTTCTTTTTCAATTGTGAAAAAGGGTTTGGGGGGGTTTGGGGTCGGAAAAGAATTCCCCTTGGTTTGTGAGAATGAATGTAAATTTAAAATGACTATTCTTCCGAAAAATTTTGATACCTATTTCGACCGTTCCGTTGTCCTGCCAACTTCCTTTTTTGGGCCCCCTTAAAACAGTTTTCCCTTTTGGAGTTTTTATTTGGGTTCTCGCCGTTTCCCGGGCCCAAAACAGGAGGGCGGAAAAGGGTCGCCCGATTGTAGGGTTTAAATACCTGGCAGCTGCCAAAGCGAGGTTTCTTGATCTAATACAAAGCCCTTTGGGCCCAAATTTATGGGGGTTTTTATTGCGCAGAAACCCCTTTGTCCCCGATTTTCCCTTTATTTCCATCCCCTTGGGGCCCTTTAAAGGGTTTCCCCCAAAAACAGGCCTTTAACCTTAAACCTTAGTGCTATGCACACGTTCACTATTCTGCAAAAGGGCTAAACCTCAGAGTCCCCGTTGGACCTTTAATGGCCCCTTAGTGCCCCTCTCGGATAATCCCCCCTTTTTCCCCCCCGGTTGCCGGGAGTGGCTCCTTCCTGGGGAGCTCCAGGTTTAACCCCAATTTTTGGCCCTTTTCATATCCCCCAAAATAGGGATCTTTTCTTTCCTTGGGGATATTTTAAAATGGCCACTTATCATTTCCCCTAGGCATGATTTTGAATACTTGCAACTCCGGCACTTTTTTAATTTCCCCCATCTCGAAAAAAGGGTATTACCGACCTCTCTCCCCCTTTGAGAAACTTTGGGAGCTCCCCCCGCTGCCCCGACCCTGTTTCCCAAATTTACCCAAAGGTTCTTACTGCCTGGTTCTCCCAAACCCCTCCCTTTATTTCTGTGCGACTTTTGGGGAAAAAAAAACTCCAAAAAAAATTTTTCTGTTGAGCAGTGGAAAAGTTTTTCTTCCCCTTTCCCCCAAGGCGGGGTAAAAAGGTTTAAGGCCCAAGAGGGCGAGTTTTTAAAAGGGGCTTTCCCGATGGTACAAAGGGGGCCGGCCCTTTTTCCCCAAAAAGGTTTTCCCAGCGTTCTGGGTACGGCTGGGGTGCCTTCGGGGGGTCGGCATAAAGAGTCATTTTGGGGGGGGTTGCCCCAAAAACTGCGGGGCTTTTTTTAGACAGTTCTCCAAAGGGCATCGGGACTGTATGGGACACTTATTCCAGACCCCCGAGGGCCCCCCTCCCGTTTATGTTTGTTTACTACAGTCCCCCTTTTAAAAGGAAATCTTTAGTAAGACACCCCCCTCCCAAATGCGGGGAAAACAGTGATCCCGCCCAAATGGCGGCAAAAAAAGTTCCTCCCTTTCCCTAATGGAATGGGGTGAGCGAAATCGCCCCTAACCAAGTATGGAGGAAAATGGGCCCGCGAGCACCCCCGGGGGGGCAATACTCCCCTTTTTCGGGGCTTTGGCCCCTTTTCCATGTAGTCCAAGTTTCAGGGGTTAGGGGGAAAGCTAGTTTTCCCCTAAACTGCCTTGGGGCCCCTTTGGGGTTTTTTAATTTTTTTCCTTTTTTTTGTCTTTCTTCAGGGGATTCTTGGAATCCCTTCTCTTGTTTCTGCCCGTTTCGCCCTGTGCGTGCATACTCTCCCCCTTTTCCCTTTTTTTTTACTACTTTTTTTTTTTATGTTTGGGCCCTTTTTTTATTTTGTTTCCTGGCTCAGGGTGTTACTTTATTTACCAAACCTGGTTGTCCGGGTCCTACTATTGCATTGCCCGCATTCTCTGTCTGGTTTTGGACATAATTTTGTAAAATGCCGTAGGTCCTAAAATTTTCTTTTTCTTTGGAAAGGTTTATTTTAAAATTTTCCTTTTTTTTTTTTTGTACATTTTCAAAGTTTTCAATTTTGAAGTACTTCTTTTTCACCCATATGCCCCAAAAGTTCTTTGTTTTAAAGATGTTTAAAGAATTTTGAAAAAAGCTTTAATAAAAATCTATTATTGGAAAAAAGAAACTGGGGTCCCCTTCATTTTTCATAATAAACCAAAGTAAAACCAGCAGGCTGATACTATAAGGATCGGAAGGTCCACAGATACTGTGCCCTTCCCACCCTTAAAAAAAAACCAAACCCGGTTTTTTCCCCTCCTCTGGGCATTGGGGACGGGAACCCTTTTTGGGCAAAGGGGTTTAGTGTCACCCTAACACCAAGACTGAGGGGAGAGAATGGAAGGCTCTTTTACAAAAGCCGTAACTTAATTTTGGGAAAAAAAAAAATTGGGCAGTAAAAAAAATGTATTTATTGATATACTTGCCAACCACAACAGTTTGTAACAGGGGCGTAACTAGAATTCACACGGCCTCATAGCAAAATTAGATGGGGCTCCACCACCTATTGAAAATTTAAAAAAAAAAGAAGCAGGCCCCAAATTGAGGAATAATTAAAGGGTTTAAAAAATACTGCCATTCCCCAAAATCTGGGGAACCCCCTATAGTAGTTTTTGGAGAGCAGAAAAATACCAACTACTTGTTTCCTACAAAAAGGAACAATGTTCTTGAACCTGAATGGGTCACCTAAAACCCCTGGGCCCAAGCAAATTTTAATGCGCTATGGCATTTGTTACTTCCCCTTTTTTTTTTAAAACCCTTTTATTAAAGAAATGGGTCCCAAAGGGGGATTTTATGTAAACCACCAAAAGGGAAAAACCCTTTCATTTTAAAATTTCATGGGCCGGATAGCAAAATCCAAACATTCAAAGAAAGCTGGGTTTATGCTTTTTAGTTTTCCCCAGGGGGGCAACCCCGTATGTCTGAAAAAAAAGGGGGGCCAAAAGTGGGGGGGTGGGTTTTCCCCTCAGTTTTTCCCGGTTGCCCGGATAGGCTACCTAGCATCCAGAAATGTTAAGTGATGCCCATCTCATCCCCCACAGATGGCACCAATTTTTCAATTATAAGACAACTGGGTGCCATCTCTGGGGGAATGGGTGACATCCAGCTGTCCTAGACGCTGAATAGACTATTCAGCATTCAGGAAAGCTGGGTGATGTCTTTCCCCCACGGTGGCACCCAGTTTTTCAAGATAAGAAAAGTCACTGCCAACAGTGAGGGAAGGGATGGCACTTGGGTCTCCTGGATGCTGGATAGTATACCCAGCATGAAGGCAAACTGGGTAAGCCACTGTCGGCAGACAGGAGACCAAAAGGAGGGAGCAGAGCGGTTCTCATCTCTTCTCTCTGCTCCTCTCCAGGTTGGCACGCAGGTACTGAGAGGATATGCATGCCCTACAGCTCGACTATAAAGTCTAGATGCAAGGTCACCTTCTGCCGTCAAAGTCGGTGATTCTGTCAAAGAACCTCTGGCAGCCATTTGGTTTTGGGAGGTTCACCAACTCTCCCGGGGGAGCATGAGGTCTGTCCTATTTGCGGGAGTCAGCCAGCACGATCTAGGAGAGTAGGCAGGTATGCCTTAAGGATGAATGCACACAGGACGAATTTGCTGCAGAATTTTCATGTGGAACTGCTCCTCGAAAATCCACAACTGATTACAGCCATGTGGATGGAATTTTACAAATCATATGCCCATGTTGAAAACAGATTCTGCAGGTACTGGAGTTGATTTTACCCCATTCGAGTCAATGGAGAAAATCCGTAGCACATCCACTACTGAAACTGACATGCTTCAGATTTAAAAATCAGAATGGTTAGCATCACACTCAGCCTAGCACAACACACATTTTGGTGGAAAAAAAACACCTGTTTTATACAAGCATGGGGACTTACACACAAAAAGTTTACATAGCCACATGTCTACCAATCACTAGTACTCATAGGACGCCCTGCTCTAGCCCCTCCTGACAACCTAACAACAGAATGCCATACAAGACCAGAATTCCCTGACGTCAGGTTGCCAATGGCATAAAAACTGCAACATGTACACATTTAATATAACATAAGTTCATACAACATAACATCTCCTGCAATGAAAGGCGTTTAGCCAGACCTGTCGGCATAACACATTTTACAGGTCTGTAAATTCCAGTTTAGAATTTCTACAACTGCAGCAGGCATTAGAGTTAGTCAGTGCAATAACCTTCAATTGGTCTCCAGAAACCAAGAAATTAGTTTTGCAAGAAAGACCAAGAGGAGTGTGCAGCTGTCCTTGACCATGTTAAGCTTCTAAGGGACCAGTGTATTTCTGGACTGAGCAGTCAAGCTTGAAGGGGAATTCTGCAGACTATGTCTGTGTAAAACCTGATACGCCAGACAATAGGAAATGTGAAATCAATAGAATAGAGCCAAGTGACCCACACTGTCTGGACTGCTATTGAGTTGTATGCTGAATAGGCCCTCAGAAGTCAGTACCATGGCTAAAGAACTGTGAAAGAGAGATACTTTCAGGGGCTGGATGGGTTGGAGAACCCATGGCTCGCATTGATGGCAGCTAACAGCTTTCCCATCCTTGTGTCTGAATGAATGTGGACAAATTTTAAAGGAGTTGTGCCACCATGAATGTTTATCATCTATACACAGGTTAGGCGATAAATGTCTGGTCGCTGGGAGTCCCAATGCTGGGACCCCTTGACTTTCTCTGAGATCTCCGTCCCTCATTACTCCACTCACACAGCGATGAAGTCTTTGAATGGAGCAGTGGTCATACAAAGTCTATACGGGGACAGATGAAGATAGCCGAGTGCAGCGCTCAGCTACATCTGTCTGTCTCATACACTTTTAGTGGAGTAGCATTGGGCATTTCTCCACACCAAAGGCGACATGTATGAACATTGGCGCTGACAGGCCAGCTCTAAATAGCTTTAAAGTAATGTCAGAATGTATGAACTTGTTCTTCTGCAGGTCATGCATACAGCTCAGGCTCACTCAGACCACCTTTAACTTGGTCTGACTGTTTTAACAGTTCTGCGCCTAGATTTGGCATCAAAGAATCATAAATGTATCTACTTCTACGGAATGAATGTGGTGCAACACGCCCCCAGAATGCCCCTAATCTTTGGCGCACTAAAAAGTGTCTTTGGCGAACTACAAAGGCACTTATCGCACCAAAGTTTGGAGCGCGCCTGTTCATACATTCTTTTTGGCTCAAAGTACACCAGAAAACTGGTGCAGCCTCGTTCATACATGTCACGCCAAGTGTTAGATCAGACGGGAGAGTATGCCTGGACAACCCCTTTGGGCTCATCCCCTCGGCAGACATCAAATACTGGTCGGATTATATGACCGGTAAGCGCTCCGTTTTGCGGCCGTGCAAAAGCCCTCCCCCTTCGCATAGACTGGTTCATATTCTGCCCGAAAACCGGGTGGAAGAATGAACATGTTCTATATTTCTCGGACCGCCAGGGGTCTAAAAAACCGTCTGGCGGAAAACCCGTGCAGTGGGGACCACTGCACGGGTTTTCCATAGAGGTCCATTGAAAACTTTGACAGATGGTTTTCAATTTTGAAAAAAACGTCCAAAAACCCTTGACGTGGGGACAAGCCGTTTAAGTACTCTATTAGTTAGGTTCCTAACGTCTATCAATAAGTCGGGTCCTTAACAATTGTTAACATATTTTCTAATACATTACTCACAAAAAGTTAGGGATATTTGGCTTTTGGTTGAAATGTCGGGATGAATGTAAAATGTATTGATTTTTTTTTTTTTTTTTATTAACTAAATGAGACCATCTCTTAACTTTAGAATGCACATGTCCAACTGTTCAATGTTTCAGTAATTTTTGTACAATTTGCTGATCTGTAAAAAGGAGCTTAATAGCAAAATTCCCAACATGTGTTTAATCCCTGAAATCGTCCAATAAATAGGGGGATCAATTTGAATTGGGATTTAAACAGTCCTCCTCATCATGCTGTTCACATTTTGACATCATGAGACCAAGACAACACCTTAGAATTGATCAACAGTACTTCGCCATTGCGAGGCTTCAAGAAGGATGCTCTCAGATGGAAGTGGCCACTGATCTTAGAGTGTCATCAGCAGGTTGTATCAGAGATACCAAGAGACTGGAAGAGTCACAGAAAGGCAAAGAAGTGGTCATCCTTTGGCTACATCACACACTGATGACGACTTCATTGTAAAGAATGCCCTGCAGAACCGGATGATGAATGCCACACAACTCCAGGCATGCTTAAGGGAGGTGAGAGGCAACCAAGTGTCACGTCAGATAATTCATAACCATTTACATCAGTGGGGTCTACGTGCTAGACAACCAGCAAGGGTACCTGACCACACCACCAGGCACAGGCATCATCGTCTTGCATGGGCCAGGGAGCATCCATGCTGGATGAGGGACCAGTGGTCCTCAGTGCTGTGTAGTGATGAAAGTCAATTCACTCTGAGCAGAAATTATGGAGACATGAAGGAGAGCACTATACATCAGCCAGGTCAGGTACCCTTGCCGGTCGTCTAGCATGTAGACCACGCTGATGTAGCTGTTATGAATGGTCTGTCATTACACCTTGGTGCCTCCCACCTCTCTTAACACTTTAAAGCACGATGACGTTCGTGTACGTCAAGGTGCTGTGCCTGTTAAAGCACCATGACATCCAGGAATGTCACGGTGATCGTGTGGGCACAAGAGCTGTACTCGCACGATCGCTGTGGGAGCCCGGTGGTGATTGATAGTCGGACTCCTGCACTTGCCATCGGAAGCAGAGATAACTCAGTTCCCAGCACTTTAACCTCTTAGCTGACGCGAATAGCGACGACAGCAGCTAAAGAGTATGACAGAGGGAGAAAGCTTCCTCTGTCCTCCATTGGGACCCCAGCAACAATATCTCAGGGTTCCAGTGGTTTTCATAGCAACCGGGGGTCAGACAATGATGTCATCATACCAGGCTCTGCCCAGGGCCGTAGTCTGACAGGGTGATTGTCAGTTGGTATAATACATAGATATGCTGCAATGTATTATACCTGAGCTATACCAGCAATCAAATGATCACAGAGTATAGTCCCAGAGTGGGACAAGTGAAAAAAATAAATAAATAAAAAGTAAAAGTGTAAAAAAAAAAAAAAATAAAGTAAAACACGCACTCCGCCCTTTACCCATTACAAATACCAATAATACCAAAACGGAGCAAAATAAAAATGTAAATCTGTCATGTTACTTTACCCGTATGGAGAACGCCATAAAAATATTTAAAAAATGGCAGAATTGCAATTTTTGCTTATCCCGCTGCGCATAAAATGGAATAAAGAAAGATCAAAAAGTCATATAAACACCAAAGTGGCACCAATGAAAACTTCAGTTTGTCCCTTAAATAAAAAGACCTTACACAACTCTGTATATTGGACAAATAAATAAGTTTTTGGTATCAGGAGAGAGCAATACATAAATTTTGTTTTACACAATCAAAACATGTTTTTGTTTTTTTTTAAACTGCTACAACATTAAAAAAATAATATAAATTGGGTATCACCACAATCGCATCATCCAGCAGAGTAAAACCAACATGTCATGTGTACTGCACGGTGGACACTGTAAAAAATACAAACACTATCCGGATTGCTGTATTTTCTGCATCCTGCCTTTTAAAAACGGATTCAAAGGCAATAAAAAAGTCATGTGTGTCCCAAAAATTATACCAATAAAAACTTCAACTCAACGCGGGAAAAAAAAGCCCCTACTCAGCTCTGTACACAGAAAAATAAAAAAGTTAAGGCTCTCGGACTATAGTGATACAAAAACTTGTTTTATTTCCTAAATAAAAGTTTTTTTATTGTGTAAAAGCAGTAAAATGTAAAAAAATAAATAAATTGGGTATCGCTGTAATTGTGTCATGCTCAGTAAAGCTATCATGTCATTTATACCACACTGTGACTGCTGTAAAAAATAAAAAACACTCTCAAGATTGCTGTATTTTGTTCATTCTGCCTCTAAAAGCCTTGATAAAAAGAGATCGAAGCATCAAACGAGCTCCAAAATTGCACCAATGAAAACGTCCACTCATCCCGCAAAAAACAAGCCTTTAATCAGCTCCGTATACAGAAAAATTAAAAAGTTATGGCTATCAGACTATGACAGCATAAAAACACAAATCTTTACAAACCCATTTCTATTGCGTAAAAGTAGCAAAACAAAAAAACTATAAAAAATTTATATAATTGCAATTGCGCCAACCTGCATAGTATAATGCAATTATAATTGTCACTTATACCGCACGGCGTATGCTGTAAAAATGAAACCCAAAAACAAATGGTGGAACTGCAGATTTTTTTTTTTATTATCATGGTCCTAAGCTGAAATAAACTGTGGAACACCTGTGTGCCAAAATTGCATAATACACCCCTAGAGATCAATGAGAGGTGTTGAATCCAAAATGGGATGACTTCTGGAAGGTTTTACCTGTTCTTGTACTTATTAAACATTTTCAACTGCAAACTGTTGGAAAAAAAAAAATTTGTTATTTTCACAGCCTAATGTTAAGAAAAAAATTGTCTAAGAACTATGGGGTCGATATACTCACTGCATCCCTTAATATATTCTTTAAGGGGTGTCATTTTCCAAATTAGGTATTTTTAGGGGAGTTTATTAAGTTTTAGCACCTTAGGATCTCCGCAAACCTGGAATGGTGTCTAAAATATCCTAATGAAAATGAGACCCAAAAATCCAGTAGGTGCTCCTCCTATTCTGAGGCTTGTGTTTGAATCAAACAGGACACTAGGGCCACATATGGGATAACCCTAAAAACAGCAAAATCAGGGGAATCAATATTAAGTTGCATTTCCATGGTCACATCTACCGTGTTCCAGTGAATAATGGATAAAAAAGGGAAAATTGACACCTATGGGGGTTAAGAAACAAGTTTTTGACTACCTTGATTGGTTCTTAAATGGAGTCACTTATGGGGTATCTAACATAAGGGCCCCTCAAAGCCACATCAGAACTGAATCGACCCTTAAAAAAATCAGTGTTATAAATTTTCTTGAAAATGTTAAAATTTGCTACAAAATTTAAGAGCCTCCTAATGTCCTAAAAAAATAAGGGATTGTTTAAAAAAATGCTGCCAAACATAAGTAGATTATGGCAGATTTTTCGTTATTTACTAATTTGTTGGTATGACTATCTGTCTTACACGCAGAAATGTTTAAACTTTGAAAATGGCAAATTTTATTAATTTTTTGATATTTTTCACCAATAAACAAGGATTTTTCAAAAAAAAATTAATTGCTAACTTAAAGTACAATGTGTCACAAGAAAACAATCTAAAATCCACATGTAAAGGTAAAACCATTGAAAAGTTATTCGCTGATAAACGAACACGTCAGATTTGAAAAAAAGGGTTTGGTCCTTAAGTCCAAAACAGGCTTAGACTTTGAAGGGTTAAACGTGCCTGGAGTTGGGTGGCATTCATCATCTGATTCCACAAGATATTGTTTACAATTAAGCCATCATCAGTGTGTGATGTAACCAAAAGACGCTCACTTCTTTTTCTTTCTGTGACTTTTCCAGCAGTAGTGGGTATTGGAGCAGGAGCATGGAGAGGTAAGTAGACACTGGCAGGTGACAGCACCAACACGGATGTGTCCGTGGTCTGGAATGTGGACTGCGGCACGCGGTCACATATAGACCACTGCTGTAGCCCCCTCTGTCGCATATAGACCACTGCTGTAACCCCCTCTGTCACATGTAGGCCACTGTGTGGCTCACTATGATAGATATAGACCACTGCTGTAGCTCCATTCTCTGTCACATAAAGACCACTGATGTAGCCCCACTAACTAAACTGGCGGTGTGATATTATGAACGCTAAATGACTTTTGGTGACATCATAAGATAAAAGTTCTTAGCTCTATTAAACCCACTGCAGGTTTAAACTACAATATAACAGGGCTGTTTCTTAGGGTGGGCAGGAGTAGCAGCCACCTGTGGCACCCCTATAACTTTCAATGCATCTCCTGCCTTGGACAGTTACATGCCCTGCCTGCTCCAAGTAATGGCCCTTAACGTGTATGCTCCTGCCATAGCACTGCCTCCACCATGTCTGACAGATAATGTGGTATCCAAACCTACATAAGACAGCAGCACACGTAATAAATTATATATCATCTTCATTAGACAGATAATACTTTAATTTATAATTAGAGATGGGTGAATTTCTCAAAAATTCGATTCGGTGACTTTGCCGAATTTTCCGACAAAATTTGTTTCGGTCCAAATTGCTTCGGGACGAATCGCGTTAAAAAACAGCTATTTCCAGGCTGCACAGAGCCTGCAGGGTGCTGTAGAACGTTGTGCCATGCTTAAAGGAGTTGTCTCTCAGCCTAAGTCAGTGAGCCTTGCAGTTGATTTGAGGGGCGGGCTTCTTGTCTGCCTCTTCTCCTTCCTCTTCCCCCCTCCCCTCAGCACACAGAAAGCTCTCCTCCGTAACTTCTATACGGGAGGGGGGGGGGGTGCTGCCAGAGTTAACCCTGTGTGTGCCTGCCTAGGTCTGCTGCAGCTCTTGCTGCTCATCTCCATAGTCAGGAGACAGGAGAGGGCTGATCTATGAGTGTGGAGCAAGTGTTCCTATACCCCCTGCTTAGCATACAAATCTGCACATCTCCAGCAACTAATACAGAGCCTGTCAGAACAGACACAGGGCAGCTGTGAAGTGTTACTATACTCAGGATGTGTCACTAGTACACCAGAGCATGAACCCTTCACATGCCCCCTGATCTGTATAGTATTAGTATAGTTACAGCTTCACAGACACATCATGACTACAGTAACACACAGGGTCACTGCTGTCACATCTATCTGTGTACAGAGCAGGAGGAAGCAGTCACACACAGGGTTAATCCAGGCAGCACGGCCACAGAAGCCAGAGACCTCCCCTCCCTCCACTACAGAAGCATTCTGTGCGAAGGAGCTCTCTGCTCAGACCTGTATTCAGAGGCTGATGAGTCATACAGACCTGACAGCCGGTGAGATAAGGATCAACAGGTCGGCTGCTATAGAGATTTGAGAAGCTGATGTACAGTAGGACATTTGTAATGAACATATATTGCAAAGCTGCTTGTTTATTAAGGATCTTTTAATTAAAACCCAATCGTTGTAGCGAGACAACCCCTTTAAAGTGCAAAATTAAAATGGGGACCAAAAAAACAATAGATTCCAGACCCAGAGGTAGATATATAGATAGTTGTAATGATAAGTACCAAGACCTAACACTACTGACAGACATGTCAAACATCAGAGGCGTAATTTTAAACTGGGCCCTAGTGCAAAAAGTTAAATTGGCCCCCAAGCTACCATATGCCATTGACCATGCTACTGTCTCCCTATGTGGCAGAAAAGCTTTTGGGCCCCCTCAGGCTGCAGGGCCCAGTAGCGACTGCTACCTCTGCACCCCCTGTAGCTACGCCCCTGTCAAGCATGTTATATAAACCCTTTTACTTTTCCATTTTGGTCTATCAATACTGTAGTAAGTCAGCTGCCTATACATCTGCTTCTGTGTGAAAAATCCATTGCTTTTTTTAAGTCCCCTTATTGCTCCTTTTATTTTCTTAATTTATCACGAAATAGTGAAGTAACAGGCCATACTGGGACATGAAATTGCCAGTTGTTCAATTAATTTTGAGACTGTGAATTTGCTGGGACTATATAAAAATACCTGTAATTCCTAAACAGTTACTTTTTTTTGCGGGACAAGATGTACTTTTTAATGGTGCCATTGAATGTACCATAAAATATACTGGGAAACTGAAACATTTTTTTAAGTGGGGTGAAATGGGAAAAATTTGTACTTGCGCCATGTTTGAGGTGGGGGGGTTGCTTTTATGGTGTTCAATCTTTGGTATAAATTATGTATTCTCTGTATTCTGCAGGTTGATATGATTCTGGCAATACCAAATATATATGGATTTCGTTATGTTTTAGTACTTACTATAACAAAAAAATACATTCACTATTTCTAAAATTTGCTATGCAGTGCCATTTTCTGCGACCATTCATTTTTTTGTTCCTCTCTACCCCGGATCAGCAGGCGTGGCACTGGGCCCTGGATCAGCAGGCATGGCACTGGAGGCATCGGTCCCAGGATCGGCAGATGAATCACTGGAGGCAGCAGACCCTGGATCAGAAGATGAGGCACTGGAGGCAGTGGACCCCAGATCAGCAGACAAGGGACTGGAGGCAGCAGCCCCTGAATCAGCAGACGAGTCACCGGGGGCATTGAACCCTGGATCAGCTAATGAGGCACTGGGGATAGCGGGCCACAGATAAGCAGACGTGGCACTGGGCCTTGGATCAACCGACAACATTTTTGATGCAGTCATCCTGAAGGCCTTCAGCAGTTGCCCGAAGACATTCGACCAGGTTATACAGGTCAGCAGGCAAAACCCAGACAGGCCTTATATCCCATGGATCCATGGTGGGCCTGAGTTAATGTAACGTTTCTTTCAATCGGACTTTATTGTGGAAACAAAAACATATTATAATCAAAAAACGAATACGAAAGAATATGTTAAATAATGGGGTGAATCCAAGAGGACGTGAGGAACACCTGAGCAACAGAAGAGGGGACCATAGAGCAGGAATGAGAGTTCAGTATGTAGGATACAGAATGGAAGACCGGGAAAACAGAATCAGAACAAAAGTTCAGATGACCAGAGACTTATGCAGGAACCCACATGCGCAGAAAAAACTCAGGCTCTGAGTGCAACCATAAGCAGGGCTAAATAGTTCCCCCAGTGAGGATGATGGACTGCAGCTGTGATTGCTGAAGTCAAGTGTTTAACTGTTGCCCTGCTGGAAGGCACAGAAAACACTTGACTATGTACAGCACATGCAGCTGCCCATGGTCATACAGGCATGTTGCCAGCTAATGTATGCCTGGCAGATTGTCACCACACCCTACATTTTTGACCATAGTAATGACACCCAAGAAGCAACTGTATGAATTAAACATTCATGTGATCTTTTGGCATTTGGTTAGTAACAGGGTAACATGACATCTATAGGGTAACTGAATAGGAATAATAGTGGAATAATTACTATGGTTATTCCAGCAACTTCTTCGCTGTGGGAATTAACATGTATAACTATTACCTCTAAAGGTAAGGGGCGCACTACATTTTCTGGTCCAAGGGGCCACACTGTCATACTGTATCTTTCCTAAGGGCCGCAGTAAAACTTAGAGGGGTATTTCCCACCTGAGACTATATGCTGCTTCAATTGTAAATATCTAAAATAGCTGAGTGGTCTTGTCTCCACTCTAGGGACTGCAAGACATCAGAATGGGGGGTCCCCTGGTTGGTACACTAGAAAGAGGATAAAAGACGCATACTTTCATTGTAGTTTTTGAGGGTTACAGAATTGGCTGTCTCACAACTATAACTAGAAAAAAACAACACACATTTATAGCCACCTCTCCAACTTATCTCCTCCTCTTTGGAGTCTCTAACCTATCAGATATTCTTATGCTATATCTTGTAGATCTGCCATGATTGTGTCACAAATAAATACTTCATTGAGGGAGAAAGCCAGAGATTATACAGAAACAGTTTTTACCGCATTGCTAATTTAGGTTGCATAAAATATCATATACAGCCATATAGTGCAGCCATACAATGCCCACCATAACAATGCCAGCCATACAGTACCCACCATGAAAGTGCCATCAGTTGAAGGCAACTCTTAAAAGATGAATATTACTTTCTGAAGTATGAGGACAGAGACAAATCATTTTTGTCTCCAGGCTGGGGGTCACACTGATATGTGTGACGGCATGTTGTCAATACATTTTATACTGTGAAGGACTTATACTAGATCTGGCCCTTCTAAGGATTTTGTTGCATGCCTCATCCGTGGGTGCAGTGTTGTGCTTAATGGATTAACGCGAATTGAGCCATCGTGGCTGAGGTTGGAGTTTTAAACCACTTCTTGTCTGCCAGTATCTGCTGGTGATTGCTTTTGTGTCCTAGCTGTCTAGTTTCCTCTGCTGTTTTGTTTTGCTGGTTCTTGGATTTGGGCTATTCTTTCTGGTTACTCTCCCACTCTGTCCTTTGGTACCTCGTATTCTAGTTAACATTATCATGTTGTTGTTAATAAAGTTAATTTTAACGCCTTCCCAACACATGACGTATGAGTATGTCATGGTGCCAGTAAGGACCTATGTAGCGGACTTACTTAATCCAATACATAGGAGGCTGTTGTTGGCTGTTAATAACAGCTGGCACCCGCCGCTGACAGCAGGGAAGAGAGACAGCTTCAATCCTTGCTGTTTAGCCATAGCCACCATGTTTTTGTTTCTTTCAGTTCCTGCCTGAGGCAGGAAGTAATAGAGTTGAAATATTGGTACATTGCCAGTGTTCATAGACTGCATAAGGGTATACAGATGATCGAGTTCCCTAGTGGTCAAGTTTTAACAGTAAAAAAAAAATGTAAAAATAAAAGTTGAAAATCACACATTTTTTATTACTACGCCTCTCTTCATTTCTTCACAGGTACGTCCTGTCTGTGGCACAGCAAATCCCAGCCATCCCACCGCATATTATGTCTAACTGTCTGCTGACTTAGTTTAAATGGTTAAACTTTTTGTCTAGATATTTTCGCCCAGCTCTGTCATTCATTAATTTATCCTGTGTTTATTTTTGTAGCCATCAATCCCAAATACTCCCCTTGAAGACTTTCTTGCTGTTGTGCAGAGCTATTTGTAGCTCACCCGTTTACGACACCTGAAAGGACCCTACTGCTCAATTTTGAACTCATCATGTTTGAGTATAAGTTGCAGAGCTGTGGTCTGTGACAGAGGTCTGGGGGCAAATTTCACTCTTGTCTTTATCTGTATCAATTTTTATTTGTGTCCAAATTTCTAGTGGCAATTTAGGAAGTGGCAATCCTCAGAATTATCCTGAATTTGAGCTGAAGGGAGGAAGGGAGAAGTGGACTCTCGCCTTTTTGCAAGTAGCTGCACTTCTTTGCATACTCACTTAATTACCATGCTTGCTATTACTATCTACTCACAGCCATCTGCCTCCTCTTCTTATCCAACCATATCTTTGCACCTCAGACAAGTTTTATCCACATAAGCTCCTCTCTCATTCCATCACATATGTTACTCATCCACACGCTATTTTCCCACTTCCAGCACCCCACACCTCCCGCTCACATATTACTGCACAATCGCCGATCATTTTCATCACTGACCCATCTTCTTTCTCTTTTCCTTGTCCTGCTTCCGGCTGCAGGGGACATCGCTCTCCCACCCCAGGCCCCCTTCCTTTACTGCTCACCCACCTCCTCCTCTGCCTTTTTCCCATTGAAACCCTGCTAACCTGCTTGCTATTCAGCTGTATCGTCTTTTTCTGGCCCTTTTAAGTGTGCTCTTATGGAACGCCCGATCCGTCTAGCAACATACTCTGCTGTTCCATGACATTTTTCTCTCCAACTCCCTCACCTGCTGGCCCTACACAGAAACTCTATGGCTCCAGCAATCTGACAACGCTTCCTTGCCGTCTCACCTATGGGGGCTACACTTCAAAACTACACCCCCAGACCTGAGAACAGGCGGGGGGAGGAGTTGGCATACTACTTTCCTCCACACTGCACTTACCAAGTCTTCCCCTGCACCCACTCCTTCACTTTCCCTCCTTTGAGTCACACCCTCAGACTCTTTCAGCCATTTTCCATCAGAGTCGCGTTGGTCTTCAGACCCCCCAGTGCTTGTCCCCACCTGTCTTCCAGGGTATCTTTTTGCCGCCTGGCTCCCACACTTACTCTCTTCGTGAAATGCCCACTGTCATTGCTTGGGTGCATTTCAAAATTCCCCATGATGACCCCATGTCTCCTTCTGCTATCAGTTTTTTCATTTAACCTCCCTTAATGTGCCTCTCAGCGGTTTATGGAATCCCCAACCACAAGGATGGAACTCGCTGGGATCTGGGTCGACTTCTGTATCTTCCTCAATTTCCTGAATACTTTCTACTATTCCCTTATGCTCCTCTGCTGATCCACAATTCTTATCTCCTTCATTTATGCACTAATTTCAGCCTTCTCTGGACAAACCTGCCCATCATCCATTCCAGAAATATCCGCTCTTTACATACTCAGGAAACTCACAGACACCAAACAGTCCTCACTGCCCTGCGCAATCTTCCTCCCTCTCCTGTACATGACCAGGCTGTCAAACGTTACATGTAAACCTCTACAACCACCTGGACATGTTGGCACCACTCTCACACCGCACCACAGAGTCAGACGCCCGCAGCCCTTGGCACCACAACCTCACGACTCGTTTTCTCCAGCGATGTTCCAGGTGTGTGAGCAGCTGTGGAGAACAAGTCAAAGCTACCTGCAGACTTTCTCATACAAATTCATGCGCAGACTTTCACCTGCCCTTCACACTGCGACAAACCAAAAATATTTCACACTCCCTCACTCCCACTAACACAACAACCCTCAAAACGCCCTTTGACACCTTCCACTACCTCTAAAGGCCTAAAGCTCAGGCTCCGGTCACTGACCTCTGTATGAAGACCTGGCCAACTCACTTCAAAGACAAAAAATGAAATATCCGGCAAAACATCACATCACAATCCCCAAATAATACCCATCCCGTCCCTCCCGCACCTCCTATTATCTACTCGCTGACCTTGGACCCAACGATCAGAGGAGCATTAGTGTCCCAGGCTTCTCCTGTCAGCACGCCCCGCACATGCTCTAATGACCCCATTCCTATGCACCTCGTCCAGTCTATTTTCCTAGCTGTCCTCTCCTCACATTACTGCTATTTGTAACTCTGCACTCTCTCCACTGGGATCTTTCAATCTTCCTTCACCAAGCCATTATAACCTTTACATATAATATAAGGCCCTTCTGGACTCTCACGAACGCGTCCGTCCTGTTTTAGTGCTGATAACTACCGACACAGTCTCTACCTGCCCTTCATCTCTAACACTCCTGGACGACTTGGTCTACTCCTCGCTAAATCCGCTATCTCTATGCTACTCTCTTCTTGACCCGCTGCAACTCAGGTTTCGCCGCACCCTACACTTTCACGGAAACTCCGTCCTTATGTTAAGTTAAAATGACTCCTAGACAGCAGTGAAAATTTCAGCGGTAACTACTCCATTGTTGCTTCTCTTGGATCTCTCTGCAGCATTTGACACTGTGGAATCACCAACTTCTCTCCGTGGCAATGCTCAGCACCATTGGCCATCCAGACGACCACCGCTCTCGCTTGGTTCTATCATACCTCTTCTGATCCGCTCCTTCTGTGTCTCATTTTCGGTTCGACCTCCTTCTCCTCTTCCTCTTGATGTTGGGGTTCCTCAGGGATCAGTTCTAGGTACTCTCCTCTTTTCATTGTACACAGCACCCATTGGACAATCTGCATCAGTAGATTTGGCTTCCCAGTACCATATCTTTGCGGATGACACCACAATTATTACACCTCCTCCAGTGACATCACTCCAGCCTTACTACCAAAACTCCGTGACTGTCTGGCTGCCTGTCTCTACATCATGTTCTCTCTCCATCTGAAACTAAACCTCACTAAGACTGAACATCATGTCTTTCCGCCATACTACTAAACCAACCACCCCCCCTGCTTGTTCTGTTCTGTATGTGGTACCCCATTATCTCACTATGGCAGCAGGCCGTTGCTATAGGGGATTTTATTGGGTTTCTGATCTGGACTTCTTCCCATATATCCAATCCCTTGCCCGCTCCTGTCACCTGCACTCAAGAATATCTCCAAAAACCGGTCCATTTCTCACCTGTGGAACAACTCAAACTTCATTATGCTTCTTATTCTTTCTCGTCTTGACTACTGCAACTCCCTTGCTTATCGGGTCTCCCCTCTTGCAAACTCTCCCCCTCTCAATATGTCCAGATGCAGCAGCTCTAGGCTTGTCTTTTATCTCCAGCCGCTTATTAACTGATGGCCTCTACCTGTTGTCAGTCGTGCACTGGTTGCCCATCAAAGTACAGGCATACAGTATGAACTCAGCAACTATCACCTCATTAAAGCTCTCCACAGCGCTGCTCCTCCCTACATTCTCCTCCCTAGTCTCTGTCTACCGCCCTACCCATGCTATCCGACTGCCTGATGTTTTCAGACTACATTTCCTCAATCATTCGAACCTCCCATGCCCGCCCTACAAGATTTCACACGGTGCGGCACCAATTCTCTGGAATATGGCTACCGCGGGCCATCCAGGACATACACAACCCTCACAGTTTATAGAGGGCCTGAAAATTACATCTTCTCAGGCTATGGCCCACCACAAGGATCCCCTAACTGCTATCAACACACATCTGTCACTCCCTGCACTTGGGCACTCAAAGGCACTTATCTGCTATATAGGATGGTACTGTCAGGGTGGGCAGGTTCATCCATTTGTTCATGTAAACTCTCCCCCTATTTATTGAAAACTGGCCGTGCATTGTAATCTGGCACTTCTCTAAGTATGTTTCATGACCCTTACACCCATAATAGATTGTAAGCTCTCACGATGCCAGGGCCCTCACACTTGTGTCTCATTTGTAAGTACTTTAATACTGTAATGACTGTATGGTTTACCCTTGAATTTGTAAAGTGCTGAGGATATGTTGGCGTTAGAATAAGATTGTTATTATTATTACTATTATTATTTATTTTGAACCCCTTAATGACCTTGGATGTATGGATACCCGGAGGTATGCATACGTCCTGGGGATCGTGCAAACTTTAAAACAGAGTTCACACGATCACTGCGGTATGTCAGTTGTTTATCACAGCTGACGTCCCGTAGCATTGGCCCCAACCGGAGATCACTCGGGAGGAGGGGGGGGACAATTAACCCTTCAGCTATTGCAACCGCTAGGTTGCAATAGCTAAGCAAGACACAGTAGGAGCGAGTGCCTTCTGCGTCTCTGTTGGCACAGCAGCCTTACAATCAGACAACCCAGAAGGTATAAAATACCTTCATGGCTGCCTGTGACATCACCATGCCTGGCAGTGCCCTGTGGGCATGGCCCGGCATCATGACAGTTGCGTTAGAAACCTGTACACAGCAATAAGCTGTGTATTGATTTCTATTGTAAAAGTAATTTTCACTATGGGGAAAAGTAAAAAAGTGAAAAACCAATAAAACACAAACATGAAAAATAAAATAAAAACACATACACCACCATTTTCCCCTTTACAATTGCCAATCGCTCCAAAGACCCAAAGAAGATCAAAAATAAAGTATACATATTTTATATCGCTGCATGTGTAACAACCCACTCTATAAATCTGTCATGTTATTTAATCCCCGTGGTGAACATCGTAAAAAAAAAAAAAAAAACAATCACGGAATTTTTGTACATACAATGGAATAAAAAGTGATCAAAAACTCCTAAATGCCCAAGTGGTACCAATTAAAACTTCAGTTTGTCTCACAAAGAAAAAGCCCTTACACAGCTCTGTATATGGAAAAATAAAAAAGTTATGGCTATTAGAAGATAGCGATGCATAAATATTGTTTTACGCAATAAAAACTTATTTTTTTTAAAGCACTTCAACATAGAAAACCTATATAATCTGGGTATCACCATAATCGTATCGATCCACAGAATAAAATTAACTTGTCATGGATATTGCATGGTGTTAAAAATAAAAATAAAAAACACTGCTAGGATTGCAGTATTTTCTTCACTCTGCCTTCGAAAAAATGGATTTAAAACCGATGAAAAAGCCTCGTCCCCCAAAAATGATATAAACAAAATGTCAAGTCCTCCCTCAAAAACAAGCTGCTTTATAGCTCTGTCCACAGAACTATAAAAAAGTTATGGCGAAGCAAAAACGTGTTTTCCTGTTTGAATAAAAGTGTTTTTATTGTGTAAAAGCAGTAAAACATAAAAAAAAGGGGTATTGCTGTAATCGTATCGACCTGCTCAGTAAAACTAGCATGTCATTTATATCGCATAGTGACGGCTGTAAAAATTAAAAAATACTACCAGGAGTGTTGTATTTTGTTCAAAACACCTCACAAAAACCTTTATAAATAGTGATCAAAGCGTCATATGCACCCCATCATGGTCCCACAAAAAACAAGCCCCTATACAGCTCCGTACACAACAAAATAAAAAAGTTATGGCTCTCAGACTATGATGACATAAAAGCGCAGTTTTTTATAAACGCATTTCTATTGTGTAAAAGTAACAACCCATAAAAACCTATATAAAATTTGTATCATTTTAATTGTACCAACCCCCATAGTAAAGTTGTGATGTAATTTATACTGCACGGCGAACGCTGTAAAATTGAAGCCCCAAAAAAATGGTGGAACTGCATTTTTTCCTCCCCATTTTCATGGCCCAATTACTAAAAAAATTATGATCACCTTTGTGCCCAAAATGCAAAATACACCCCTAAATGAGATCCATGAGGGGTGTCGAATTCAAAATGGGGCGACATCTGGAAGGTTTCACCTGTTCAGGTACTTTGGAGGCTTTGTAAATGCAACATGGCCCCACCGAACTCTGCATTCCAAAAGCCAAATAGCGCTCCCTCCCTTGTACACCCTGCCATGTGCCCAAATAGCAGTTTAGACCCACATGTAGGGTATTGCCGAACTTGGAAGAAATTGTGTAACAAAGTTTGGGGGGCTTTTTTGTGCAACACCTGTGGGGTCAATGTACTCACTACACCCCTGGATATGTTCCTGAAGGGGGGTCGTTGGGTCGTTTCTAATATGGTGTGTTTATTAACTTTTAGCACCTTAGGGTGTCCGCAAACCCGAAATTACATAAAAAAAATTACCTAAATAAAATCGTATTGAAAATGAGACCCCAAAGTCCAGTAGGTGCTCCTCTTAGGGTATGTTCACATGGCGTAATTGTGGGGCATATTTCATCGCATAATTGCACTGCAATACGCCCGAAATGTGCGTCGCAATTATATTAATTCACAGCTCTCACAGAGAGCTATGAATTACGTCCGTCTCCCCGGGCGCACAAGAGAAGTGACATGTCACTTCTTCGTGGAGCTTATGCGCCGCTGATAATGAAAGTGAATGGGGCCTGCTGGACAGCGCATACTTCTAAAACATCTGGTGTATTACGGCGCGTACAATGCGAGCTGAAATACGCCATGTGAACATACTCTTACTCTGAGTCTTGTGGTTGTGCCAAACAGCACACTAGGGCCACATATGGGATATCTCTAAAAACTGCAGAATTTGGGGAATCAATATTAAGTTGCATTTCCCTGGTCACATTTACCGTGTTCCAGTGAATAATGGATAGAAATTGAAAATCTGCAAAAAAATGTGACATTTTGAAATTTCACCTCCATTTTGCTTTAATTTCGGTGAAATATCTAAAGGGTAACAAACTTCCTAAACACTGTTGTAAATACTTTAAGGGGTGTAGTTTCTTAGATGAAGTCAGTTATGGGGGGTATCTCATACATGCCATCTCTCCCGTTTTTGGCGGGGGGGTCCCGCTATTTGGGGTCCCCCCCCCGCCCTCCCGGGGAGTTGGCATTTCTCCCGCCGCCAGCAGGCGGCAGGGGTCCTTTAAATGGTGCGCTACTCCGGCGCCGCCGGTCCGTTCCCACGGGCGGGTGAAGCGGGCGCAGGGTCCGCTCACCCGCCCGCGGTCTCACTGTGCGGGGAGGAGGCAGGAGGGAGAGCTTACTCCTCCCTCCTCCCCCTGTATGTCCGGCGTCTGTGCGCGCGGTACACACAGATCAGCGGCGCAGGGGACATGACGCACGGCTGCTCTCATTCCCCCTGCGTCGCTGAGGAGATCGGGCAGGAGCCTAGTCAGGTAAGTGGAATTTATTATTTTATTTTTATTAACTACATGGGGGGCTCTGCCTGGCTACAATGGGGGGGGGTCTACCTGGCTGGCTACAATGGGGGCAATACCTGGCTGGCTACATGGGGGCAATACCTGGCTGGCTACAATGGGGGCAACTACCTGGCTGGCTACTAAAGGGGGCACTACCTACCTGGCTGGCTACTAAAGGGGGCACTACCTACCTGGCTGGCTACTAAAGGGGGCAATACCTGGCTGGCTACAATGGGGGCAACTACCTGGCTGGCTACAATGGGGGCAATACCTGGCTGGCTACAATGGGGGCAACTACCTGGCTGGCTACAATGGGGGCAACTACCTGGCTGGCTACTAAAGGGGGCACTACCTACCTGGCTGGCTACTAAAGGGGGGCACTACCTACCTGGCTGACTACTAAAGGGGGCAACTACCTACCTGACTACTAAGGGGGCAACTACCTACCTGACTACAAAAGGGGCAACTACCTGATACTAAAGGGGGCAACTACCTGACTATTAAAGGGGGCACTACCTGGCTACAAAGGGGGCAACTACCTGGCTAACAAAGGGGGGCATCTACCTAGCTACAGAGGGGGCATCTACCTTGCTACAAGGGGTCATCTACCTGCCTGTAAGGGGCACTACCTGGTTATGGGGGGCTACTACCTGGCTATAAGGGCATCTACCTGGCTTTCTTCCAAAGCCATTATGTAGTTAGGCGGAGTGGGTGTGGCTTTTTGAAGGGGCGTGGCACACAAAAAGATGGGCGTGTCCTCTTTAATCTCCTGCTTTTCCTTTTTCAAAAGTTGGCAACTATGGGGTATCTAACATACAGGCCCCTCAAAGCCATGTCAGAACTGGACTGGTCCCTACAAAAATGTATATTGCAGATTTTCTTAAAAATGTGAGGAATGACTACTACATTTCTAAGCCCCCTAATGTCGTAAAAAATAAAAAGACATTTAAAAAATGATGGCAACCTACAGTGGACATATGCTAGATGCTAGTTATAAACTATTTAGTGGTGAAAAATCTGTCTATCACGCAGAAATTTTAGAACTTTGAAAATGACAAATTTTTCCAATTTTTCACAAAATGTTAATATTTTTCACAAACAAACAAGGATTGTATGGACCAAAATTTCTGACTAACTTAAAACACAATGGGCGACATGTATGAAGCTCGCCGGATCGGAGCGCACGTTTACGCCCGATTTCAAGCGAAAGTTGCGCCTCATGTATGTCGGCGCCCGAGGTGCGCTCATACATGTGGTGTAAAGTCCACCGCACCTCGCCAGTGTGTGGCGCGCAGTGTGGGACTTAGGAGCAGAAGGGACTGCACCTAACATGTATTGCGAATCGAGACAGGCTGGGAATGAGCGAAAAATCATTAAACATGTCCGTGCGGCATGGCGTATGAATCAAAAAAATCGCTTTTATTACGTGTAAAACTTTATCTGAAAAAGAGCTCAAACCTACTAAAAAAATACATAAATAAAATCACTTTCCAAAAATCAAGAACAGCAGCACAACATCAGGAATTTGGATATTGGAAATTGCCGGGAAATACAGTAATTCAAATTCTCTAAGCTATTCTCATTGGTCGGCAGAAACCAGACAAACCATCAGAATAGGAGCGACAGAGAACCATTAAAACCTATGGAGAAGTATTGACCAATCAAATTCAAAGGCGGGACAGTTCAAAATACAGTAAAAATGCAGAAAAGAGCTGATTGGTTGAGCTAGCGGGGGCTTAGCAATCCTGGCAATCAGAATAGGAGCGACCGGGACCCATTGTAACCTATGGAGAAGTATTGACCAATCAAATTCAAAGGTGGGACAGTTTAAAATACAGTAAAAAGGCAGAAAAAGAGCTGATTGATTGAACTAGCAGGGGCTTGGCTATCCCGGCCAATCAGAGCGCGAGCTGGCCAGATCGGGGCAATGAAATCTCGGCTCTCAGCGCCGTGCGGCATGGAGTATGATTAAAAAAAATCATTTTTATTAGGTGTAAAACATTCTCTGAAAAAGATCTGAAACCTTCTATAAACATAAATCAATCAAATCCCGAACAACGATTTGCCCGCCGAGACCAGCGCTACATCGGGAAATTTGGGCGATATAGAAATTGCCGGGAAATACAGTAATTCAAATTCTTTAAGCTCTTCTCATTGGTCGGCAGAAACCAGAAATTTCAAAAATAGAGGACAGTGAACCATTATAACCTATGGACCAATCAAATGAAAAGGAGGGACAGTTCAAAATACCGGAAAAAATCCAGAAAAGAGCTGATTGGTTGAGCCCCGGCGGCAGATATGAATCCACCAATCATAGGCAGTGCAGCGATTTTGAGTGGAGAAAGAAGGGCGCGATAGAAGGGCGCCCTAAAAGTTATTACTGTCTATGGGAAATATTCTAGTACTGTGATTGGTTGGGGGGAAAGAGGGGCTCGTCCAGCTTAGCCAGTCAGCGGTGAGCTACCTTCTCATAGTGTTTCTATGGGGAAAAGTAATGCAGAGCGAGCTCTGTTTGTGATTGGCCAAGTTAAAAGAGGCGCGGTTATTTGGACCAATGGGAGAGCGAGCGACACTCTTAGGCCGTGTTCACACGGCTTATTCCCGACGGATTTGTGACGGTTTTGCACTCACAAATTCGGCGTGAATAAGGGGCGGGACGGGGGCGGGGCCGGAGGGCCTCCCGGCCCCATAGACAATGCATTGTTTACGGCGCGAAACGCCGTAAATAATGTGCATGTCACTTTCTCCCCCCGCGGCGGATTCGCCGAGGCGGGGAAGGAGCGACGGAATCCATGTTCTCTATGAAAGCAGTGGATTACCGTAATTACTCCGACGGATTGGCGCCGTACTGCAGCGCAAATCCGGCGTGGAGCACGGCGCCAATCCGCTGAGAAATAAGCCGTGTGAACGAGGCCTTATGGGTTTTCTAATTCAATCTATAATAAAACTGTACATGGCAGAAATCAAATGATAACACTCATTACATTGTACCGATGTGTATTTAAAATTAACAAGAATATGGGGTAACGAAAATAAAAAAAAAATTGAATTCAATTAATTAATTTTTATTTCTTTATTTTCGTTACCTCCATATTCTTGTTCATTTTATTACACATCGGTACAACTTAATGAGTGTTTTTCATTTTTATTTCTGCCATGTACAGTTTTTATTATAGATTGCATTAGAAAACCATAAGAGCGTCGCTCGCTCTCCCATTGGGCACCCAAATAACCGTGCCTCTTTTAAACTTAGCCAATCACAAACAGAGCTCGCTCTGCATTTCTTTTCCCATAGAACGCTATGAGATAAGTAGCTCACCCGCTGATTTGGGTAAGCTGGACGAGCCCCTCTTCCCCAAAACCCAAACACAGTACTAGAATATTTCCCATAGCAGTAAAAAACTTTATTGCGCCCCTTCTATCGAGCCCTTCTTTCTCCACTCAAAATAGACGCACTACATATGATTGGTGGAAGGTTTCCGATCTTTTTGAGATAATGTTTTACACCTAATAAAAATGATTTTTTTAATCATACTCCATGCTCTTTTCTGCATTTTTACTGTATTTTGAACTGTCCTGCCTTTGAATTTGATTGGTCAATACTTCTCCATAAATTTTCAAATGGTGATATCCAGCGTCTGTAGTTCATTCCACAAGAATGATTAAATTAAAAGTTGTAGCTTTATTGGATCATATTAAAAATTGAGGACCATTTTTTGTGAAATAGCATTGTGATGGCTGCATACATCAACGCGTTTCGGAGGACCGCCCCCTTAATCATGATGTGACATCAAGCTAAACATGACTTCCTTTTATACACAATGCTGATAAAAGAACTAGTTAAAATAATCAAACACAATGCAACTTATATATACTACAAATTGTCTAATAAGCTTTACATTAGATAATGAGAAAATCAATGAGGATGGAAAGGACAAGGAAAAGGCAGGAGAAAAAAAAAAGTGACATATCTAATAATGAAACGTAATATCCTGCCTTTTGTTGAGGCCCATTGGGGGAACCTGGTTTTTAATTTGAAAAATCCACCGGGCTTCCCGGGATAAAAACTTTTTCGAAATTAAACTTAAAATTTCAAATTTACTTTAGCAATCCCCAAACTTGGGTTTTTGGGATATAGACAAGTAATTACCAAATTTTTTAAAGCTCAAAAGGCCCCTTTTTCAACAACCAAATTTTTGTTGTTATTAAAGCCTGATCGTGAATTGAACAAGCTCGGGGAAAGAATGTTGCCCCAAAGAAAAACATTTGGTACAAATTTAACCCTTCTTTTAAACATGGTTTCTTTTAGTTTTAATTTAAAAACAGGGTAGATTATTTTTAAAAATGCTGACAATTTTTGTATTTGGGGAAATATAGTAGTTGAAAAAATTTAGAAATTCTAATGCGGGTACTTTTTTTTTTAGGTTTTTTCGATGACAACAAAATCTTCCCCCAAGCGATGAAACCTTTTTTTACAGTTTTTTTTAATATTTTTTCGAATAGCCCCTTGTTTTAATCTTTGAGGGACTTTCTGAATCTTCAAGAAATTTCATCATAGAAGATTTCTTTTAAATCCAAACAAGTTCTCCTACGGAAATTTTGAGTGCAGCGTGGGGCGGGAAAACTACCTTTAAAAATAGAGTTTCTGGGGTTGCTTTTCAAAAAGGGGACACCATGACTCCTGACATTTTCCATTAGTGTGAATCAAAAAAAGAATGTATTTTCACCCAAGGGGTTTTAAATTTTAAATTTAAAATTTTTGGGAAATTTTAAATGTAATCATTGAAACGGATGCCGAAGCCGCGTCCCCCTCCAAACCGGGAGGGGGTTAAAATATATTTCCATAACCTGATGTGGGAGAGAAAGGGGAAGCGTCAAAAAAAGATAAGTTCCTCCCGAACCTTTAAATATTACCAATCCCGGGGGAGCATTTGCTCCCATAGATGCTCCTTATTTTTGGATATAAAATTTGTTACAAAAAAAAAATAATTATTAGTAGGAGAAACCCCATTACAAAACAAAAAACCTTTAAAATTTCTTTGGTGATTTGCTGTACTTAAGAAAAAATTGTAAAAGGTGATTGCCTTTCATGTGGAAGGAGGGAAAAGAGCCACCACATCCAGACAGCCTGAAAAGCCACGATTCCAGGGAAAGGGTCATAACTGCCCCAAAACCCTCTTGAGTCTTTAATTAAAGTAAGCAAGACCGGGGCGGGAAAAGGCTGTCCCCCACCCCCCAAATTTTTTTTAATGAGCCCAATTCCACTGAAAAGGGAGGGGGAGGGAAAAACCCCTTTTTTATGAATTTTTGGAGTAAATGCGAATGGGAAGTAAAAAATTCAACATATATTTTTTTTTTCCCCCAAATTTTTGAATTGCCCTATTTTACCCATGACCAAAAATTTTCGTAATTTATTTAAAAAACATTGGGGAAATCATTAGAAATTTTATAGTATCTCTAAATCTTTAACATCGATTATTTAATTTTTTGTACAATCCAAAATTCTTTAAAAACAATTGCACCCCCTTTGTCCGCGGGCGAAAAGGGAAATCTGATTTTTCTGAAATTTTGGTTTTAATGCCTTCATTCTTCCACGAGTATTTAAGTTTTCCACAACTGAGGTTTCATTTACTTGTTCCTTAACCCCAAAAACTCTCTCAACACATTCCGGGAAAACTATCAATCCTAAAGGTCTTTTTTATGGGAAAAAAGGAATCATTTTTTTTTTTTTCTTTAAACGGACAAGATTCCCACATCTGGGGCAAATCTCGCTCTCTAATTTCTCAATTGTGAAAATTGCAAAAAACCCCGGAAATCCAAGAAATGATCAAAAAAAAGTGTAGGGGTTTAAAGCAATTTGGTCGGTATGAGTCATACATTGTCCATTTAGAAAAATGATTTTTTAAGGTTAAAATTCGTAAAAATCTATTGACATCAAAAAGTAGAAAAACTAAAGTTCGTATTTGGGAAAAACAAAATTAAGTTTTTTTGAAAAAACGAGTTTGGGATTTTTGAGCACAAAAAAAAACTGTACAAATTAAACGGTATTTGGTTACTGTAGCCCCCGTAAATTCTTGTTTTTGGGTTTTCCCTCCCGGGCCCCCGGTGTCTTTTTTTGGCGGGGAATCAACTTTTGTTTTCTTTATTTTTGTTTCTTTTTATTTTTTGTCCACAGTATTTTTAGTGTTGGAAGAAGTCAAAGGGGCTTCTGAGGGGGATGGATACAGGGATCATCCAACTGCCAGGCCCCAAAACGAAACCCATTCTGGGGTGTTTTGTTTAGGAGGTTTGTTTTGGTTTTTTTAAAAGGGATTTGGGGGACTCACAAAAAACCCAATTATAGACTTTATTGTTTTCATATCTTGCAGTCCCTTTTAATTTTTTTTTTTTATATTGGATAATGAATTTTCCAATTTTTCCAGATTCCTATTTATATTATTTCCAAATTTGTTAAGGACTCAAGAATTTTTTAAAATACTGGGCTTTTTTGTTTTTGAATACCCATAATCTCAGATAAATTTTCTCCGTGATTCCACTAGGGGTTTATTAATTTTAGTGACTTCACTTAATTATTATACCCAACTTTTTTCAAAAGAACTCCATACCTCATATGCAATGCTTCTTTATTCGTAAACCCCTTGGGACTTTTTTTTTTTGCTTGTTTTTTTTAAGTCGTTTTTCCCACCAAGTTTGACCCCCTTGTGGGAAATTTCTCCACCTTTTTCTCATAGATCTTTTAACAGACCAATGTCTGGGTTCCCCCGGTGTACCCGAATAAAGATTTGGCACTTTTCGGGTTTGCTAAACAGAAGCTGAACCTTGTGTAACATAATTAAAAAACAACAAATTTTGAAAAAAAAATTTGGGTTGAAATGCAAAGAAATATGAGTCGGAGCACAAAAAACAAATTCGGGAAGTTAGAACAAAAAATAGAGCAAAAAAGTTTAGCCCCCCACCCCGACTCGATGTATATTGATTTCACCATTTTAAAATTTTAAACCTTTACTTTGGGACAGTGCTTCGGGGGGTCCCTTTCCCCGCATTTCAACACTCTAGCTGGGTGAGCTGAAACTTTTTGCTCTAAATTTTTTTCTTGAATACTTCCCCCTTTGGTTTTAATGGGTCACTGTCGCTCCTATTCTGATTGGCTGGTTTCTGCCGACCAATGTGTAGCGCTTACATTAATTGAATTTCTTTATTTCCCGTCAATTTCCAAGATCCTAATTCCTGATGTTGCGCCGTTCTAGATTTTTGGAAAGTGTTTTTTTTTATGGTTTTTTTTTTTTTTTTTAGAAGGTTTGAGCTCTTTTTCTGATAATGTTTTACACCTAATAAAAGCGATTTTTTTTTAATTATACTCCATGCCTCACGGTGCTGAGAGACGAGATTTCTTTTGCGATCTTCTATATGTTTCCTCTCATGTTACGTTCTTGCTCCACTTCACCTCCTCTGGCTCATTTAGACCAACTTCAACTAGGTCCACCTGTCGGAGCTGGTGAGCGCTGCAATGCGCCGCACTTTTCCGACCCACGATCATGCATGCCTCGGAGTATACGAATGAGCCGCGTCCAGCCCCAGAACGCCCACACTGCGCCCATTGCACGCCCCCTCATGTTAGGCGCAGCCGAAAGTGGCGAAGCTTGCGCCTAACACCACATCAATGCGTCCGACAGGGGATTCGGATCGGTGAACCGCAGTTTTCGCCAGAAAACAGGCGCAACTCCCGATCATAAATGTCGCCCAATGTGTCATGAGAAATCTCTGAACCACATGGAAAGTTAAAAGCATTAAAATATTATTCTCACATAAAGTGACACGTCAGATTTCAAAAATATGGCAGCGTCAGGAAGGCCAAAACTGACTGGGTCCTTAAAAGGGTTGTCTCGCTACAAGGATTGCTTTTTATGTTAAAGATCTTGCAGAAACAAGTCACTTTACAATATGTGTCCATTAACAGTGTCCTACGTATTCCTAGATATCCCCTCTTGTATGGGCTGCATCAGCTCCTCAGGTCACTATAGCTACAGACCTGTATGATATATCATGATAGGTTGCCAAATCTGGTTGCTATAGCTACAGACCTGGCTTCTACTGCAGCCTAGTGGAAGCCAGTAAATACACCCCTGAATACCAAGAAAACAGGACTGAGGTATGATGAATCAGTGTAGTGAGACAACCCCTTTAAGGGGCTCAACATCATTAATTTCAGGGCACTGTACATTTGAGGGGGGTTGCATACATAACATGTGACAAAGTTTAATGGCAACAATAAATGACTAGCAACTGGTACAGAGGGAGAAAGGACACTGCCCGAGGCTTACAATGTTTCCATTTTACAAATAAGAAAATAATTTAAAAAAAAAAGTTACATATAATTTGTATCACCATGTTCGTAAAACTCTGATCTTATAAAATAAAACATAATTTAGCTCGTACTCTGAACACCGTGGAAGAAAAAAAAAACTAGATGCCAAAATAGTTTTTTGGTCATTTCACATCCCCTAAAAATTAGAATAAAAAGTGATCAAAAGTCACATGTATCCCAAAATGGTGCCAATAAAAAAGCCCACAAAAATGTACTCTAAACTCAGGTCTATAGGTGGAAAAACAAAAAAGTTATTGGCCACAGAATATGTTTGCATTTTTTAACAGTACTAAAACATAAAAAAATACATATTTGGTATTGCCGGAATCATATCAACCAGCAGAATATAGATAACATGTCGTTTGTACTGAAGAGTTAACTGATATGTCACAATTGAGTTTTTTCATGCTTCACCTTACTTACAATATTTTTTTGGTTTCCTAGTATATTTTATGGTAGGGTTAATGGCAACATTAAAAAAGTACATCTTGTCCCGCAAAGAAAAAGCCTTCATATGTCTAAGTAGACAGAAAAATAAAATGGCTCTCGGAAGGCAGGGAGGAAACAAAAATGAAGAACCATATTATTATGACCAGAAGTCAGGAAGGGGTTAAAAATGCAAAGTATAATGATGAGACAAAGAGCCACTGCCAACCATGATAAGACTCTGCTAAAGGTAGTAATAATGGAGACTGGAATGTAGACTATATTATTTGATTTTTCTAGACCACAGCACTTGTATAAAAGAGAAAAAGAATTTGTAATACATGTATATTAGAAAATGTTATGATTTCCTATGTTATACATAGTAAAAACAATGCAAAGTGAACAAGGGCTATAAAGAAAGCAAAATTTGCCCTGTAAAGCTAATTAATTATATTCTACTTTTTGAAAAAATAACTAGAATAAAAATAAAAAATATATATAATGCTAGGACTAGGGAAAAAATGTGTTAATGCTCAGTGGTAGGAAACAGTAGCTATTAACCCCTTCCCGACATTGGGCGTATGCAAACGCCCTAGCGGGAATTTGACTTCACGCAAATGGACGTATCATAGCCCGGGCGATCGCGCGGGCTTGCGGGCGAGCCGCGCGCGATCGCAACATGGACCAGCGGTAAATTACCGCTGACTTCATGTCCCATCACCCCCGGCCGGAGTGACTCCGGCCGCGTGAAAAACGCATCATTTCCGCAGCCTGTCAAGGCCGCAATAATGAAGCTGGGAGGCAGGAGGAGTGAGCTCCCCTGCCTACATCGGCGAGGGAAGCGGCAGAGATGCCGCTCGCCCGTCTCCCACCGGACTCCCCGGATGCTTTCTGAAAGCATCCGGTTTGTCTTGTGACATCACGATGCCCACAATGCATTGTAGCATGGTGTCACTAGTTGCCATGGCGACCTGTGCACAGCAGTAACGCTGTGCACAGATCGCCTCTTCAAACAGCAATCTAACAAATTTCTTTACCCCAGGGGGAATTTTCTGTTACAAATCCTCACTGGAGAATAGAAAAAAAATGTGAAAAAGTAAAAAAAAAAGTAAAAAATGTAAAACACAACACAAAAAAATTAAAACATGTACACTGCCCTTTTCCCCTTTTACAAACTCCAATCACCCCAAAAAAGATCAAAAATAAAAAAAAGTACCCATAATTTTTTTATCGCCGCTGCGTAACGACCCACCCTATAAATCTGTCATGTTAATTAACCCTACGGTGAACCCGTAAAAAACAAAAACAAAAAACGTCACAAATTGCAATTTTTTGTACATCCTGCAGCACATAAATGGAATAAAAGCGATCAAAAACTCATATAAATTTCCAAAGTTTTTACCAATTAAAACGTCAGTTTTATCCAGCAAAAAAAAAATTCCTACAAGTCTCTGTATGCGGAAAAATAAAAAAGTTTTTGGCTCTCAGAAGACAGCAATGCATAAATATTATTTAACACAATAAAAACACTTTTTTTTTTTTTAAAGTGCTTCAATATTAAAAAACTATATAAATAGGGTATAGCCGTAATCGTATGACCAGAGAGTAAAGCTAACTGGTCAGGGATACTGCACGGTGAGCGCTGTTAAAAATAAAAATAAAAAACATTTACTAGGATTGCGTATTTTTTTTTCCCCCTTCCTTTCCCCAAAAAAAGGGTTTTAAAAAAGATAAAAAAGGGTCTTGTCCCCCCAAAAATGATACCAAAAAAAACGCAACCCCACCCGAAAAAAACAACCCCCAACACAGTCCCGTACCCAAAAAAAAAAAAGGTTATGGCCCCTCAACTATGGCAAAGCAAAAATTTTTTAAAAGCAGAAAAACATTAAAAAAAATAAAAATTGGGAAACGCTGTAATCGAATCGCCCCTCTGAGTAATACTAACATTCAGCTATACGGCCCGGTGACTGCTGTAAAAAATAAAAAAAAAAAAACACAAAACCGGGAAATTTTTTGAATTTTGTAAAAAATGCCCAAAAAAACCCTTTAATAAAAATGATCAAAGGGGCATATCCCCCCCCAAAAGGGTACAAATTTAAAAAACGTCAACTCACCCCAAAAAAAAACAAGCCCTTTAATCAGCCCCGAATACGAAAACCCTGAAAATGTTAGGCTATCAAACGGACAACATTAAAAACGCAATTTTAAAAAACCCTTTTTTTCCCCAATTTTGTGTAAAAGTAATAAAACATAAAAAAAAAAAACAAATAATAAAAACCCCCCCTAAAAATTCCAATTGGGGGGGGCAATTGTAACCGGGGCCCCCCTTTTTAAAGATCCGGGGCCCCCATAAAATTTTTTAACTGCACGGCGAACGCTGTAAAATTGAACCCCAAAAAAAACAATGGTGGAACTGCTTTTTTCCCCCTCATTTTCCCCAATAGCCCAATGCAAAAAAAAAAAAAATTTTGAAACCTTTTGGGGCCCCTAAACACAATAAAACCCCTAATGTTTTTCTATGAGCCCCCCAAAAAGGGAGGGCTTTTTAAAATTTTTCACCTTTTCTGGCCCTTTAAGGGGCTTTGTAAATACAAAGGGCCCCCCAAAATCTGAAATTCCAAAAGCCAAGTAAGGCCGTGTTCACACGGCTTTTTCCCACGGTTTTTGAGTCGCAATCGGCTCACAAATCCGCCTTGAATAAGGGCGGGGGGGGGCGGGTCCGGGGCGGGGGGGGCGCCGCTCCCCGGGCCCCCATAACTTGCTTTAAATCCCCGGCGCGATTGCGCCGGGGATAATGTGCATTTCATTTTTCCCCCCTCGCGGGGGATTCGCCAAGCGGGGGAAGGCGAGGGAATCCACTTTTCCCTCAAAGAGACAGGGGGATTTACCTAATACAGGACAAATTTGGCCCCGTACTCCCGGGCCAAACCCGGGCACGCAGTAGGGCACCAATCCTTTTTCAAAATCGGGCCGTGTAAAACTGGCCTAACATTTTCCCCTTCCCTTATACGCCCGGGCCAAATGCCCCAAAACCGCATTTTAAAAACCCCACATGTAGGTTTTGCCGAATTTTGGAAAAAATTTTGTTAAAAAAGTTTTGGGGTCCTTTTTTTTTTACCGGGAAATGCCTTGTAAAAATTAAACATTTTTCAGCAAAAAATTGCAGTTTAAAGGGAAAAACTTTTTTTATTTCATTTTCAAAAAGCTAACTTAAAAAAAATTTTTGTAAAACACCGTGGGGTCGATATACCACTACCCCCCTGGATAAAATTCCTTAAGGGTTTTATTTTCCAATTTTTGGGGTTTTTTTTTGGGGGCATTTATTAATTTTTAGCCCCTTTGGGGGGTGTCCCGAAAACCTAAAATGGCCCCTAAATAAAATCATAATGAAAATGAGCCCCCAGATTCCATGGGTTGCTCCTCCTATTTTTGGGCTTGGGGTTAGCCAAATATGCACAAAGGGCCACATATGGGAACCCTCTGAAAACCCCAGAATCGGGGAAAATCAAAATTAATTTTGCCATTTCCCTGATCAAAATTTTACCGTATTTTTTTGGGTTAAAATAATATAAAAAAATTAAAAATCGGAAAAAAAAAGGTGAAATTTTTAAAAATTTCACTTCCACTTTTTTTTAATTTCCCCTGTGAAACCCCCCTAATTGGGTTAAATAAATTTTCCTAAATGCTGTTTTGGGAAAACTTTAAAGGGGTTTATTTTTCTTAGATGAGGTAAATTTATGGGGGTATCTAACATAACGGGGCCAATAAAAATCACTTTAAACGGGACGGTCCCTAAAAAAAATGTATATTCCCAAATTTCTTAAAAATGTAAAAATTACAAAAAAAAATTTCTAACCCCCTAATATCATAAATAAAAAAAACCTTTTTAAAAAAAAGATCCCAACCTACATAACATTTTGGTTTTGGATGCTATTTTATAAACTTTTTTTGAGGAAAAATTATTTTCCTTCATGCAGAAATTTTTGAAGTTTAAAATTGGAAAATTTTTTAAAATTTTTTACGATTTTTTTTATTTTTTCACAAATAAACAAGCCAATTTTTTTTTTGGGCCAAAATTTTTTTACTATCTTAAAGGAAAAATTTTTTCACGAAAAAAATCTTTTCCGAAATTTCCTGGATAGGTTTAAAAAGTCAAAAAAGTTATTCTCACATAAAGTGACACATGACAGATTTTAAAAAATGGGGCTCTGTTTAGAGAGGCCAAAAATTTTGGTCCCGGGGGTAAGGGATTTTAAAAAAGGGAACAAAAATCCCTTTTTTTAAAATGTTTTTAATTTAAAAGGGGTTTTTGTCAACAAAAAAAAGACCTAAAAGTTTGAACTCAATTTTTATGAAAAACACAATTTTTAAAAAAAATTTTGTTTTTTTTTTTAAATTTTTCTAAAACACTTTTTAAAAGTTTTTTAAAATTTCCTGCAGGGCCCCAAAGGGCTATTTTAAAAATTTTGAAAACTTCCTGTTTTGTAAAAAGAGGGTTTTCAGTGGTCCCCTCATTATCAGAACAAGCAAATTAGACTGAAAGGTGGCAATCAATTGTATAGATAACACAGGATCCCCCAGTAAAAAGTTGACCCTCCCCCCCTCCCTGACACTGAATTCTTCCTATCATAAAAAACTCTCCTATAGAAATCAATGGGGCGATTTGAGTCCACAAGGGCCCTTTTGTGGCCCCGAAGCCCCTTTTAAAGCATCTCCCTAAATGGGTGCTAAAAACCCTACCGGGGAAAAAAAAGGGTCCCCCCCAAACATAAATAGATTAAACCGGGAAATTTAGAAATTCTACAATTCCCAAAAAAAAAAATGACTAAGAAGAAAATAAAAGCAAACAGGCTTCCCTTTTTTCAATAAAGGGAAAAAAATTTTGGGAAAAAATATCCTTTAACCCCCTTTGTTGACCCTTTTTGGGCAACCCCTTTTTAAAAATTTTCATTATGTCACCTTTGGGGAAAAACTTTAATGCTTTTTTTAATCCCCGTGTGAATTCAGAGACTTATTTCTTGGGACTAATTGTGCTTTTAGTAATAAATTTAGGTCCAAAAAATTTCCCCGTTTATTTGGAAAAATAAATTTAAAGGGTCGTGAAAAAAGTGAAATAATTTTCCATTTTCACAGTTTAAAAAATTGGGTTTTTTCGTGTAAGACAAGGGGTAGTTAAACCACACAAAAAAGGGGACCCCCCTTTTGGAATTTTACCCCCCAACAAATTCATCCCAGGGAAAATTTGAGTTCTTTTTGACCCCGCCCGGGGTTCTCACAGAAATTTTTTTGAATCCCGGTTTTTGAAAATTAAAAATTAAAATTTTTTCCTAAAAAATTTTCACAATTATTTCCCCTTTTTTAAAAACAAAGAAAAAAACAAAAGCAAATCCTTTTTCCCCAAACTGTTTTTCCCAGTGAGGCAATACTCCATATGTGGTCTTAAAGTACATTTGGCTTCTGGAGTGCAAAATAGGTTGGGAATTGGGTTTTGGGGCCCTTCACAACCCGGGTTTATTTCCGGGTGTAAATTTCGGGGACGGATTTTTGAGCCGCAAATTTTCGCCGGGTGCCGCGCACGGGACGGGGGGGGTTTTAGGTCCCGGCCCCTAAAGACATTCATTATTCACGGCAAAGTACCCACCGAAAAAAATTTACAAGTCCCCTTTTCTCCCTGCTCGGTTTTATTTGCCAGTGGGGGAGAGGAGACCCGGGAAACCATAGTTCTCTTTTTTTTTTTTTTTTTTAAAAGGTTTTTTTTTTTAAAATTTTTTTGGATTTTTTCCCGGTTTTAAAACACGGGACGGATTTCAGCCCGGAAAATGGGAGCGCAAATACAAACCGCAAAACGGGGAAACCAAAGCCCCAAAACCCCCTGTGGGAAATGGCCCCCTTTGATTCCCCCATGTTGCATTAGCAAAGGCCCCCCCAAATACCAAAAAGGGGAAAAAACCCAAAAAATTAAACCCAATTTTGGGAAAATAAAAACCCCCCTTTTTCAAATTTTTTCAAGGGGTATAAAAGGTTTCATTTTTAAAACCCCCCTAGGTTTTCACAATTTTTGTAAAATAGGCCAAGAAAAATTAAAAAAAAAATTTTAATAAATTGCACGTTTAAATTTCTAAATTTTTTAATTTTTACAAGATAAAGCCCGGGGGAAAAAAGGGACCCCCAAAAAACCCGACAAAATTTTCCCCCCAATGTTTAAAATACCCCCCTAAAGTGGGCATAAAGTACATGTGGGATGTGTGGTAAGTTTTAGATGGAATTTTTGGGTTTTTTTGGGGTGCAATATAAAACGGGCTTTAAAAGGGCCCTTTTGGTTTATCCGGGAGTGCCCCCCAATTTCCAAAACAGGAAAAAACCCCCCCAAAATTTCCCCCATTCAGGGGAAACCAAAACCCCCCCAAGGGTAAAGTAAGCCCTTTTTACCACACAGAAATTTTTACAGAAAAATTTTTTGAATCAGATTGTGAAAAAGCACCCCAAAACCTATTGCCCAAATTAAAGGAATGGGAATAACCAAATAAGGTCCCTAAAGGAACCCCTTTGGGAAAAACTAGGGGAGTCTCAGAAAGGGAAGGGGCGCTATTTTGGCCCTTTTTTGCATGGGAGAAAAACCTTGGGGTGGTTTGGAGACTTATGGGTTTCATTTTCAGACCCCCCCCCCTTTTTTTCTCCCCCAAGAACCAGAACTGGGGAAATCCACCAAAAGTGACCCTATTTTGGAAACTATACCCCTTGACAAATTTTATCTAGTTTTAGTGGGGCAAAAATTTATCCCAAAAGGGCTTTTCTTTTTTAAATTTTGCATGTAAAAAAACAAAATCACAAATTTTGTATTTAAGTCATACTTTTTTTATCAAAAACATCGGGACCCCCCTTTTGCAAATGTGAAAAATAAATTTTTCTGACAAATCCCCCCTTTTAATTGGATGGGCACCCCAACCCTTCACCCTAATATTTAGCTGGCCCCCCTTTTCCCCAAACCCCAGAGGGGGAAAAAAGCGGAAAACCAAAGTGGGTTGGGCCCCCCTAAATTTTTTGAATTTTAAAACCCGCATGTGCTGACAAGGGACATGTTTTTTGATTGAAATAAAACAACCCCAAAGTTACCCCATTTAGAAAGGTACCCCAAAAAATTAAAGGGGACCCTAAAAATTTTTTAAACCCGATAGGTGTTTTTTATAAAATTTTAAATTTCCCCGATATTTTAAAGTCATTAAAAAGGGAAAAAAACAAAAAACATTTTCCCAAAAAATGCCCGGGTTTCCCGCACAATAAAATCTACACATTGTGGAACATGCATTGGGGAACAGTACAGATACAAAAAGGGTTTAAAAAAATGTAAAACAAATTTATTTATTGGGCGATGATCCATTTTTAAAACAAACCTTTTTAAACATAAAGGGTTTATCAGGGCCCGGGTTTTACAATGGTAAAGGGGGGGGGTTTTGTCCTTCCCGATTTCCTTTTTTTAGAAAAAATCCGGGATTTTTTTTTTTTGTTCTTTCCCCTTTTTTTGCAGGGGAAGGGATTTTTATTGAGGAAAAAGCTGCCCTTTCAATACGGGATTTCAAAACAGAAAAATTCTGGGGGTCTCAAAAAACCCCAAACCCCTTCTCTTGGAAGGTAATAAACATTCCCATCTGGCCTGTACAGTGACAAAAATGGGAAAAAATTGCACAAGCCATCGTACAATGGCACGGGCCCGCTATTTGTTTCCACACTTCCTTTTTGTAGTCCATAATTGCAGTCGGCTTTTTGGGCGACCGACGGTACCTTTGTATAAAGGGTAAGGAAGTGGGTGGGACCCATGACATTTGGAAAAATATAAGGATTTCTCTTTTTGTCCCCTTTTATTTTTTCCACAGCAGGGCAAAAACTTTGAGACCTTCTTCCCCCCCTTTTGGGGCAATTGCACAACGAAAGGGGGTTTAAGGGAGCCCCCCCAGAAATTTAAATTACAAGGGACTTTTGTCCCCACAAATACATTTCCCTGGGGTAAAAGCCGCGAACCCTTTTAAACGGTCTATTACAGGCTGAACTTTAAACAGACGTCATATGTGGGGGTCATCTCAGGGCGGGCATTGTGCATTATCGACGTAATACAAGAATTTTTTGGGTTTTCTCGAAGCCTGTACGGGCAAGGAGTAAAATGTAAAAATTGCCCCTTTCCCCCATAAAAACCCCCTCCGGCTTCTTTACTATACCCATATGCAGAATAAGGTCCCAAAATGTCATCATCCTTGCAGCGTCCACGGTGGCCCACCTGCTGTATGATGACGTGGGTGTTTGGCCAAAAACTGATGAGTGTAGAGAGTAGTCTGGGAAACCACAACATTTACAAAACCTTCAGAGAAAAAGACTTTAAAAAAATCTATTGTAGTGTCGAAAAGGACTGCAGGTGTGGCCACAAATTCAGGGATTTGAAGCAAAAAATTTTCTGAGGCTGGAGTCCATATGGGGTCACTAGTGTGGAGGGTTGCATTTTCTGACATACAGCAGCGTCTATATGAGGGACCCTCATCAAAGGAGGTGGATTTGTCCAAATTGCTGGCGGAATCACTTTCACAAGCCAGGAAAGAGTATGCCTCCTCCGCTGAGTAGCATCTCTGGGAGGATTGGGACATTTTATTTTATTATTTATGGGGCATGTAAGTGCTTGAACACGTGTAGGTGTAAAAAATACTATGATAATAGGGGTGTATCTGCAGCTTCAGCTGAAAATGTTTATTTTTTACAAGGCATCCTGGGAAAAAAGCACCCCAAAATTTATTACACTAAGTTAGGCAATACACTATATGTGGGTGTAAACTGTGGCTTGGGTGCATGGCAGGGCGTACAAGGGAGGGAGCGCTATTTGGCATTTGGAACACAGATTTTGGTGGGGCCATGTCTCATTTGGAATGTTTTGGCATTTGGAATGTAAAATTTGGTGGGCGCAATATTGCATTTGCAAAGCCCCCAAAGTACCAGAACAAGTGAAACCTTCCAGAAGCTGCCCCATTTTGGATTCAACACTCCTTAGGGATCTCATCTAGGGGTGTATTGTGCATTTTGGGCGTACAGGTGTTCCAGTTTTTTTTAGCTTAGAGCCATGAAAATAAAAAATATCTACAGGTCCACCATAGTTTTTTGGGTTTAATTTTTACAGCATTCGGTATAAGTGACAGGAGAACTTTACTATGGGGGTCGGTACAATTACAATGACATAACGTTTATATCGTTTTTTTATGTTTTGCTACTTTTACACAATAGAAGTGGGTTTGTAAAAATTTGTGTTTTTATGTTATCAGAGTCTGACAGCCATAACTTTTTTATTTTTCTGTATACGGAGCTGGCTAAGGGCTTGTTTTTTTTGTGGGATGCGTTGATGTTTTCATTGGTGCCATTATGGGGTTTAGATGACGCATTGCTCTCTTTTTATCAAGGTTTCTTGAAGGCAGAATGAACAAAATATAGCAATCCTGTTAGTGTTTTTTATTTTTATTTTTTACAGCCGTCACCGTGTGGTATAAATGACAAGCTAGCTTTACTCAGGATTTTTCTGTGTACAGAGCTGTGTAGGGGTTTGTTTTTCCTGGGTTGAGTTGACGTTTTTATTGATATCATTTTTGGGGGACACATGACTTTTTTAATCTGTTTTTGGAACCCAGGGTGAAGAAAATACAGCAATTCGGATAGTGTTTTTTATTTTTATTTTTTACAGCCCTTTCCGTGACATGTCAGTTTTACTCTGCTGGATGATACGATTGTGGCGATACCCAATTTATATATAATCTCCATAGAGGATGTCACAGCTCTGCAGACCTCCTGCAATGGTCAGTTCTCATGCCTGCAGAGCTGTCACCTCCCTCTCTGGCTCCACAAGCAATCCTTGTATCCAGAACCTGGTTTGGTGAAAACAGTTATACATACAGCCTCCTAACATTATATAAAGTGACATCTTGTCATTGTGTCTAGCAGAGTGTATTATATGTTGTTATGCGGGTGGGGAGAGTGAGTCTAGTATTGCCCAGATCCTTCACACCAGAGCTGTCCCTGTCCCAGTTTCACTTTCATTTTCACACAGCTCAGGGGGAAGTAAGCACAGAGAGTTCAGGCAGCTAATCACAGCACAGGAGGTGTGTCCTGCATGGGGGCATGTCCCAACCAGGGGGTTCAACTAAATATCAGGCAACCAATCACAGCACAGGGGGCGTGGCCTGACCAGAGGTTGAACTAAATGCAGGCAGCCAATCACAGCAAAGGGGGCATGGCCCAACCCCAGGCTGCAGTTTTAGGTGTAGAACACACAAATTAGCTAATAGCTGTTATACTAAATGATTTAGGTAATACAAACCAATTACAAAAGTACTTATTTTTACTGTCCCCATCATTACAGATATGATCTTTGTACCTAGAAAACCCCTTTAATAGCCTTGTTGAGGGCTTAAAGAGTAGAACTTGAATATTTGCAGATGATACTGAACTTTGTAAGGTAAAGAGAAGGATAATGTAATATTAAAGAAGGATTTGGGGAAGCTGGATGATTGGGTGTACTTTGGTTAAAAACAATACATACAACAAAGGTGTACAGTGGCCAAAGAACTGCTGCCAAGGCAAACAGAACCCTGGGATGGATCAAAATGGGGCCCCTAAATTTTTTTGGGTTTAAGGTTTCCCTTTATTTCTTTTCAAATCACGGGTGGGGGCCCAATGGAAAAATTGTTCCAGCAAAGAGTAGAACTTTATTTGCAGAGATATAAATTTTGTAAGGTAAAAGAAGGATAATGTAATTTTAAAAAGAAGGATTTGGGGAAGCTGGATGATTGGGTGAAATTTTGGTTAAAAACAATAACATACAACGGTTAATGGGAAAATGTGAGCAATGAAAAAAATACATACAACAAAGGTGTACAGTGGCCAAAGAACTGCTGCCAAGGCAAACAGAACCCTGGGATGGATCAAAATGGGCCTAAATATTTGTGGTAAGGATGTAGCTTTACTTCTGTACAAATCACTGGTGAGGCCACACATGGAAAATTGTTCCAGCTCAGTGAAAGCACCAGCCACTCCAAAGGGTGCAATAACAACATTTTACCTGTCTTAGAAACAGGAATCATAATAGGGAATTTTAAAAAAAGGCATTTCACCAAACTACGCACATCTTATTTAAACACACAACACATATTGACCCCTTAATGACAATGGACATAAACATATGTCCCAGTGCCGGTAAGGGGCTTTGCAGCGCGATCCCGCTACACAGTCGGCGGGTGCCAGCTGCTAATTGCAGCTAACACCCGCCGGATACCGCTGTTTAATCCCTAAATGAATGAAAAAAGGTGCTGTGCACCGTTCCTCACTACGATTGGGGCCCCCTCACGACACCACGGGGCCACAATTGCTTAACATGGCAGCTGAAAGCCTTGTGAAGGCCTCCATCGCCACCATGTTTTTTTGTTTCCCTACTTCCTGCCCCATGAAGAAAGCAGTGAAACCGCCATCTTTTTACACCCTAATGCTTTTTATATGCAATGCATTAGGCTGTATAAATGATCACGCCCCCTGGAGGTGAAGCACCCTATGGTGACCTAATGTTAAAGTAAAAAAAAATAAAAGTGTAAAAATAAAATAAATATATTAAGTTCAAATCCTCCTCTTTTGCCATTTTATAAATAAAATAATAAAAAAGTGACACATATTTGGTATTGCTGCATCCAAAAAAGTCAGATCTATTAAAATATAACATCATTTATCCAATATACTGAACACCATAGAAGAAAAAAATTTCCAAATGCCAAAATTGCGGTTTTTTGGTAAATTCACATCCTATGAATTGGAATAAAAGTGATCAAAAAAGTTGCATGTATTCCAAACTGGTACCAATAAAAAGTACACTTCAGCCTGCACAAAATACACCCTCACTCAAGTCTGTAGATTTTAGTAAAAAAAAAAAGTCATTGGTTGCAGAAAATCGCAACACCATTGGATTTTTTTACGGTACTATAGCATAACAAAAACCCTACATGTTTGTTGTTGCTGGAATCATATCAACCTGCAGAATACAGATAACATGTCATTTATACCAGAGAGTGAACCCCCTAAAAAAAAAAACCCGCAAGCATGGCACAGGTAAGCTTTTTTCACATTTTTGCCCAACTTGGAATTTTTTTGTGGTTTCCCAATATTTTCTATAGTACGGTGAATGACACCATTAGAAATGACATCTTGTCCCACAAAATAAAAGTCCTCATTTGTCTAGGTAGGTGGAAAAATAAAAAAAAGTTATGGCTTTTGGGAGGTGAGGAGGAAAAAACAAAACGTGTCAACCAAAAAGGGGTTAAAAATGAAAAATACATGGCAAAATACTAAAGAAAGTTAGCTAGTAACAGCGCATTTTGTGCCTGCAAAATCGGCACTGAAGGTAAGTTCACAATAAGCTACAAACTCTCTATGGACGTTTTAGATAGAGCTTACATTAAATCTGGGTGGTACCTCCCAATCCAAAGATTCCTTGTTGAATCCCATTCCTTCATATCACTCTTTATTTTTCCCATTTCTCTTTCTGTGGCAACCAAGGAATGTATCACATTTATCAACCATTTCTTTAGCTATTGTATATAAAGAAACTGCGTGGTGATCTGGGCATAAAGCCTTGGAAAAATATCAGCTGTAAATGATCCATATGAACCATCTAAGCAGTTTAATCTAAAATAGTGCATGCCTGACCTTATTTGGGGGATTATTCCCTCAGTATTCGGAACATGAAAATCACTAGTTCTTACAAACCAAATATAACAACCCAAGTAAAAAAAAAAAGAAGGAAAGGCTAAAAAGAAAGAAAAGAAATGGAATATAAAATGGAAGTGAAGATGGGGTTGATAATGTCAAAATTTTTAACCTTTCAAATTCTGCATTAAACCATTATGAAATATCACTTTTATGAAAAGGTTTACCCTTTTGTTTCGATTCACAAACTGTTTTAACGTATTTTTAGATTCACATAGTTTCACTAGAAAACTTTCTCTTAGGGGGCATTTTGCCCTTAAAATTCGGAAGAATTTGTTTGTGCACCTTATATAAACAATCCTGAGACATGTAAATTTAAACATCTAAAATTCTATCCAGTAGAACATTAGGCCACATTTTACAATTGTTCCATAAATTGTCAGGGAAACTTGAAAAATTCTCTAGTTTTTCTACAAAATCTAATGAGCATAAAAAGAGTAATTTCAACATTATGGAGAAAAAAGTATTGAAGAGTCTAAAAAATAGTGGGAAACTGTCATATTAGCCAATAAAGGAGGTGGGAGGGTTATTAGTCCAAAAATATGGGGATTGTAATGATTTTTATTTTTTACAGCATTCAACATGATGTATAAATGACATAACTGTACGACCCTGGTTAATACAATTAATACGATACCAAATTTATATTTATTTAATGTTTTACTGCTTTTACACAATAAAAACACTTATTTAAAAAAATTAATAATAATTTTTTGCATCGCCATATCTGAGAGCCATACATTTTTTATTTTTCTGTGTACGGAGTGGTGTCGGGGCTTGTCTTTTGCGGGTTGAGTTGACATTTTATTGGCATCATTTTTTGAGGGACACATGACTTTCTGATCTCCTTTTAATCTCTTTTTTGGGAGTCATGATGAAGAAAATACAGTTCTTGTATTGTTTTTTATTTGTACAAAATTTACTATTTTCTATGGTTATGAAATTATTTTTTTTTCTCTGTATCCTTTATCTGAATGTGTTGTATTTGATGGTTTTTTGTATGTCCAAAGCACAATGTCTGAATACTAAAGCTTCTGCTGCAAGTGAAACATCTACAACAATATATACTAAGGTAGCTTCTATGGTAAAGTTGCAGGCAGACCCTTGATTCCAGCATAAATTTACATATTGTTATATCAGGAAGTATTCCTTCTAGAAGTTACCTCATCAATCTGTGCCTTTGGCCTTGAGGACTTACTCAAAAGAATGAACACACTCCACATTAAGTCCTTCTATTATGAAATTAATTTTATTATGGCAGACTTCGAAATAACTGCTTTGAAACGGACAGGAACTGGGGTTGACAGTGTGGCATCAACCTCCCAAAAACAAAAAGGGTCTATCTGCAGGAAGTTTCCTTTTGACCTAAGGCTATGTCTACATGGCAATGTTAAAATGCCATTAAAAATCCAACAGCCTTACTGCAGTTTTTTGGTGCGAATTTTGGCCGGACCAGTACATAGAACTGTGCTAGAACATGTACTATAAATCGGTGGTTTAGAAACCCAACAGTAGAAAATCCATGCTATGCAAACTACAGCTCGGATTTTCAATTGTGGTCTATAGGCGTCGGCTACAGGCAAATTGTCAATACTGAATCCACTTAAAAACCCCATCAAAAACCAGTGCCTTGTAGACATGGCCTAAGTCTTCTAACCCTGCATTTAATGTCCTGGTGATCCTGCAATACCTGTAAGAGGCTTCCCAAACATTAGCATTCAACTCCTGAGAACATGTTTCTGTAATAAGTTGTATAACAAAAAAGGAGTCCATAAATCAGCCACTCATCATTGGATTCTTTAGAATAGATGCAAGATCTCCTCTGAAGCTCCTATAATTGCTTACTGAAGGAATCCGTTACCTGCTCTCATTAAAGAGGTAGTCTCACCATGCTGTTTTACAGAGCTACAACCAGCCTAATGCTCAGAGTTCCTGGTTAGACTGTGGGTGGTTCTAAAGCACTGATTGGCGTATCAGTTCTGCTATTCCTAGCTGAGCCTGTTATAGCAAAAGGACTACTGAAGGTCTGTAAACTGTAGTGCACAGGGCTACAGCACTCTAAAAGGCTAAATATTATCAGTGAGTAATGTAAATTAGATGTCTATTTTAAGATAAGGAACTGAGCAGGGAATGAGTCATCATCCAGACCACTGCTGCAGTATGTATGAGCAGAGAGAGGTGACCATTAACTAGGGAGACTTGTTTGCAAAAGTGGTAGATACGATCTGCTTGTAACTCTGAAGACAAGCAAAATCGAAACAGCAATATATTTGGCAATAGACATGGTTCTGCTTTGAAAAAAAACATTTTTATTATTGCCTCGGAGTCTTTTTTAAAAAAAAGTTCAAAGTTTTTCCAAAATAATTAAAATCTATGCTTACCAAACCTTATACCTATCCCATTCTGTGCTGCAATATGACTAAGGCGAAAAGGAAATTTTGTCTTACCTGAAACTTTGATTTCTTTGAGTACCAGAGGCAGCACAGATTGGATATTTTGACTTCCCAATTCAATATCCAAACATGCACACTTGATACAGGGAAGTAAATAATTATTTTATCCCTTGCTGATTTTGTTTTAAATATCTTTATTAAGTAACACAAAGTACAAAGCATATGAAAATTTATATCATGCAATTTGCAGATGAACATGTAGAACAAAAGATTCAAGATTACAAACATTTAAATTCTGTATTATTACCATTTTTAAGTTTATAAAATAAAACAAATTAAAACAAAAACTACCCTTTGCCCTCTATTTGCGATCTAAATGCCTGTTCCAGAGAGCTAGAGCCATGCCTCGTCCCAGCCATCCAACCGCGGGACAAGCGTTCCAGATGTATTTAACTCCATTCTATAATAGATGAGAAATTTCCTTATTTTATAGTGATTCCAGTTGAAAGTCAAAAGTTTTATCCTCATCCCCTTTCTGTCACCCTAGGGAAAAGGCATAATTCCGCAAGAACAAAAAGAGAAAAATGCAGTTTCAGGCCCAGGTAAGCAAAAAACCCAAACATCAGTACAACACACATCAATATCAATAGGTGCTCCCGCTCTCCAACCCACCCCCCATCCCCGGTCTCAAAAGGTGGCAGTCCAGCATAACCTCCGCCTTCCGCCACCAACATCTTTTTTTCACTATTTAGACTGAGTTTTTGGGCCCCGGAATCAAACTTAAGTCATAGTTTGGGTATTGACATCATTTGGGCAAATCAGGACACAACGCCTCCTAAAGCGGCGGTTCCCCATTAAACAGCTGTTTCCTGATACCATGCAGTATGATTAAAGCACTCCCTGATGGCCCCCCCTGTATTCTCTGCGGAAGCAGGGGAATAAAACTGCCCCAGGCTTGAAAAATTTTTCGACATGTGTCTCCTTCCTACCTGAGCCTCTACCCAATCCAATTTTAATATACAGGACAATTTACCCAAAAAAACAACCTGAAAGGGGGTGGGGATCGTGTACCCAAATGTGTTCAAAATGGTTTTAACGCCCGCCGCTGAAATAATGTATAGAATTTTCTACTCCCCGGTGAAACATGGGGTCGCCTGAGCATCGATGTGGCCAAATATGGCCCCCAAGGGGAGTGTTTAGGAACATAATTCGTCAGGTGTGTTCTTGTAAACGACATCCCCCCCGCGTCCAAAAGCCCTGTATCACTGGCAACTCCAAAGACAATGAAATATACCTGCCTCCAGCTCCCCCACAACGGAAGCAACCACTGTTTTTGAAGATCCCATGTGTGGCCCCTGACTGGGGTAATATAAGCCCAAAGGTATAACTGGAGAGACATCTCCCAATATCTACTGGGGGCCAAGAATTGCGGCTATTGGCTAATGCTGTAAGTAAGGTGGTGTTACCTCCAGGCTAGGGTCATCTCCCACCCACTTCGCCAGGGCCATCGTTGACTCCAAGAAATCAAGCGGCCTATGCAGGATTTTGTAGTACCAGGTAGTCAGGCCCCTTTCCACAGTATTCCTGAGCAAAATTTTTCGTAACCTTGGGTCCCATTCTTTTTGTGTAAAATTCAAAATCAATGTCAAAGCATAACTTCGGGCACTTAAGTAAGGGAAGAAGGAGACCTCAGGGATCCTTGCTTTTAGTTCTTCCAATCGTAAGATCCTACGCGTTTTAGTGTCTATTAGATAGTGGACTGACAATATCCCCCCTCTCTCCCACATGTAGAAATCTTTATATGGAGCCCCATGTTGAAAATCCGGGTTACCTACAAAAGTGCGAAACAAATAAAAGCATGCGGATGCAGCCCCAATAGCCCCCCTCAGTTTTGCCACCCCCCCCATGTTGAGAAATAAATGGTTAGACCAAAAATCAATTCTGGTATTTGATGTAAGGGCAGATGAAGAAGATTTGCTAGCCGGGTCCTTCCCACAAAAGATTGCTCTGTCTTAGTGTCTGTGTATGTAGAAGTGCCCTGCAACCAGTCCGCTCCCGGGACGTATCAACGCGCCACATTAATATGCTCGAACATTTGGGAAGTTAATACCCCCGTTTTCCCTGGGCTGCTGCAAAATTACCAGCGGATCCTGGCGTTTACCCCCCCCCAGATGAAGCGGCGAAAGAGCATATTTAAAGCGTGTCTCGTCTTTACCCCCTATATAAAGTGGAAGAGAGTTTGGGGGAGATACAGCAGCTTGGGGAAAATCCACTAATTTAATAAGGTTTCCCCTGCCCACAAAGGACAGTGGGAGCCGCCTCCATCGTGCAGCCCCTGCTTCCATCGAGGTAAAATATGGAGTAATATTAAACTTTATATAAATTGGAGGGAAGTCTAAAATAGATACTCCCAGATAGGGCAGCTTGTTTGGGACACCAATGAAACGAGTAGAGTGGGGCCATGTTTGGGGTTTTGCTGGCCCTTTAATATCATTGCATTGGTTTTTTTCAAAATTTATATGATAACCTGAAAGGGACCCCACCTCCTGCAGTGTCCCCCATAACCCCCGTAGATTTAGTCGCGGGTTTTTCAAAAATCAAACCGTACATCATCAGCAAAGGCCACTAGTCCACAATCGAGAACCCTCCAGGTTCCCTTCTATGACATGTCTTGGCTTTAGGCAATATACAGTGGGTCTATCGCAAGACAAAGAGCAAAAGGAGATAAACGGACAACCCTGTCCCGGTACCTCTAAACATGTCTATCGGGGAGGTGAGTAGCCCATAAAATAAAAGTTATAGATTTCCCCTCCTGGATGTAAGAGACAAAATTAGAAATATAGGACCGAAAATTCCTCCGTAGCAGAGTGGTGAACAGAAAGGGGCCCCGAAACTCTGTCGAATGCTTTCTCAGCATCTAAAACTCAGAAGCATCAGGATATCTGACAAGGTTCCGAGGCCTCACCGTTGCCCCCCCCCACCGCCCGAATATTTTTTTACTGCCTGGCGTCCCTGCACAAAGCCCCTTTGGCGGGTGTAACCATATTTGGAAGAAAGGTTTTGGGAGTCGGTTGCTAAGAATTTTTGTTAAAAATTTGTATCGCTGTTTAAATAAAGCTATGGGCGGTAGTTTTGTACCAGGGCCTTGTCCTTACCCCGTTTTTGGGATAAAATGGTGCATGACTCCGAGAATAATTCCATTGCTCTTTGATCCCGAAAATATTGCGTTTTTTATAAGCCAGTCAATACGGGGTAATTTCAACTGATAAAAGCTTGTAATATTCATTGCCATAGCCATCCGGCCCAGGCGACTTTCCCCCTGGGTGAGCATGCTAAAAGCTGTCCTCAGCTCTTTCCCCTGTGATCGGACCATCTAGAAACGCCTGTTGTTCTTCATTAAGACCCGGAAGGGACTCTGTGGCCAGAAAGGACTCTATCTGATCCATCTCAGTCGGTGGCGCTCTATAGAGATCCTCAAAGAACTCAACAAATAATCTTGAGATCTCCTCTGGCGCGGTGTGCTGCGCCGCGGAAGCGGGATCCCTCAGGGACAGCACTGGTTTGCGGCTGTGTTGTGTTTTGACCAGTCGTGCCAACATCCGACTATCTCTATTCACCCCTCTAAAATATCTGTTCTGATTGATTTTAACTAGCCAGTTCGCCTGACTCTGCACAAAGGATTCCAGAACCGTTTTGGCCTCTTTATTAGTGTTGAGCGATTTTTATCGACAAAGTTGAAATCGGCAAGGTTTTTATGGTGATCGAAATTTCCAGATCATGCGATAATTAAGGTTAAAATCTGAGCATCATCTATTAAGATTGCCCCTTTTTTTTTCGGCGCTTCCTAATTTTGGCGGCCAGTAAATCAGATTACAGAATAGAGCAGGGTGAGATGTTTTGTGCGACGTCATGACGGGATGTGAAATGGTTGCGATTGGCTGGAAAAATCACATGACCTCGTTTACGTAAACAGCTTTTCCTGTTTCAGCCTCAGTGTCTCTCAGCGTCTCATAGGGATAGGACCGCCCCTCTGCCTGTGGCCAAACAGCTCAGCGAAATAGTCTATTTCTCACAGAGAAACCCTACTATTACTGTGATCCTTCCAAATTTTAGTTAGATTAGAGATTTGAAGATTTTTTTGTAGTTAGCTAAGAATTTTAAAGCAGCATCTACCGCTGTAAATTCACGGCGGTGGAGCGGGGGGTGGGGGGCCCCCGCGGGCGAACACAGACAAGCTCTATCTATAAAGAACACGGGATAAATTTCCCACCAAGACTAAGTGTAGAAAATTTTTAGTGGAATACTTTATTATTTAACAGTTTGCTATTGAAATATTTCCTGGAAATTGGGCACCCCTGAACTTATTGGATACACATCATTCTAGTAACTGCAGGTCCTTTGTTTAGCTGCAAAACTCCACTTTTATTATCAGTTATACATTTCAGATAGGTGTTCTTTTTCAATTTTACCCATTACATCTGTGACTGTTGATATATCCACCTTGCAGTTAAATTACCCAAACAGCAAACTTGTAGTCAGCACAAGTTTTTTGTTGCCAAAAATTTCCGTGTAAACATACGAAAACATAACAGTTACGTGTTTTTTTGACTTTTGCGCACCCACATTGTTCATTGATGCAGCATCCACGTAAATCTTAAAACAGCAATTCTATATTCACCACAGGTGAATTGAAAGGTGCAAAAAATACCGTTTATTATTTCCAAAACATAACAGTTACGTGTTTTTTGACTTTTGCGCACCCAGCATTGTTCATTGACGCAGCATCCACGTAAATCTTTAAAAAAAGCAATTCTATATTCACCACAGGTGAATTGAAAGGGGCAAAAAAAAAACCGTTTATTATACCAAAACATAACAGTTACGTTTTTTTTGACTTTTGGCAACCCCCAGGTTTTTTTCATTAGCAGCACCCACGAAAATTTCTTAAAACAGCAATTCTTATTCCCCAAGGGTGAATTGAAAAGGTCAAATAATCCCTTTTGTTTTTATCAAAAAAAAACAATCGTGTTTTTGCTTTTGCGACCCCAGCTTTGTTCATTGCGCAGTTTCCCCACTAAATCTTAAAAACGCAATTCAAAAGTCCCCAAGGGGAAATTTAAAAGGGGAAAAAAATACCGGTATTATACAAAAACATAACGAAGGTTTTTTTGTTTTTTGCGACCCGGGTTTTTTTTTTGTTCTTTGACGCAGCATCCACGTAAATTTAAAACCGCATTTTAGCACCCAGGTGAATGAAAGGTGCAAAAAAACCGTATATTATACAAAAAACAAAAACAGATACTGTTTTTTGACTTTTGCCACCCGTTTGTTCTTTGACGCAGCATCCCGTAAATTTTAAAACGCAAATTCAATAGTCACCCAGGTGAATTAAAAAGGTGCAAAAAATACCGTGTATTAAAAACGAAAACATAACAAACGTTTTTTTGACTTTTGGCACCCAGCTTTGTTCTTTTGGACATCCCGAAAATCTAAAACAGAAATTCTATATTACCAAAGGTAAAATTAAAAGGGTTTCGTGACTTTTAAACCTAAGTGGTTTTGCCTAAGTGTACACACCATTTGATGTTTGGATGTTAATTTCAGTTTCTCCCCTTGTTTGGGTGTAATAAAAGGGATGTTGTTGTTTCCCCCAAGACTTTAATGGAAATCGCCTATCTGCCACATCGAAAAACCTTTTCGATAGCGGGGACTACGACTTCGCTCGATTCGATCCAACGCAATCGTAAATACCTTTATTGTTGTTTCCGCGCCAATGGGGCGACTCCCTTTTTCCCTCGACCAACATTTGGGTGTTGCAGTTTTTTTAATTTATTTTGCGCCCCCCTTCTCCTCCCCGCAGTAATTGATTAATGCCCCCTCATACCGCCTTTTTTGCAGCACCCAAACAAAGGGGGTTTTTCCAATTCGCCAAGTTATATCTAGTAGTTAGTCCAGTGTATTTGAAAAGGATTTAAAACCCTCAGATTGTAGCAAGAACCGAATTTGCCAAACCGCTCTTGATTTGTGACTTCGAACGCAGAAGACAATGTAACGGGGGTTTTCCCGAAATGGATAGTTTGAACCGGGGTCCACCACTGACCCCCAACCCCAGGGAGATAAGAAAAATAGTAAAATTTTTTAAAAACTTGGTGAAGAGGTAAAACGTAAAACTCCTCGCGCCCATATTCGAGACCAGGGATCGCAAAGCGCATTTTTGCCCGCCAAAGCAATATGTCTTTAGCAGAGGAGACAATGGCGAGATGACGGTTGTCCTTTAAAGGGGCAGGGATCGCGTTAAAATTTCCCAGGATGACATTGGATCTCCTAGATAAATAAAAAATTCAATTTCGCAAAAAAGTTTGGTTAGAAGTTAGGGGCAAACATTAATCGTGTGTAGAGCCCCCCTGTGCAATATTTTGGGGGAAATCTACCCCCTTCACCCTTTATCTTTCTTTCCCAAGAAAGTCCGGGCCCCCTTTCAAATAGGAAGGGGCCCCCCCCCCTGATTTAGGGAATAATTGGCCCATATGACAGGACTCCCCCAAGGGGCAGGAAAACCCACTTTTTATCTTTCTTCCAGTGAGTTTCCTGTAAAGAATTATGTCCTTGAAGCTTTTTTAAAGAACGCTCAATTCTTTCTCTTAATGGGGGTGTTGACCCGCCAATTCCAAGTGAGTAATTTAAGGGGTCCCTCCTTGAGATCTCCCCCCCCCCCGGTTTCTCCCCCCCTTCATGTTCCCCCACTATCCTTTTTTGGGGCTATAGACCCTTTTTAAAATTGCATTTTCCCCATGCCCCCACGAGCAAGGGGGTGCAATGAGACTACATCCCCCCAACCCTGGGGGCAAACCCCGGAGAACAGGAAATAATCCACAAAGATAGCTTTGGTAAAAAAAAAAAAACCCAACGGACAAAAATTTGGGTTCAAAATTAAAAAAACAATAATTAAAATCAGCAACTGATTGCCAGTAAACAAAAAACCCTTAGAGCCATTATTCCCCTGTGTCCCCCCTGTGAAACTTTTTTTCTAAAAAAAACCCCCGCAAAGTAAAGTGACCCTGGCTTGGCGGGGTCCCCCAAAACAGCTCCACCCTCCATCTGCACCCTCAACTTGCGGGTTTAATACTAAAACCCCGTATCGCCCCCGTCATGAAGTTCTACAATGGGTGAATAGTTTTTTTTTTGGCCACACTTGCAGAAAAATCATGAAAAAAGAATCTTGTTCCCCCTCCCAAAAAGGTTCGCACCCCATAACCCGTAGCACCTTCCTTTAAATTCCCAGTTGAGGGTATTTTGCTATGCCCCGGGCGTGGTTCCATTTCTTTCTCCTTCCTGCCCTGCGGTCCAAACCGGGGGCCCTTTCAAGAATATTTGTCAGGGGTACCCCCATCTCCAAAGCATTGGGAATTTTTCTGTAAAAAGGGAAAAGGGGTTTGTATAGATTCGGGGACCCCTCAAAAGGGAGATTTTCCCCTTTTACGATTTTCCGATCTTCGATCCGGTTGAAGGCCGCTTCATTTCCCTAACTGTGCAATGACTGCTACATTAGAGGGGGAAACTTCGAGAAGTCATTTGTTCTCAAGCCCCACTTTTTTCTGCGGTTAGCTGTATCGGACATCGCAAATTGATTGGGGTATGAGGACCTCGAATCGTTTGCCATATAGGTTAAGATCGAGACCTCATGGGGGTATAGCGGTAAAGTAAGTGGTTTTGTCCCCCCTGGGGCCCCGCCGGGGGTCGATGGGGAGGGAGGGTCGGGAAAGACCGCCCCTGGAAAAGGGGCCCCGGGAAGCGATTCATATGCAACTCTTGGGGGGGGCCCCGGGAATTAAGGGGGTTTTTTTCGGGGGCTTAACCCCTTTTGATTCTAGGAGTCTGGTAGATTTTGGAGGGGTCTCTACTGAGGTGAGGGTCATGCTGAGCGTATTCTTTTTGGTTTAGATTTTGAAAGATATTTGCCATCCCCCGTTACAGAGGGGTGAAAGGGTTAAGAATATTGAGCAATGTCAGAGAACAGGAGTACTTAAGTTACATGTCAAAAAAGTGCAAATCAGCCCAGGGCTTTGTTGTATATTGCAGAGTCACAGTGACTCACAAAAATGAAAAAATGTGAAATTTTACTTTACCACAAAAACCAGAAGCCGGGCTTGACTCCCCCTAGTGGGAAAATCCTGTAAGCGGTTCCTGCCAGAAAGGGAAATGAAGTTTGGGAATACCAACTTTGTTTGCAAACAAAAAAAGACAATGCAACCCCAAAAATAGGACTCGTTCCATAGGGTGCCCCCCGCAGATTCCCCCAAATTTAGGGGAAAATGAGTAGTGATCAAGTCCCCGTCCAGGATCAAAGGGAAGTTTAGGGGTCCCCTTCCCCCCCCCTCAACAGCATTTTTAGGTCTCGTCAGACCCACGTCCTTGGGGGGCTCTCACAGTGGGTGTTTTGTTAAAAGGGGGGTTGAGTAAAAACTGCAGTAGCCATAATTTCCCCCTTTATACCTTGGTAAAGCCCCCAAACTCTGACTTAATAAGGAGGGAAAAGCTGGGGGGGAAAGGGGGATAGTAGTGTTTTTCAGGGAGCAAATTCTTCCCCCCTAAGAGCCCCCAGAGCTGCAGGCACCGGTCACCGGTTCTTAAGGGCCAAAAAAACCAATACCAACAGGGCTCAAGGGGGGGGGCGCCAATAGGCCCCCCCCCTTTTTATCCCCTAAGTATGGGGGGGTTCCCCCCAGACCCAAAAGGCCCACCGGGCCCCCCCCCACCCCTTAGCACAGCGTACCGCAAAAGCCTCTATCCCTCCGGGGTACGGGGCCCCCAACTGTAGGGCAGTCACCGTCCTCCACCCGGCCGTCCCCCGCTGAGGAGAGCGCAAGTTCCCCACGCAGTCCCCCTGCCTTCCGGCTCCGCCCGTGTCAGGCCACCCTTTCCCAGGGGACCGTCCCCCACCACCCCCAGCCCCCAGCAGGGGCCTCTGCCCGATCACCGGTCAGCGCAGGATTCCCTTCCGACCCCTTTTTGCCGGGGGGGCCCCCCCCCCTCCCACCCGAGCCGCTCCCGTCCGCAGGGACGTTCCTTTTCACCTCCGGTCGTCTCCGTGCCCCAACCCCCCTCCTCAGCGGCTTGGGGTTCCTCCCGGCCTCCGCGCCGAGGTATTTTGGACTGTCTGCTCACCAGGGCGTCCTCACCCCGCTTCCGGGACTTCCTCCGGCCGACACCCAAGCCGTGCCCCAGTCTCTGAATCAGCGGGGATGTTTACGGCCTCCGCACTTCTGTCCCTCATCTCCGGCCCGGATACTGCCGCGCCCTCTTTCAGACTCTCCCCCCTGAAAGGAGGGGAGTGTGGCTCTTTATATGCACTGTCGCTGCCAAACTCCTTGGCTCGCCTCAGCGTTCCCTTCTTTCGGCCAGTGGGTGGCTTTTTAGCCGTTAGGGGTTTCTGCGGCGAGCAGACTCGCCCTTAACTGTCCCGGGGATATTGCCGCTTTTGGGACAGGTAAAGATTTTTCGGGGTAAAACCGGCAAAAAAACACCCCAAAAACAGCTACTTTAGGCTCTAAAGCAGGAGCTCTCCTAAAATGCGGCTACTCTCCGCCCCCGGAAGTCCCCTTGCTGATTTTGTAAGTTTGTCCACTGACAAAGACATGAAATTAAAATTTTTTAAAGGGGGTAGGTTAATTTTAACATGAAGAAAATACCAAATCAATCCAAAAATCACATTTAATAATTATACACATTATTTGCTTTTTGTTGAGCGAAGTAAATTTGTTCCTCCCAAAACCATAAAGTTCGGGCCCTACAACCAATTAGTTTCCCCCTAATGAACTGTTACCGCATTAAAGACAGCTGTCTAAATAATCTCCTTTATACCTTTTAAAAGACTCCTGCCACAACCCAACAGTCAGACTCAAAACCTCTACAACATGGGCCAAGCAGGGTGCCTCAGAAATTTTGGGGCCCCAACAGAAAGCCCCGGGGCCCCCTGTCAACCCCCCCCTCCTTTAAACCCCCCGCCTCCTGTCAACCCTATCGCTCCGCCCCTAACAACCACACCCAAACCCTCCAACCAACTCCCGGAAAAAAAATTGGAATTGCGCCTTTCTTTGATTGTTTTTTGTTTAATTCTACAACTTACAGTTTCTATATTGCGTAATGAGTACATTTAAAGGGCCACAAATACACTACATGATCAACGGTGGTCACCACTGTTACTGACCCAAACCGTTACCCCGCCAATAAACCAAAAAAAAAAACAAAGACCAAAAAAACCGGCCAAAACACTACGATGGTGACTAATACACTATGATGTACTGACCAAACCAGCATACTAAGGCGATATTACCAATATAACCCAATATAAAAAGACAAAATAATACCACCCAATCTCAACAAACTCCAAAAGATCAGAATAAGCCACAGTATGTTATGAATTTAAAACCCCACAATAACCCAATATTTCACCATTCAATGCCAAAACGGGGCATTATGAAAACTAGGTAAAGCCTTTCTTTGTTGCTCATAGCAACCAATCAGAGTTCCCCTTAGATTTTTTCGGGAGCAATATAAAGGGCGCTCTGATTGGTTGCTATGGAGAAAAAAGAAAGTCTTACACCTAGACAGTTTTCATACATGTGGTAGATACAGGTGCACACAGTTCAGTTACATTTAGTGACTCACAGGTGACGTCGTCTAAATAAGTCGTTCACTTTCCCTTTTCTTCTCCATCCGGTCCCGGCCCCATGAGGATTTTCCTGGACACCACTCGTCCCTGCAGAATTCAAAATACAAATACTGAGACTCCAATCCCACCTGTACACATCTCCCTATGAACAAACTCCCCATCCATAGTTCCCCAAATAGTAATAATTACCCCTTTGGTGCCCTGGTAGTTAGTTTTATAGGGTCCCCATAGGTAGGTAGCCAGGTAGAAGGTCCCCGTAAGTAGAGCGAGAACTTGAGTTTGGCCCCACATGGCGGAAACTTAGGGGGTTCCCCCAACATTCAGGGGCCTTGAATGGGGTCCCACAACAAAATGGGCCTTATGGGGCCCCACAAAATTTAGGCCCATTAAAGGCCTCCTCAGCAGCGCCGACCCCCGTCACTCCTCCTCAGCAGCGCCGGGCCCCTCCAGTCCTCACCCACAGCGCCGGGCCCCTCCAGTCCTCACCCGCGGCGCCGGGCCTCTCCAGTCCTCACCAGCAGCGCAGTCGGGGGATACAGCATTGTAGGGAGAACAGGCCTGCGGCCTCTTCTCTCTACCATTATAATGAAGCAAGGGGACGGTACCTGCCGACGGCAGCGGGCCCCCCGCTTGCTTCATAGTCTGGCTGGGCCCGGTACGGGAGTTCTGGCTGTACCCCCCTATCGGCGGCCCTGTGGGCAAGACCAAAGAGCTTTTTCAGGATGTCAGGGACAAGATCATAGACCTGCACAAAGCTGGAATGGGCTACAAAACTATAAGTAAGACGCTGGGTGAGAAGGAGACAACTGTTGGTGCAATAGTAAGAAAATGGAAGAAATACAAAATGACTGTCAATCTACATTGATGTGGTGCACCATGCAAAATTTCACCTCATGGGGTATCCTTGATCATGAGGAAGATAAGAGATCAGCCTAAAACGACATGGGGGGAACGTGTTAATGATCTCAAGGCAGCTGGGAACACAGTCACCAAGAAAATCATTGGTAATACATTACGCCGTAATGGTTTAAAATCCTGCAGTGCCCGCAAGGTCCCCCTGCTCAAGAAGACACATGTGCAGGCTCATCTGAAGTTTGCCAATGAACACCTGGATGATTCTGTGAGTGATTGGGAGAAAGTGCTGTGGTCAGCACAAAAATTTAGTTCTTTGGCATTAATTCAAGGAAGAGAAATGCTGCCTATGACCCAAAGAACACCATCCCCACTCTCAAGTATGGAGGTGAAAATTATGTTTTGGGGTGTTTCTCTGCTAAGGGCACAGGACTACTTCACTGCATCAATGGGAGAATGGATGGTGCCATGTACTCTAAAATCCTGAGTGACAACCTCCTTCCCTCCACCAGGACATTAAAAATGGGTCGTGGCTGGGTCTTCCAGCAAGATAATGTCACAAAACATACAGGAAAGGCAACACAGGAGTGGCTCAAAAAGAAGCACATTAAGGTCATGGAGTTGCCTAGCCAGTCTCCAGACCTTAATCCCATAGAAAACTTATGGAGGGTGTCACGTACACACTCACCAGCACGTGACTGGGGGCCACTGGAATGGAGTCTATTTATTTCCACTTGCACTCACCTCTCAATCAGGTAGTGAATCAAGCATAAATCGCACCCCAAGACAGTTCCAGCACCCCAAGTTATACGCTGCTACCACCTTCCTTCAATACACAAAAAGAAAAATAAATAAGAGGGAAGGACTATGATGCAAAAATACTTTAAAACACTTAAAAACGCTTACCGGTTACCTCACTGCTCTCCAGCAGCTACAGGGTTAAAAAAAAATACACTTATTCAAGGTTGTGGATCCGTACAGCGACAAGAACTAACGTATTAATGGTAACTTTAATATTAAATGATTTACAGTGCTTACATAAACAAAATACAATAACAATGACTATGACATATGCATCAAACAGTTGCAAAATACAAGGGATAAACTTAGAAAGATTTCACACTTACAATGCGCCAGCTTTTAAATCCAAGGGATATGGATGAATGGAGATGGAACACAGCTCAATCAGAAATTTAACCCCAGGCTATGAACACCAGATTTGAGTGTGGCCATGTGTTTTATAGGCCCAAATCTCTGTCCAGGTTTCTGCTCCTCTCTCATAATTCGGCTGCTCTTTTAATGGCTGAAGATATAATGAGGTGGATGGACACTTGATGCCTAATGAGGGTTGTTGCTTACTATTGCCACAAGATGGCAATCACGGACTGCGCTTCTGCTGTGGACAGATCAATGAACTCTGAACCGTTGTGCCTAATCTTTTATGGTTCTATGGGATCATAAGCCACCTCTGGGATGATATGGTATGGTATTCCATCAAGTATTCGTGACAGCTTGCATACACAAAGTTGGCAATAAAACTTAATAAAATGGATACAGCCCATGTAATATAAGTGACTAAAAAGGACTCTGAGGTTTTATAGACATGTTCTACAAATTCCATTCCTATGGGGGTGGTATTCTGAGCTACAGGAACTGTAGACTCACAATCTAAGAAATGGTTTAATGACAATCCAGAATACATATCATTTTCAGTGTACTACATTACAGAGGGAGTTGAAGCTCCAAGTTGCCAAGCGACAGCCTCAAAATCTTAATGATTTAGAGATGATCTGCAAAGAGGAGTCGACCAAAACTCCTCCTGACATGTGCGCAAACTTCATCATCAACTATAAAAAACGTCTGACTGCTGTGCTTGCCAACAAGGGTTTTGCCACCAAGTATTAAGTCTGGTTTGCCAGAGGGATCAAATACTTATTTCTCGACTTCCAGGGGCGGGGCAACTGGTGATGGCCGCATCTTAACCGAGCACTTTCACAGTGCTCTGCCAGAACTCACATTGCACTTGTTTCACCCCCACATTCCCCTGCCATAAGGGGCTATAGAGGAGGAACGGTCATAGGGGTACTTGGCACACCTGATCCGGAGCTCAAATAAACCTCCCCAGAGTCACAGAAGTCAAAACAGACTTCACGGAGCCTTGCTGCCTCGTGCGGCGGCCATCTTGACCAGCTCCACCAAGCAACGAGAGGGCTCTGAAGTGCAGCATTTATTGGCGGCTTGAAGCGAGGAGAAAAGAGGTGGAGGACTGCCAGACGCACCCGAGAGACACTGCCCCACCCTTATGCCCCATCATATCTCACACCTGTAGCCGAGTGCATGCCCGTTGCGGCCCTGCTGCCAAGACTTGCGCCTAGGAGGACCCAGATCACGGAGAGGAGAAGGAAGATATTATGCGGCACCCTGCATTTGACGATCGCGCTGGTCGGGAGTGGAGGCACGTGGGCTGAGGGACAAGCTGCATGCACTGCGCCTGCTTCACCGAAGAATCAGAGATAACACAGTCTATATTTGTACCGGTATAATGGTCCGGGAACCCCAGGACATCAGCAGCCCTGACTGGCAGCGTTGTGGGGTGACACACCGCCTGGTAAGGAGAGGAAGGAGAGGGCAGGCAGGTCGGCCATCTTCCCCAACAGCCCCTGGCGCTCACCGACTCTCATATTTTTTCAGGGATAGTCGACTGCTGCGGGAGAACTGAAGTCACCCTCTGCTGCTCTTATCTGCGCATGACAGGGTCTCAGGGCCCCAGACTACATACTCTAAAGTCACTTGAAATTTGGGGACAAAGGAGACTCCCTGCTGCCTTTCTACCCATGGTCTCCGTGGGATACATACTCTGTAGTGGAACCTCTTTTTACACAAAAGGAGACTCTTTTTCCATATTAACACCTCAAGTGATTTTTGCCCACCCTAGAGTGATCACATCTCATAAGATTAAACTGGGACACCTGATTACAAAGTCATAGGGTCGTGTGGGTGGGAAAACAGAGATTCATTGTCTCCCTCACCCACAGTTTGGGGGGGGAGTAGGTGGGACAGGTAGCTATTTTCTTTATTGCCTCTCAAGTCTCATCGACCACTGTCAAAAACACACATAGCCTTCTGACAAGCGGGCAACTTCCCCGTTTGCCCTCCTAAGACGACAAGCCTGCGCTGCAGCACTATACAACCACTATCCCTTGCTTTCTAACTAATTTTGGAGGGACCTACAGCAACCCTAAAACACATAACAGGAGACAAAATCAGGAAAAGACCCCTTTCAATAACAGGTTATGTTTGATCTTTTAAAGCCGCCCACGAGTCACACCAATACCTATTAGTTGTTCTGCAATTGCACATTCATCTCCTGATGGTTACCACCAGAAACCAAATAGTTAAAGCCAGAGCTATAGTTTACCAAATTGATCCTGAACACTTCAAGTGTATTGCACCGCTGCCTCCTGGTGGTGGACCTCTTACACAACTTACTTCTAACTGGCAACAGCAATCCACTAGTTGACATTGCCCCTGTAGCATCTCAGGGGTTTACTTGATTTCTCAATCCCCACGCAATGCTGCCATCGGGAGGTGGATTTCAGATCTAGCTTACTCTGGCACTCTGTTATCCTAGGATCACCCTGAGGTGCTCCGCCTGTGTGTACCCGTCATATTACTGTGCTCTGGACTTTCTGGCCCTAACCCTTCTACTACACATTTTTGAGTAGCCCTTGGAACTCAGTAAGTAACTAAATGAGTAACTAAATGTAGTTGCAGCTCACTCGGCATCCGAATCCTGTCTCTCTCCTCCCTACACATATTGCTCCATTTGTGTCATGGACAAATTCATTTGTCACACCCAGAAGCCGTTACCCCATTTGCTGACTCGCTAGTCATAAATCGGAACACAATGACAAAACACAAAGCTCTAAAAGACAAACAACAACCAAAATTGACTCTAAGTCATCGCAACCCACTAGTTCCCCAGAGCTTTTGATGAGCAGAGACATTACTCCCCCTAGCCTCTCGGCTCCTACTAGTCCTGCTGTATCCACAACCTCAGACACAGACCAGGCAGTTCTAATGGCACAAGAGGTGACCTGCATGCTGACTCCTTATCTAGACAAGCGGTTGGACATGATACAAAATTCCATCAACACAGCCTTAGCCCAGATCACTGAAAATACGCAGAAGATCGGAGAGCTAGAGGCGCGGGTGGTGTCTTGCAAGTCATCAATTTCTTCAGCTGAGCGGGAGCTTGCCCAACACCAAAATGCCAACATTATTCTCCGAGACAAGTTAGAAGACTTGGAAAACAGAGAGAGACTAAATAACCTCCGCTTTGTCCTGAAACAGTTTCTGGGGATGCTCTACAAAAATACCTTGTGGAAAAACTACATAAAACCTTGCAACTGGATCTTCCACCGGATCCCCTTCTCAAAGAGCGAGTACATCAGATAAGTCCTTATAGGGGGGAGAGGGACCGGAAACTGTGATAGATATGTGGTTAAAGAACTAGTGCTAAAAGCATACAGATCTTTGAAAAGCCTCATGGTCGACAGAGCATCATTTCTCATTTTCCAGGACTTCTCAAGTAGTGTCACAATGAAAAGGAAAGCGTTTACTCGTTTGTGCCGCTAACTATTTGAGAAGCGAATACGTTTTCAACTCCTTTATCCTGCACACCTACGAGTGACTATTGACAGGAAGTCTACATTTTACGATGATCCCAACCCGGCCAAAGAAAGGCTGTTGCCTCCAAACCAAGATTAGTTCTGGCTTAGAACCTGCCATTCTAGGGCGCGGAGGATTTAAATGGACGCTCTATGTTACATTACGACTAAATTTTATGACTCGTGTTTAGGCTTGCTCCGTTTACCTGGATGCGTGTGGTGGCGGGTGCTCGGAGGTGCTGACTTACTCCCCCGGGCGCGGGGCCGCGATGAGGCCGGGGGGGTTCGTGGGCTCTTAGCGCACAGGGGAGGCGGACCTTGGGAATGAACCAGGGTCTGCGTCTGCTGTGTGTGGAAGGCTCGTGGACCTCCGGCTTCTTAGGTGGCGCCGTGCGCGGGAGGGGGTTGGCCCTGGGGGACCTGCTTTTGGGAACACCAGATGCAGTCTTAAAATCTAGGTCTGGGTTCCTTGACACCCACTTTCCTCCAGTTCATTTGGATGTGTTTGGGGGTACACTCCCGGGGAGTTGAAGCGCCTTGTTGGGCTTGGTGGCATGCCGGGGTTGTGGGGGGGGGAAGCGGACTCCTGGCGCCCGGGGGGCGGGGATGCGCCGGGCGGCCGGGGCCTTCGACCTTCGTGTGCAGGAGTCTGTGGGCTCTCTGCCCTCAGGATGGTGTCGCACCTGGGCGGACTGCTCTTGGGGGCTTGCCCCCGACTGTGCCCGACAAAGCTTTACACGGTACAGTCTGGGTTCTTCACCTTTTCAAGATGAATTATGGTCACTGAGATACACCGTTACATTAATAGGTTGCGTTGTGACTTGTCTGGCAACGCATTGCTGTTCTCCTTTTGCTCACCGATTCCATTGCGGATGCTGAGTTGCAGTTTCGTGATGCCCTGTTACCGTAATATATACTGGTAATACCCACACTAGGAGCATTCGTTCACTAATGTGTGTTTTCTTGTTCCCCGCTCTGTATCTTCCCTTATGTGTCCTTGGGATCGCTTTGGACTAGATGCCTGGCCGCCTGCCTAGTACCGAGCTTTAGGTTCCCGCTGCTCGCTGGGACAGTGGACCCTCATCATCTGCATACCTGACCTTCGCCATACCTTGGATGACAACCGGAATAGGATGAGTACCATTATAACCCCTACATACGACCCCCATTCTCCATCTATCACCATTCTGGTGAGCTGGAATGTAGCAGGTTTAAATTCCCCGTCAAACACAAGAAAGTATTGACCCACTTAAGGAGACTAAACCCTCAAATTATCTTTCTCCAGGAGATGCATTGGAAACGTGGTGAGGAGAGATTTCTGAAAACCCCGTAGTTGGGCGATGGATACAAGGCCTCATATGACAAAACTAGAGGTGCCGCGGTACTATTCCATGCCACCCTCTCCCCACTGATCCATGAAGTACATGATGATCCTGGAGGACGATTCCTTTTCCTAGATGTCACAATCCACACGCGAAGATACTCACTTTTAAATATCTACGCCCCCCAATTACCCAAACATGGAATTCTATTCAAACCTTTTCAACTTCCTGATAGGCAGACAACTCCACACCTTGATTATAGGGGGTGACTTTAATGTTACCCAGCAACCTACTCTGGAGCACACCTCCCGAGCATCATCACACACAGGAACTATCCCGACCCTTTTGAATCTCATGGACCATTTTTCTGTGTGTGACCCCTGGGGGATCCTTAACTCTTCATCACGGGAGTACTCATTCTACACAAGAGCCACTCTTGAATCGACTACTTTCTAATGTCCTCCCACTCTTTCCCACTAGTGGAGGCAGCAGAGCTGGGTAACATTATCATATCAGACCACGTCCCAATCAGTCTTACGCTCTCCAACCACGTGGACCCCCGGGATTCCGCAAATGGTGCTTCCCGTCCTATTTAGCTGGTTCGGAGGACTTTAAGCAATTTGTAATACCTCAAATTTCAACGCAAAGAAAGCACAACTGCTAAATGCAGATCTTAAAGCAGCTTATAGGGCCTATATTGCATCACCCACGAATGACAACAAGACCAAACACCTTACTACTAAAACCCTTATGGAAATATATATTCAGGGACAGGCTAAATGGGGAATAGAGGCCATTAAAAATAAATTCTTCACATAAGGAAACAAGATTGGATCCCTACTGGCCAAAACATGCAAACTTAAGTCCTGACACAAACCTATACATGCTATCACTGACCCAACAACAAGCCTCTTCATGACTAACCCTCAAGAGATCCAAAAAATCTTACAACAGGAAACAACCCCCCACTTAACGGCCTACCTAAATAGCATCTATAAAGGTGATGCCCAACCGTCGGGAATTTTACGCCTTGGAGTTGCTGCCGATCCTGAAGTATGGCAGGGACCCAACCAATCCATGCTCATATCGGCCAATAGCCCTACTGAACCAGGACTACAAAATACTGACCAAAATACTGGCTGACCGTCTCCAAATCATGTTAGGCGCTATACTGACTCCCACGCAATTAGGATTTCTTAAAAATAGACACTCCAGGATCGGCATACGACAGGCAATTGCGGCCACCACACAATACCTGGATAGGTCCCACCCGGTGACTATGCTCCTTAGCCTTGACGTGGAAAAGGCTTTCAATTCCGTGTCCTGGCCTTACCTCAATAGTTGTCTCAGGCACAGAGGATTTGGGGAGCGCTTCTTATTTTTCCTACACATAAATCAGACTAGCTCTGCAACTTCTCTGACGCTCCACCATCTATTCCCTGCTACCATTCCTACAAAGAGAGGCACGAGACAGGGATGCCCCATGTCCCCCCCTCCTCTTCAACCTCTCAGTGGACCCTCTGCTATGACATTTGGAGACGGTCACTCCATTTGAGGGCATACAGATAGGGAACAGACAACTTAAGGTATCGGCATTCGCAGACGATGTGCTGTTATACATCTCTCATCCCAGGACATCCCTACCGATCATCCTAGAGGACATACGGAGTTACGGCTCCCTGTCAGGCTACAGGATTAACAAGACTAAATCGGAGGCGTTGCTGCTGAAAGGACCTTTGATCCCAAGCTGGTCATCAGATTTCCCCTTCCGATGACAAACTGACTCCCTAAGCTATTTGGATGTCCGAATTCCCAAATGATGCAATCAGATATCCCAACACAATATAATCCCCTTCATAGTCCAAACCAAGACGCTACTTTCCACATGGGGGAAACTAACTCTATCACCCTTTGGTAGGGTTAACCTAATAAAAATGTCAACATTCCCTAAACTGCTATATTTATTACAATCCCTACCCATTTACCTTAGACCTAAAGAATTAAAAACTACTGGAGGACCTATTTCGGAAAATCATGTGGAACAACCGTAGACCGAGGATCAGCTTAATCATCCTGGGTCAGCAAAGATCAAATGGGGGAGTCAACTTCCCACAAATCAGGTTATATAACTTGACAGCTCAATTGAGGGTGGTGGGTTATTGGCTGTCCGGCTCAACACTTTTTGCAGACACCGCCTTGGATGCCCAGTTTGCCCGAGACATCTCACTAACTAATCTTTTACACCTACCTTATGTGGCTCTCCCTCCAGAAGTCAAACACAACCCATTGATAAGGTCTAAATCGCGAACATGGATGACGGCGAGAAACATCCTTCACCTCAACCCCAACTACTCTCTCCTTCTTTCCTTTCTCAACCCCAACTTCCAGGGGGGACGAGCACATGGACAGTTCCGGAGATGGCACTCGATGGGAGTCCAAAGAATTGCTGGTAGACTCGAAGACCAGGAAACCCTTGACCTTTGGCAAAGCCAGACTTCGATATACAGGCATCTCCGCAAACCGGTTTTGTTATCTGCAAACATGTAGCTATATATATAAAATCCTGGGGAACCTAAGAGAAAGGAACTGGGATGACCCGTTCCTCCACATCATAAATGACTCACAATGCTCCAAGCAATCAATCACCCACTTCTACCATTTACTGAGGTCCCCCATGGACTACTGTGCAAAACAGTCTGGCCTTGGCTATGGTCTTGATTCTGTTACCCCTGACGACATTATCTCATCTCTAGGGTAGGCGGTGAAATAGCTCCTATCGATGACATACCTGGAGATGTCCTTCAACATTGCACACAGGTCCTATGTGTCGCCACAGATGGGGTTCGTGATGGGTCACTCAGAGAATCATGCCTGTTTGAAGTGTGGGAGCCCTCATGCCGACCTCGTCCAGGGTTTTTGGTCCTGCCCGCAAATCCAACAATTTTGATCCAGAGTCCGTAGTTTTGTAGACACAAACCTATTAACCTCTTGTCCAAATGATGAACGCTGGTGCATTTTCAGCATGCCACCTCCAGATTACATTCACGCACTTCAAACATCTAAGAAACTCTGGTTCTATATCTCTGCGGCTGCTAGAAAGACCATTTTACACACACCACCCCTACAACTGTTTCTTGAGAAAATGTCCCACATTTTCCAGATGGATTGGGTGCAGACCGCTGCCCACAAGGAGAGGAAGGGCAAACAATTTTTCTTAACATGGCTCACCTTTATTGCTATTCTTCCAGCTCACATACAAAATTAAATTAAAAACTGTTTTAGCCTCACTACATGGTACCTGCAGAACAGAATGGCAGGCACTCCTTTGATTTCTTGAGAACGGGGACTTTGTTTATCTGATCACCAACTCGTTCGTCATGCGGGATGCGCCAGGTGTTCGTTTCGATCGATCCCAATGTTCATCCGTGTGTCTTGTATGTGTTCCCCTACTACCCTAACCCTGTTGTGGTCTCCCTCTGGTCTTTCCCCACACTGCTCCCTGTTTTTATTGTAATGTTGGATAGCCAATTCTCTCGGACCGGTCCCTTGATGTCCTCAAAGACTCGCCGGCTGGAATGGGGGAGAAATATTCCCGTCCGGATGCGGGAGCGATCGTGGGAGCACTTGGGATACCGGTGGAAGCCTCATTCTCTAACCCTTATCTATGTTTGGTTCTACTGGTTCCTTACTGGCTCGTCTGAGCCTTCGCCACATCCTTGGATCTCATCCGACCGGAGTCGAATTACCCTCACAGCCTCCTTGGTGTTTCCTGTCACTAATACATACCTTCCTTTTAACTATGCAGGCCATACGTCATTGACATAAGAGGGACAATCCCTGAGCAACTGACATGACTTGGAACATATCACACAAGCTTCTGTTATCATATCACTTATTACACTTATGTATATGCTTGGAAACAGATATGTCTATTGCCTTACTGTACCATCTTAATGGAACCTTGCAGGGACGTAGTTCGTCCCTCAGCCTGTATGTTTTATTTTTTGATTGAAATGTTCAATAAAAGCATTTTTGAAAAAAAAAAACTTATTTCTCACTGCAAAATGCAAATAAATGTATATAATTTATACAATGTGATTTTCTGGATTTTATTTTGGATATTCTCTCGCTCAATGTTAAAATTAACCTACCCTTAGAATTATAGACTGTTCACGTCTTTGTCAGTGGGCAAACTAACACAGTCAGCAAGGGATCAAATTATTTCCTTCACTGTATATGTGTGTGTGTGAATTGGGAAGTCAAAATATCCAAATCTGTGCTGCCTTTGGGACTCAAAGAAATCAAAGTTTCAGGTAAGACAAAATTTCTCTTTCGCCTTAGTCATAATGCAGCACAGAATGTGATAGGTATAAGGTTTGGAAAGCGTAGATTTTAATTATTTTGGACAAACTTTGTTTGAACCTTTAAAAAAAAAAAAAAAAAAAAAAAGATGCAGTGGATCCTGCAGAGACAATTTTCCGTTGTCAACCTGGACCTGCCAGACCTCCTCGAACTGGAGAAGGTGGCCCGCCATTCGTGAGGAATCTTCAGGTGAGGGGACACCTTCAGGCCAAGAGAATCATGGCGGAAGGGCATTTGGTCACTCTAGAAATAAATTGCCAGGAAGATCCTGGCTTGGTGGGTGGCTGCTTAGACCTTGAGGAACAGGGGATCTTCCCAGGTGTATAAGAGAATTCCTGAAAGGACTGAAATTGAAAACGTTTCTTACGTTGCTGCTGACACTCAGGATGATTTGAGGAGGGAACTGCGACCCCCTGTAGCCTCTGAAATGATCTCATCCAGCCGCTTTCAAAAAAGTCTGCTACAAGAAACGGGGAGCGCAGTCAGTCTTTTTAGAGGTTGCAAGAGCCGACCAAGACTTTAACCACAAAGAGTGCCGGATGGTCACTGCATTAGCAGATGCTCTAGCAGTCAGACGAGCCGAATCAAGAGAGGCCTCAAAAGGAACTTAGCGGCACCCATGAGCTTAGATGTGAACTAGTAGAAGTGCCAGATGATAGTCCCTGCTGGAGCGGTTTGGCCCAGACAATGCAGGCCTTGCTGACCCAGGACGAAGCCTCGAAAATGGATTTACGTAAACCTTCAATCCACTTGTCAGTGTAGTCTCGCAGTGCCGCCGTATCCAGATGGGGATGGATGGTAGTGTTCCTCACAAGGCATGAGACCAGGGCATCAACAGAAGGAACCTCTAACCAATTAGCCACTGATTCCTCAGGAAAAGGAGAAAGGGTATTAAGTTGCCTGCTAGGAAATAAATGCCTGCAGGATGCTTCCACTCTTTGGAAACAAGTTTCTTAAACTTCGGCTGTAAAGAACACAAAACGCTGCCACCTGCTGCGCTTAAAGAAAAACTCATCCTGAGAGGAAGAGTGGTCCTCATCCTTAATATGAAGGGAATCACCTGGCGGGTGGTGCTACCAGAATCGAAAAGAAATTTGCGGAGGCGGTAAGCTGGGACAGGTGAATGACACAAGGAGAAGCAGACAGCTAAATAATTGTATGGTTTCCTCATGCCCTCAGTGGGGATCACAGTCACGTGGCAATCAGCTTGACGACCGGTGAGAGCAAGAACTCCATCACCTCCTGAAAAGGAAATAAATAAAGCTAAAAAAATAAAATAAAATACAGCAGACCTGCAGAGCAGCATCTGTCTCCTACAGACACTATGCTAAAACTGAGTAGTCTGGCGTCAGTAAGAGGGATATAGTCCATCCAAGTTTGATTTCTGCCTATTGTCAGTCTCCTATGGGAAAGGGCTTATACCCAAAGTGTTGTGTACCCCATTGATATTGACAAGAAAGGCAAATTTTCCCTTATTTTATAAATCAAATAATTATAATAGTTGTGAAAACAAAAAAATTACTTTGTGTATGTTTTTTTTAATTAATATTTGATTAAGTTTTTAACTTTGTTCCAAGTCCATTAGGGGACATTGCCAGACAAGCTATTGATTACTAGATTAAGACACTACAGTACTGCTGTACTGTACTGTAACCTACCTGTCAGTCCAACGCTAACAGGCATCCTATTAGATACTGCCTCTGGCAGGCCTAAACAGGTATGCTAGGAGAGTGGACGTGGGGACCTGGAAAATACTACTAAAGATATGTGGACTACTTTTCTGAACAAAATAATGAGTTCTCTAAGGCGGTGTCTACATGGCAGAGTGTAAAATACTGCTCAAATTCTAATTAGAATCCGACTAATATTTTACAGTTGCTTCTCGTTCTTTGTCACGTTTATTGGGCGCTTCCTGTCATAGAACAGTCCTATAATCTGCCATTTTCCAGAAGTCTGATTTCGGATTTCAAATCCAACCTCAGAAAATCCGAGCTGTGTAGACAACAACTCGAATTTCTGGGGAAGGTTTACAGTCGGATTTTTGCGGATTCTAAATACTGAATCCACTTTAAAATCTGACTGTAAACCAGTCCAATATAGACAACGCCTAAGTGCTTCATTTTTTTCAGGAGCCTTGAGGCCCCTCTCTCTCAATTGCCCCCCTGCCAAATAGCCCTAATGTGACTTTTTGGGATTTCAATGGATCTGAGCTAGTACTGCCACTACTGTCTTATTGTTATAGTCACCAGACTTCTGGTGCAAATGCAGTTGTTACAAATATTTTACTTCTTTGCTCCTGTTGGACTGTGCCTATTTTTTTTTCTAGGAAGATTTCCTCTTCTTCCATTTCCTCCCTGGTTGTGCACGTCTCAGCTTTTGATTTTTCATTATTTTACTGTGGTGGCCGGTTATATTTTTTCATATATTATTCTAGTCTAGAACGAGGAGCTCTCCTCTCGTACCCATGCATTACCACCTTCCCCAGTAAGTGGAACTCCTGCTCTGAGTTTCCTCAGTTTGGCAGGATTCCTTTATTATAGGGGTTTCTCTTTGAGAAAAATCGCAGGACCCTGGGGCCTGCTTTTTGGTTTTTCTTTTTTTTTTTCTGTTTTTCTTTTTAGTTTCAAATGTTTATACCCTTATCTTAATTTATTTTTACAGATCACGACGGACTGTCTTTAGTTGAATTGACTGGATGTTGGATGTTTCTGCCTAGGCTCTCTCAATGGCGGATCTTCATATAGCATCTTTCAATGGCTTGTTCAGAGTTTGAACACCCCTGAAAAGAGAACACAGGTATTGCACCAATTCCACCGTCATAGGGTTAAAATTGTATGCTTTGAAGAAACCCATTTTAAAGGTAGGGTGCGCCCCTACTATCAAGAACAAATATTATACATCTTGGCACTGTGCCAATTTTTCCCACTCCAAGTCTAGGGGAGTGGCCATAGCCATTCACCGCTCATCAGGTTCTCAGTTGGATCATTGACCCGGAGGCGCGCTACATTATCTTGGTTCTTTCAATTGGTGGACAGGTATTTACTATCCTAAATGCATATGCACTAAATGTGGACCAGACTAAATTCTTTGACACGTTGACACTTCTCTTCCCCTGGTCCACGAAACTGCAATACTCTGTGGGGATTTTAATGTCACATTAGATCCTACACTGGATAACTCCTCGGGAAAAGCGACCTTATCATACTCTGTTATCAAAAGGGTTAGAAGGGCACAGCTTCAGCTTTGCGATTCATGGAGGATTCAACACCCTTCTGATAGAGAATACTCTTTCTTTTCTCCTCCCCATGGATCTTATAGTCACCTGGATTACATAATGGTTCAACACTCTGCTCTCCTCCTGTTGGTATCTACTTCAATTGGCAATATATTGTGGTCTGACCACGCTCCTTTCTTCTGTTCCCTCCAACTTCCAGCTTTGAAAGAGAGAGTCTGGAATTGAAAATTAAATGAATCTTTGCTTTTGGATAACCTCTGTGTCACAGAGGTTAAAACTACTATCTCTCAATTCTTAGATCATCACGCCAATGACCCCTTCTCACCCATTAACCAATGGGAAACCCTTAAATATGTGGTCGGGGGGGAGGTCCTAATTAAAAATGGCTCCAGAATTAAAAAGGAAAGAGCAGCTGTCCTTAAAAAAGCACTTTCTAGAGTCTCATCTTTAGCATTAGCCCACAAGTATGCTCTTTCGCCTTCTATACTCTTTAAATTGCAGGACGCACATTTGGAGGTCAAACGTCTCTTGGAAGCATCTTGGGGCTATTTGATACAGATGTATTGTAGCAAATTCTATGAATACGGTAATAAATGTGGCTGGATTCTAGGCAGCGCAGTTCGCTTCCATATCCCATCTGTAAAACAACACTTCAAACTCAGTAGTCCACTGTATGAAGGATATTGCTAAAACTTTTCATGCCTTCTACTCTAAATTCTACAAGTTCTCGCCTTCTCCCAACCTAACCATCCAGATGCTCTTCTCCATCCTTGTCTATAAGACACTGGAAGAACCCTTTTCTCTACTGGAATTGGATTTTGCCATTAAAGACCTCCCGGGAGGGAAAGGTCCAGGGCTGGATGGCTTTATAACTTAATTTTTCAAAACCTTCCCAGACCATCTTTCCTCCTTACTTTTGAAAGCTTTTAATTCCATCTCTCCAGATATCCCTTCCCTTCCCAGACAATGATGGCACAGTGGCAATTATCCCTAAGTCTGGGAAAGATCCACAGTCTTGTGGTAGCTACCGGCCCATCTCCCTACTAAATGTAGACCTCAAAATCTATGCTAAATTAATTGCGAACAGAATTAATCCACTTCCCTTATACACCCAGATGAGACAGGTTTTGGCCCTGGTAGAGAAGCGCATGACAACATGCTCAAAACCCTGGACATCATTCATCACGCCCGGACTCATAAAATTCCCCTCATGGTTCTATCATTGGATATAGAGAAGGCATTTGATAGAATATCATGGCCTTCTCTCCATCAGACTCTCACTCACATAGGATTAGGCCCTATCTTTTAATCAAAATTTCAGCCCTTTACAAATTGCCCTCTGCTCTTATTAAAATTAATGTCACTTTATCTGAACCCTTCTCTATCTCAAATGGGACAAGCCAGGGGTGCCCCCTATCTCCATTATTATATGTTTTAGTAATGGAGAATTTGATGGCATCCATTAGATCCAATCCTGACATCAAGGGGATCGACATTACTCTGTATTTGCGGATGACTTGTTAGTTTTTATTACAAATCCGCATATCTCCCTCCCTGTTCTGATGGCAGAGAAAAAAAACTTTGGAGCCTGGTCTAATTTTAAGATGAACTTTTCCAAAATCCGAAGCACTCCATGTCGGTATCCTTTCGCAGGATCAGAAGCTTTTGCAGTCTAACTTCCCAGTTGAGTGGCCTAAGGAAGGCATTTCTTAGTTGGGGATACGTATTCCAGTGGATCTCTCAAAGCTTTTCTCTGGTAACTTTATCCCACTCCTCAACCAAACGATAAAAGATCTAGATAATTGGAACAAAAAAGACTTTTCCTGGTTTGGCAGGGTAAAGGTGCTTAAGATGTCCATACTTCCAAAGTTCCTACATCTTTTTCAAACAATCCCTATACATATCTCTGCATCATTTTGGAAGCAGGTTAGAAGTTGTTTCAGCTCTTTTGATTGGTCCACCTGAAGAATTGCATATGACACACTTATCAGGCCCAAGGTTGCTGGCGGTACCAGCCTGCCTGAGTGCAGGCTGTACTATTTGGCTTCAGCCTGTCACTTGGCACTTACTTCGGACCGAGATAGGAAACTTTGGGTCTATCTGGGGGTGGATCTTTGTTCTTCTGCTGTGGCCGTACTCCCTTGGACCTGGATTCCCACCATTCAGGGAAGCGTCTCTTCCTCATTCTGTGTGAGACATATACTAGCAATTCTTTACTCTTATAGAGATTCACATAATCTCATTAATCGTACAGGCCCTTATGTACCGATTACCGACAACCCTGACATTCTTCCAGGCTTCTAATCGTATGTTTTTCTCGGTGGTACAAAGGAGGCTCCACTACGCTTCTGCCATGTGACATTAGAAGAAAAGTTAAAATCGACTGATGATATTCTGAAAGGGAAAACTTCAGCTAGTTATTCCTTTTAATATATGCAAACTTTCCCACTTTTTTCACAAACTGAAATCTAAAATAAACTTACATTGGTACCTTACGGCCTTTGAACAATTGATCTTAACTTCCTCAGGAATGAGAAATTCATTATCCTTCATTTATAAACTACTGCTCTCTGATCACTCCAACTCACTACCCTCCTTTTGTCAACAATGGCCGACTGAGCTCCTTTACCGCTCCACAGTGAGAACGGTGTTTTTAATTAGCCCATAGAGCAGTCATTGCCTCTGACATCAGCAAACCTACTACAAGGTCCTGTCTAGGTGTTATAGAGTGTTACATAAATGGCTCCCATCGGTCTCGTGGGGCTGTTGGAGATGCAGGAAAGAAGAGGGAACCATGTCACATATTTGGTGGGGATGCTCTTTGATCAAAGGTTTCTGGGCCTTGGTAATAAAGGTGATTAGGAAGGCCACGGATGTCTCAATTGTTGGTAAATTTAAAAAAATCCCTACCTCCGCTACAAGCTGCCAAAACAATAGTACCACAGAAATGGAAGTCTTCCGTTCCCCCAACCATTGAGGATTGGTTTGCAGAGATCAGTTTCATACAAAGGATGGAGGAACTGATTTCTAAAACCCTCTGAGCAAGTATATAAATTTAATAAAACTTGGCTTTGTTGGTCCACTTTTAGGACCTCTCCACTGTATCTCTCAATCACGACTTAGTGATGCATTGGTTAACCTAACCTTGGGATTTGGCGCTTCGCATTGGACGAGGTTCTTCTTCTCGCTGTCTTGGCGGTTTTCTTACTTTAAGGGCAGATGTATCCTTACATCAGGAGGTAGCATGCGGAATGCCATTGGTTTGTCATGATCTATTGTGTTTTTTTTCTATCGTTATTGTTTCTTCCCTCTGTGTGTGGCAATTCATCCTCATGGGTGCTTACAGTTATTTGCATTTTATATTGTCATGTGATACAGTTGACCTTATGTTTTCTAGCTGTTTAACGTAATCTTTTTTTGGTCAATCCTTATTTTATCAAAGTCTCATATATGTTTTATATTCTATACAGCAACAACATTTTGACCACCTTTTTTGTGCATCTTCATATAATTATAAAATTTGTATTTACTTTGTATCTTATTTTACTTAATAAAAACCTTTTTGAATTTGAAAAATAAATTCAGATGACAAACTGCATATATTTCTTTAATGTTTTCTCTCTACAACTGTGCCGTGTAGTAACTATATGTGTGTAATTTAACACATTACTGAATTTCACTTGGTGGAGGTTCTTTTTATACCACAGCGTTCCAATTTAACAAGTTTCAAGCATACACATTTTGCAATTTGTAAGTAAAATATATTTGTCATTCATGGGATTTAACATTTTAACACACAAAGTGTAATCAATTCTATGTTGAAAAGACTTGATAAAAAAAAAAAGAGCGTGCAATGTTAAATACTTCTAGTCTTCATATATTTGTAATATACAACAGACATCAGAAACCACAGTAGAGATACAGCTCAGATATTGGCTCTGTTACCAATTACATTTCAGCTCACATTGTTTCCATACTTTCTATGTACACAGACTAGTCCAAACATATACAAAACTAATACATTAAAATATATTACTTTAAAAAAATGTACAGCCCCTTCTATAACTGGATACATTTTAGAATGAAAGTCAACCTATCACCAAGAATTACCATTTCTTTACTCAGTATAACATTATATCAGATCTACTTCATCATGGACATACATGCAGAGTGCAAGATGCAACATGCTTAGAAGGTTGGTTTGATCACTTGCGTTCGAGGATTGGAATCAATGACAATACTTTTGTTGAACCAACATGTGTGCTCTAGCCTAAATGATGGAAGACATGCCTAGGATATCACACTAGGCATTAACATAGTAACAGACCACCTGAGCGATGCTTTGAGGTGATAAGATAAGGTGATAAGATAACCTCAATTTGACCATAATGCATAGCACTCGCTCAGAGATGGGTCTAACACAAGTAGGCGATTAGGTCTCCGACTGGTCCAAGTAGTATGTGAAATAGCAGGTCATAAAAACAGAAGTGAAACAAGCAAGCAAACTCATACACAAACATTGAAAAGAAAAAAAAAAAGAAAAATATTTCTGAAAAACAAACAAACATAGTAGTTCATATAGCACACAGCTGAAGTGTTTTCTACAAAGAACTGTACTACTGCAAGGTTAAAGCAGCAAACTGGATCTGTCTGATAACATACAATGAAAGCACAGCATTCTACATAGAAAGCATTCATGTTACAGTAAATCAATTTTGGGTCCCAGTGATTTAACAAAAAAAACAAAAAAAAGAGGCAACTATAACTATGAACATATACCTGTAAAATCATGCAACCTTTCAATACAGTCTGTAGAGGTTACAGTTGTAATTTTTCACTAGTTAATGATGTGTATACACACTCTAAATTCCAGGGCATAAAAGAAAGCTTTAGCCTTGGTTCACATGTAGTAGTTGCGTTGCACAACCACAGATACTTGTAGATTGTCAAAATAACTTTAGCAACCAATACTTTGCTTTCACACAATGCGTTTTTGGTGCGTTTTATTTTTGCAGCAAAGCACAGCATTAAACTTCCTTTATTACTGAGCATTTCTGAAAAAAAAAAAAAAGCACCGAAAAAATAATAAACCAGATTTCCAGACTTCAAATTAATCCACTTTATTTTCCTTATATGTGAGCAAAACCACAGCAAAAAAATGGCACACTTTGGTGTGGATTTGTATTGCAGATTGACTACTCTCAATTCCGGATGGAAAATCCACGGCAATCTGCCCCGTGTTACAATGCCTTTAAAGGGTTGTCTCAAAATGCTGTTTCAGAGAGCCAAAAGCAGCTTTAGATTCTTGCGTACTGTCTCTTCCTGGTTAGGCTGTGGGTGGTTCCATAGCAGTGATTAGCATATCAGCTCTTGCAGGAGATCTTATCTATATTGCAAAGAGCTTCAGATCTCAAAGGAAAAACTTTAAAGGGAATGTTTCATCAAAAAATGACTTATTGTTTAACTCACATTTTTATGTTAAACACATTTTTTTAGGAATTGTTGGTTGTTTTTTTTAATTTTCCAGATCACTTTCAGTATTTTTTTAAATAATTCTTAAGTCCTGCAGTTTTTACTTTGGCCACTAAGCCTAATAATCATCTGACACTTCCTGTTCTGTTTAGAGAGCTTTTCAGCAGAGTGCTCACTATCAGTAAAAGCAGGGTCACACTGAAAGGAACCCCAAAAGTGTACAGAAACACAGAATCCACCATCCACAAGAGAGATGTCACAGCTCCCCCCTCCCCTCCCTTCACAGTGAAAACTATCCAATACAAGTCTATGGGACAGAATCTGTCTTAAGAATCCTATGTGCATGAAGCTGCTGAAAAGTATCTCTCTGACTGCTGTTTAAGCAATGCAAGCAAGAATGTCTTCCCTACAATCATACATAGATGACCGAATAGAGAAATCTACAATCAGGAAATAAAAACGACTGAGAGGAAAAGAATATGGATCAGGGTCTTGATTTAATAAGTAAAAAAAATAAAAATTGGCGACAGATTCCCTTTAAAGTAAGTTAGTCTCTTTTGGCCTCGTTCACACGGCTCATTGCCGGCGTAATTGCGGGGACGGATTTCGCCCTGCAATTACCCTGGCAGCCGTGCAGCGGGGCGGGGGTCCGGCAGCTCGCCAGCCCCAAAACCCTGTCATTATCTACGGCGCGTACACCCCTAAATAATCACTGTCACTTTCTCCCCCCGCGGCGTATTCGCCGAGCGGGGAGAAGAGACGGAATCCATAGTTCTCTATGAGAACGGTGGATTACCGTAGTTACCGAGACGGATTGGAGCCGTACTGCAGCGCAAATACGGCATGCAGTACGGCTCCAATCAGCGCCCAAATAAGCCGTGTGAACGAGGCCTTTGTTTGTCAGAGATAACACACTGTTCTCAAGCTGCCTGCAGTCATATATGCCAGCCTGTGGTGACATCACTGTGATCAGGTAAGACAAAGACCAGAGAGAGCAGACCCAGAGAAACTGTTGTGTACTCAGAGCAGATAAAATCTCTTTTACCTACTGACCAAGAAAAAAAAATCAAATGACATGCATTTGGAAAAAGATTTAAATTACATGTGCCTACATATTGAAAGCTAATCTTTGTAGTGAGACAACCCCTTTAAAAGTATACAGTGCTGTTTGGACCACACTCTCTGCCGGTCATCTGGGTTCTTCAGTTTTTCTTTTTCTGAATAGGACGCTGCCGCTGCAGTGGTCATTTGCTTGTCGCTGATGTCACCATTCAGAACTAAGCCCTTCGAACGGTGATGTCAGCCAATGGCATGAGTGTTCACAAAACATTGGTAGAGAGTGAGGGTGGCACCGAACTGCATTGAAGGTGAGAGCAGAGTATATATATTTTTTTTGTTTTAAATTTAATAGGGCAGCAATAAATCAAAATAAATCAACCCTTTTAAACTTTTGGCAGGAGAAGGAACACCAGCACCAGTATATATAATCAAACATATATGAAAGGTGTTTGCAATGAGTTCTTACACATGCTGTTTTTCATGTAATTTGACATCTGCATTAATTCACTGTATCACCCTTGGTGGAAAACTGCATGTATTTCAGAAGGCACTATTTGCTGTGGATGTGCCACATTTTGGTGTGAGCATACACTGAGGAAAAATTTGAGATATTTTTTTTTTTTTTTGCTTTATCTTGGATTAACAGGCTTTTTTTTTTTTTTTTTTTTTTTTAACACCCCCTCCCCTCCCCCATGCTCTAACTGAATTTGATGAATAGCAATGTTTTCTCTATTTATGTAACACACCTTCTTGTGATGGGGCTAATCTTTTCCCCAAATTTTTTTTTTTTAAAAAAAAAGGAATCTGAATGAAATTTAATTTATCCCCAAAAATTAAATTTTTTTTTTAAAAAAAAAAAAAACCAATTTTTTGCATACCAGAAAAATAAAACAGTCCCCCAAAAAATTAAAACGAATCCAAAGGTTTCTATTGGCAATCGGGTCACTTATTTTTTTGATTTGGGTGGGGGGGGGGGGGGGGGGGGGGGGTTGGGGGGGGGGGGGGGCCTAAAACGCTTAGACTACAAGGGGGCACACTCAAACATATTTTCCCCAATATTTTGGATTGCAACAACCCCCAGTTCTCAAAAAATCCCAAACATCCCTCAGACCAATTCAATCACGGTCAATCCACATAGACCTTAATCTTTCACATACGCCCTAAACGGTCCTAAGATCATGGTCCACAACAACCTGAAATATTTAATTAAAGGCAGCTTTGTTTTTTACCGCTAAATGACCCCAACGTAATTTGACAGCCAAAGAAACAAAACTTTAAAACCCCGTAAACCCATAGTAACCCCAGTTTCAAGGTTACTTACTTTATTTTTAGGCCTCCCCCTTAGATTAATAAAATTATTTATTCCAGCCCTGTTTATTTAAATACAGACAGACCGTAAACATCCTCAAATTCACATCTGCAAATGCATTTGAAGCCACCAGACACCAATTTGCCGTAGGTGGGACATCACGCCTGAACCCAAAAAATTTTACCTAAGGGCCCATTTCCTTACTGAGAACATTTCATGAAAAAAATAAAACCCAGAAAACCAAATACACACAGTCACATAAACAATGTTTCATAATGAACCAGAGAAATATTCTCACCTACAAACCCGGGAAAGTACCCAAACTTGGTTAGGACCAAAACCAAAATATTTGTTTCATGCACTCTGTTCTCCCGTCAAGGTTTAATGAAAAAAATTTACCCTCCATAATTTTAAAAAAAAAAGTCCTTGGCGGGAAAAAAAAGAAGGGACCTAGATTGTTCTCTACCCCACCCTCTATCGACAGCAAGGATAATGTTGTCTTTCCTATGTGTTTACCCCCAAATCACATACCAGTTAATACTGTTGTCATTGCTATTATAGGTGGGTATAAATTTAAAAAAGCAGATGTATATGGTGAATTGATCTGAGATTCATAAAGTGTGTAAGGCTGGTGGTACTTCACGGAAAACTAGCTATAATCAGAAGTAACACAGCAGTCAAGCAATGACTTGTTTAATAGGCAATGTGGGTTTAAGTTACTATAGCTCAAAGCATACCAATGGAAATTGTATCCAATACAGTAATATAGAAATGTAAAAAACAATAGGGGAAAGCGCAGGCGAAACGCGTGTCGCGGTGTTTGGTTCATTCTAATTCGCTGATCTTTGGTGATGTTTTTGTACTTATTTATGTGATGTTTTGATACTATTATCACTTGTATGATGTATAGCATTATGTTTCAGTAGGATTAGTTGGGTATTTTTTATTTGGGTGTGATTTTGACTGTTACTGATATTTTTTAATCGTTTATAAGATTTAATAAACAATTGTTTTTACATTTCTATTTTACTGTATTTGATACAATTTCTTTTGATATTCTTTGTATTTATGGTATCCATTCTATTTGATTGACCCTTGTATTTATAGGTTTACTATAGCCCTAAGCGGTTGTCTGCTTCCTATAAGGCATAGGTGTCAAACTGCGGCCCTCCAGCTGTTGGGAAACTACAACTCCCATCATGCCCACTGTTATAGATTATACAAATGCATGATGGGAGTTGTAGTTTCCCAAGAGCTGGAGGGCCGCAGTTTGACACCCCTGCTATAAGGGTATGCTCACACGGCGTTTTTTAATACGTTTTCGATTTCAAAAACGTATTCAAAAGCGCTGCGGTAAAACGCATCCAAACGCATTGGCTGCAGAAGGGAACGCCCCCTATAGTTTTAATTAGGGTTTCTGCTGCATCAAACGGATCAAAAATTGACAATTCTTTGAACAGATCCAAAAGACAGAAATAAAACTCTCAGTGGCGATCACTCGTCTGAACGCCGATGCGTGTTTTACATTGAAAGCAATGTAAATCACACTGTACATTGTTAGTTGCATGTTTGGGTCAGTTTTGGATCCAAACACGGTGTGAACATACCCTAAAATACCACGCTCCTGGAGGCCCATGAAAAAATAATAATAAAAAGAGAAAAAAAACACACACACACTAAAGCAAATTCTTTAAAAATACATACCTACCTCCACTCAGCTATTTAATCCCAGAGACTTTCCAATCTTTTATTTTCCTCTTCTTACGAATGGAGACATCACCACTGCAGTGGTCATGTGCTACTCTCTTACATCACCATGTGGAAGTGACCAGCTCCAAATGGTCATTTAAGCAGACTGATGTAGCCCCTTTCGGAAGAGGAGGAAAGTAAACAAAGGACCGCAAAGAGCCGGCGCTGGAGTGGAGGATGGAGAGTATAGATTAGTTTTTTTTTTATTAATAGGTCACCAGGAGCTTAGTATTTATGTTTTATAGGATGTTTTATAGGAACCAGAAAATCTCTTTAAACACTTTGTGTTATACCAAATGCAGGGTACTGCAAGACACAGGGATGATTTCTTTGTTGTGTCCAGGGTTTTTCTGTTAGGGTATCTTCACACTTATATTTTATATTGCATTTTGGCTGAAAAAAAAAAAAAGGTTAAAAACAGCATATGTTTTCTTATCTATATTTCATGTGGTTTTTTTCATGCAGTTTTTGTGGTGTTTTCTCTCAAAATAATATGTATACGTACATTTATTTTTGATGCATTTCTAAAATCATATAAACCTCTTACATGATTTGGCAACCCACATTTACATGCGTCTTTGCTGAATATAAAACAAACAGGAAGTGTCTATGGGTAGAAAAATGCCAGACTGCCAGAAAAAAACAAAACGGAACTGCATTCTCTTTTTACCCCAATGTGCAAAAAAACCCCCAAAAAAAACACTGCATAAAAAGCAATCATGAATATAAGGAAAGTTTTCTCCAGCACAAAAAAAATTCCATGGCTCCCAAGACTGACGCGTTTCAAATAAAAAGACGCTGAAAACGTGTTAGATTTGGGAACCATGGAATTTTAATATTTTTGAAATAAAGGATACGCTTTAACACCCCGCCTCCTCTGTTATGCTGGAGGACAAAAACTTTCCGTTTATTCAAGATTATGTCTGCCGCCTGATGTTCGACAGGGCTTCCTCCAGTGCACCACCTAGGATTAACTGTAAAAACTGCAGCCTCATAGGGAACTCCAAGAGTTATTAGTGAGCAGAATCATTAAACTTTTTTTTACTTTTTCAACATAAAAAAGCAATGCATGTGTTTTATATTTCCCTACTTAAATCCAGCTACTGCAGTTTTTGCTCCAAAAAGACTTGTGCAAATATGCAACAAAAAACACTTAAAAATGCATGTGTTTTTCAAAAACACACTGGGTCACATTTACTATTGTTGCTGTGCCTGAAAAGTGTCACAAAATGGGCCAAAAAGTGGGTCACTTTTGATGCAGCATGTAGCATGTTATGGGTTATGGACAGTTTTTTTGGATTCTCTGACAAGAGGCGTGGCTTAGCCTTAGGGGCTGTTCACACGGCTTATTCAAGCCGCAACTCCGGCTTGAATAAGGGGCGGGCGCAGCTCCCCGGCCCCATAGACATGCATTATCCACGGCGCGTTTTCCGCCGGGATAATGTGCATGCCACCGAGCGGCGAGGAGAGACGGAATCCACAGTTCTCTATGAGAAGTGTGGATTACCGTAATGGCTGGGACGGATTCCAGCCGTATTGCAGCATAGTACGGCGCGCAATACGGCTGCAATCCGTCCCTGAAATAAGCTGTGTGAACGGCCCTTTAAAGTGAACTTTTGGGAAAAGGGGAGTGGCCATGGTGCCACAAACTGCCCCAAAATTCAGGCAAAGAAAGTATGTTAAGGATCGGTCTAAAGATGCGACAGATTCATCACAGTGGCTCGTGCTGTTTGACAAATTTGGTGAATTTTCAGACTGCTTGTCTAGTTTACAGTCAGGACTCCTCACGGCAGGTTTTTCAGCCGGTATTACAGTCGGTTTTCGGTTTTGAAAGATGTCTGTAAACCGGCTGTCAACCTTTATCATGGACCTCTATGGAAAATCCGTGCAGCGGTCACCTCTGCACAGATTTTCCGCCAGACGGTTTCTTAGACTGCCGGCGGTCCGAAAAACATTGAGCATGTTCATTCTTCCGGCCGAAAACCTGTCAATGCATAGGGGTAGGGCTTTTCTCCGCAAACCGTGGAGAAAACCCGTCCCCCTGCGGCCGTGTCACAGCCCCAAAACAGAGCAGATACCGGTTGGCTAATCCAACCGATATTTGCTCTGTGCCGTGTAAACAGCCCCTAACTTTTAGACAGCAAAATTAAATAAGGGCCAGTACGTGAAACCAGAAAAAATCTATGCCTGCTGCCAATGAAAATGGAACAATTCTTATTTACATTAAGGCCAACAACATTTCCTTACTTTGGCCATGTACAGTTCTACAAGTGCACTGCATGTTGGCAAATGCACTGATACACTAACAACAGTGTAAACAGCATATTTTCATGACAGGTTTTTAGCCTTTGGATGTAAAGCCCAGCAGTTATCTTGAAAACTGTGATACAATAAGTAGAACCGCGCTATCTCAAATATCTTTACTGGCAAAGAAAACTAGAAAATCCCTTTGAGCCAACTGGAGTAATGGGGCCGTGGTGCAGAATGATGCAGTAACCACGCAGTCCTATCACATGTGTGGTCAAACGCCTATTACGCAAGATAAAACATTAAATTGCAGGTAGCTGCATACACCTCTAATACCAAAAGGGACGCAGGTTACAATTGCCTAGAACAAGGAAAAAAAAAAAAGACACACCAACAGGGAGGTATGGAAATAAATAAAGTTGATTTACCCATCAACTAAACAGACAGTGTGCAATGTAAACACTTTAGAGACAACTTCATCAACTGTTCCAGTTTCAATACATGGAACAATTACTCCAGTCTAAGGCTGTATTTTCCTTGACACATGTAAGGACTATATATTTTTTTTTTTTTGCCAAAAACAGGAGAAGATTCTATTAGAGGAAGGCAGGTTATAAATATACACTCCTCAAAACGACAGTTACAGAGGTAAAGAATGCCTTATAAAGAGCATACAGGTGACTAATGCATAAAAATCTGTTGTAAATATAGGGAACGGATTAAAAAAAATAAATCAAATCCAGAATCGTTTATTCAGTGCTTCTCTTCCTGCTGTTCCTGAGTTGATGGCTGAGAGAAGGTAGAAAGCCACGAGGACATTGCAGATTTTGCACTGATCAGAGCGCCTCCAACTGACTGCCCTGCAGAAACATAGGGACGCTGGGTAAGCAATCAAGTACAAAGGTATTCTTTAGCAGCATTTTATCTGTAGTCAAATTAAAGCAGTATTCTCGCTACAAAGATAATATCTCAGATTATGGGGACAGTAAAAATAAGCACTTTTGTAATTGGTTTTCTTTATATTAGTCACTTAGTATAGTAGATATGAGCTTTTCTGTGCATCTACAGCTATTTCTGCAGCAACTGGTCAGGACACGCCCCCTTTCCTGAGATTGGCTGGCTGATATTTCATTCAGCCTGTTGGGACATGCCCCCCCTAAGATACAAAGTAATACCGCCCTCAATAGCCCCTGACATTTCTGAAGGTAGAAAACCAGAGACCTGCAGTTGTCTTGATTGGCTGTTAACAGCCATGTCCATGTTCATACAACGGTGTTGTAAAGTTTACAAGTATGTATTAATCCCTTGCCGACAGTCGGTCATAACTTTCAGTTTTTCTCCTTTCTATAGCTCCTTAACAGCGCCGTGCCATAAACGTGTGGTGTGCGGTGTTGAGGGGTTATGGATTTGGATATAACAGAATGGATGCTACTGCCAATATGTGCCTTTATACACATAGGGCCTTATGTAAGAAAACGGTCTAGCAGTAAGACTGTCTTTGTTGCCATTAGAAACCAACTCCGCTTTTATTTTTCCTGAGCAGTATATAAAATGAAAGCTGAACTCCGATTGGTTGCTAAGAGCAACAAAGAGTCTCACCGCCGGACAGTTTTCATACATAAGGCCCATAGATAGCTTCCCCAGAGCTTATTTTGCATTTTTTTTTCCACACCACTATGAAGAAACCTTACACCTCCTAGTAAACACAAATCTATGTTTACAGGTGGGTGTGTTAAATGAACACTAAACCACAGGAATGCTTCAACCAATTTTGAATGCAAATTAAACTGGGAATTATATACTAACTATAATCTTAATTAAGAATCATAAATTGCTACACTCAATCTAATGCATTCATAAAGACCACTTTTGAATGAAGTTAAAGTGCCTCTTCCCTTTTTCAGTATTAATGCAATACTCAAACTTCTTGCGGTTCATCAGAAATGAGTTGGAGCACCATAGCATTGGCTGATGAACTGCGAGAGAACCAGATATTGAGTCTATAATACAAGCACAGAGAAGCACCCATATTACGCACACTGGAAAACAGCCAAATACTGATTTTATTTGTTGAGCTGGGTAAAAACCATTATATAATAATAACAGTCACTGAGTGAAAACGTCATTTTTGAAGGAAATCCTGTCTGTCAGAAATGTACCAGATATTTCTCTCTAGGGATAGTTGATATCATTAAGATTAGTAGCCAAGCGCATGTGCCTTTGGCATCTCAAGTTTCTACCTCCCAGGACTTAGGAAATACGTTCTCGGCAGGGAAATGGTTAATGATAGCAACAAATCTTTCCTCTTACCAACTGCTTTACCAGTCTGAACCATGCTCCGGCTCGTGGTGACAACAGCATTCCCAATCTTCTTTCCTCTTTCACTGTTCTGAACTGAACTAATAACACACATATGTTAGTTTTTCTTATAAAGGCAGTCTGCAGAAAATAGAAGTCTCATTGACTAGTGAATAAAACGCAAAAAAAAACCCCAAAAAACAATACTTACTGTGACAACCGCAGCTTCACATCTGAAACACTATAATTGCCCTGGAATGGATGGCTGAAAGACAAAATGTGGCTATGATGCATATACAACTATCAAGGTTTAGTTTTTATTCAGTCCTCTGGGAACCTACAGGCTGTTAAACCCCGGAACACCCCATAATCTAGATAAATAGTATTTTTTTCTTACATTATGTAGCACACAGTTCAGGTCTGTTTTATTCTTATAGAAGAAATACATTAAAGGGGTATTCCTACCACGTTGATTCAATTTAAACATGTAAGCAAATGTAAATAAGCACAATTATCAAATACACTGCTGCCCTGGTTGAATGGAGACCTCACTCTCTGCTGTGTCTTCTAAGCAGCACAGGAAATTATCTTTCTTACTGACAAACTTTAAACCTTTAGAGCTCTCTGCATTGTGCCCTGCTGTTAAACAACCTCCATCACCAATATTCCTTTAACAGGTTCAACTAGGGATAGCAAAGCTAAAATGTCAGCCACCCTTGTAAACCTGTTCACAGCCTGAACAGGAGGGGGGCCCTAAATCTCCCCTTTTTAAATTTAAAAAAAAGGGTGCATTTTTTTACCCTTTCCCGCCGGACCCGTTTTGGCCTCTTGACAGAGCCCCTTTTTTAAATCTGCATGTGTCTTTTGGAGAATAATTTTTTCATTTTTTATACCCATGTGTTTCGAGTTTGTTTTTTCGTGACCTTTGGGCTTTAAATTTTGTAAGAATTTTTGGTCCAAAAAATGTGTTTTTGGAAAAATAAAAAATTTTTGAAAAAGTAAAAAATTTTTTTTCAAATTAAAAATTTTGATGTAAGAAAGAGGGTTTTCCAAAATTTGTTTTTTTATAGATCTCCCATATGTCGCTGTGTTTGGATCTTTTTTTTAAACCTTTTTTTTTTCTTTCGACATTAGGGGCTTATAAATTTTATTTGTAATTTTCAAATTTTCAAGAAAATTTGCAATATAATTTTTTGGGGACCGTCCCAGTTCTGTGACTTTATTGACCTGTTGTTAGCCCCCCAAAGTGACCTCATCTAAAAAAATTTACCCCCGAAAAGTATTCAAAAACCGCTTTAGGAAGTTTTTAAAACCCATTAGGTGTTTCACAGGAAATTAAAAGCAAAGGGGGAAGTGAAAATTTCAAAATTTCACTTTTTTTGCAGATTTTCAATTTTTATAAAATTTTGACAAGTTTTCGGTAAATGTGACGGGGGAAATGCAATTTAATATTGATTCCCCCGATTATGCCGTTTTTGGATTTCCCATATGGGGCCAAGTGCTTATTTGGTAACCACAACCCCAGATAGGAGGAGCACCTCCGGATTTGGGGGTCTCATTTTCTTCGATTTTTTTTGGCCCATTTAAATTTGCGGGAACACTAAGGGTTTCCCAAAAATAAATAATACACCTAAAAGACCCCTATGGAAACTACACCCTTAGGAATATATCCGGGGTCTTGATTTTTATCGACCCAAAGGCGTTCGGCTCTGAAAAAAAAAAAAATATATATTTTTAAAAAAAAATTGCAATTTTACTAAAAAGTTATTTTTTAAAAGGAAATTGGAAAAAAAAGCCCCAAAATTGTGTTACGAAATTTCTTAAAAAGTTCGGCAATACCCTCATATGGGTGTAAATGCTGTTTGGGCGCATGGGGGGGGTTTAAGGGAGGGAGCGCTTTTTTGGCTTTGGCGCCAGTTTTGGGGGGCCATGTGATTCCCAAAGCCCCCAAGTACTAGAAAAGGTGAAACCCCTTCAAAAAATTTTGCCCCCATTTTGGATTCAACACCCTCAGGGGATTCATCTAGGGTGTATTGTGTTTTTGGGCCAAAGGTTTTCCCGTTTTTTTTTTTTTGCTTTGGGCCAGGGAAATGGAGGGGGGAAAGCAGTTCCGCCATTGTTTTTGGGCTCGTTTTTCGTATTCCATACGGATAAATGCGGGAAAAATTTATATGGGGGGTCGGTACAATTAAATTAATTTAAATTTTATATAGTTTTTTTATGTTTTTTACTTTTAAACAATAGAAGGGGTTTTATAAAAAGTTCTTTTTATGTTGTCCTTTTGCAGCCATAGCTTTCTTAATTTTTTGCATTGGGAGGCTTGTGGGTTTTTTTTTTACGAGATAAATTGATGTTTTTATTGGTCCATTACGGGGGGCATGTGATGCTTTGATCATTTTTATTAAGGTTTTTGTAGGCATTTTGTCAAAACAGCAATCCCGGTTTGTTTTTTTTTATTTTATTTTTTACGCGGTCACTGTGCGGGATAAATGACTGCTTGTTTTCTCAGAGGTTTATGATTACAGCGATACCCATTTTATTTTTTTAATGTTTTAGCTTTTACACAATAAAAAACACTTTTTTTTGAAAGGAAAACCGTTTTTTCTTTATCGCGGTTTAGAGCCATAACTTTTTTATTTTTTGTTTTTTGGCCGTATAGGGGTTTTGTTTTGCGGGTGAGTTGAGTTTTTTTTTGGTAAATTTTTGGGGGGCAAACTTTATGATGCTTTTAAAACCCTTTTTGGAGGCGGGTGAAAAAAATTTTTTGCATCCCAGCAGTGTTTTTTTTTTTTTAATCCGGTTCACCGTTTTCGTATCCCTGAAAGGGTTTGTTTTACTCTGTGGGTTTTAGCGATTCGGTGAAAACCCAAATTTTTGTATTTTTTTTTATTTGAAAGCACAATTTTTTTTTTTTTTAAAAATGTTTTTTTTTTGGGAAAAAAATATTTTGCATCGCTATTTCTAAAAGCCGAACTTTTAAATTTTTTCCGTATACAGAGCTGTGTAAGGACTTTTTTTTTTCGGGTTTAACTGACTTTTAATTGGATACTTTAATGTTGATATGGTTTTTTTTTAATTTTTTCTCCCTTTTATGGCTGCGGATGAAAAAAAAATCGCAAATTCTGTGATTTTTTTTTTTTTTTTTTTTTTACGGGGTTTACTTTACGGGTTAAATTTAAAATGACAGATTTTAGGGCGGGTGTTACGCAGCGGCGATACCAAATATGGGGAATTTATTTATTTTTGATCTTTTTTGGGGGGGGTTGGTTTGTAAAAGGGGAAAAGGGGATGTTGGTTTTTATTTTATTTTTCTGTTTGTTTTACTTTTTTTTCACTTTTTTTTTTCTTTTTTTTTCCCCTTTTCCCAGGGGGGAATTTCATGAACGATTGACGATCGTTCATGCAATAGGAGTAGCAACAGTTATGCTGTATGTGGTCTCCAGAAAACTGTGTCACGTGCTACAAAAGCATTGTGGCATGTGAGTCACCCGACAACCGGTTCTGTCATTGGTCCGGGTGTCCGGTAGGAGACCGTACCCGGCGTGAAGCGCCATTTCTGCGCCGGTCAGGGCGGGAGGAGCTCATCCCTGCCCCCCCGCAGCGCGGGGTGTCGCAACCCGATGTCCGACATTGGGGGGTTAATCCCCGGGCCGGGGCTCACTCCCGGGCCGTGGGGGATGGGGTGAGCCAGCGGTATTAACCTGGTTCCATGCCGCGATCTTGCGCTTCCGCCTGTGCGCCAAGATCCGCTTGACGTACTATACGGCAATTTGCGGGGGAACCCCCCACCCCACATTGCCCCTGAGAGTACGACAAATGTCGGTAAGGGGTTAAAACATAGTTCACTGAAGTGACTGCACACTGGCCCTTAGGTATAAAAGCCTACTGTATACAGGCAAGAAGTGGAACAACTGCCACAGTAAGCCGTCAGATGTAATGTTTCCCAACTGGCCATGTGCACTGTCTTCAAAAATTGTGGCTATGTAGCTCTACGTATTCACACTTGCATTATATTATGTAAATCACTGGCCTCTGGGAATCTATCCAGACACTCCTGTCAGGGTTCAGTTTTCATTCTGTAAAATTTACTAGAAACATATACTTTCCCAAGTAGCGCAGGTGGCTTGTGTTGCCACCAACTGGGTTCAGTCTATAGTCCAACCACTAAGTTGTAAATATGGCCTTGTGGTTATGTTTTTTTTTAAATCAGAATAGAGTACAGTACAGCTGAAACCTAGCTGCCGAACACAACAAAACAAGTGTACTCAAATGCATTTAGATCTTGCATTCAAATGAATGGAGAGAGCTCCATATGTACAGTCTCCTTTTCACTATAGTGGTCGCAGTACAAAGCAGAACAGGAGCCCACAAGACCCGTTCCAGAGATAGAAACCATTTCTAGGATCCGAACCCATCATCAATTTATTACATAAAAAGTGTATGAAATGGAAATAATTTTTAATGAAGTGTTAGGGCCGGTTTACACGGCAGAGGACAAATACCAGTCGGTTTATCCGACCGCTATTTGTCCGGTTTATATGCCGTCCCCACGGCCGCGTGGGGGGGTGGGAAGGCTTTTCTCTGCGATGAGCGTAGAAAAGTCCTCCCCTTTCACATGTTCATATTCCATCCAAAAACCGGACGGAAGAATGAACATGCACAATGTTTTTCGGGCAGCCTGGGATTTGAAAAACCGCCGGGCGGAAAACCTGTGCAGTGGGGACTGGTGCATATGTTTTCCATAGAAGTCCAGTGTGTTCGTTTGTGGCCGGTTTTTCAGACGGTCTGCAAAACCGCAAACCGTCTGAAAAACCAGCCACAAACCCGTGCCATGGGGACATGCCCTTACTCTATTTTCACTTGCAGTCACTCAATAGACTGCTTCACGGATTAGTTCAGGAGATAAAAATATGTTTTTTTTATGTGATAGACAGGTGAAGTCATATATGGCACATCTGTTGCAAAAATCTCTAAATGAATTTCTGCAACCTCTATTTATATGAATATGTCAGTTGCAACAAATCTGCCATGTGTGAATTTATAGTAACCAAGCTGTGCCTCATGAAGAGCCAGGCACCTGTATGTCCAATACATGACCAGAACAGATTTTCTTTTACTCCCAATGAATAAAAAAATGTAGGTTCCTATTGAATGACTGCAAGCAGAGATTTTACAGAAAGTACATACAACTTCCTTATATTAAGAATAACCTTTACTTGCCGAAACTAGAATATCCTGGTAACAGACACCAACGGTGCTAAGAGATCTTCTTGAAATCGATTCAATACACTGTTTAAACCAAATTACTTGGATTCTTTTACCTTGGATTCACCTCTGCAAGAGCAGGATGTTTATTGCTGTTCCATACTCTATAGTTGTGTGTTATTTTCCACATTGCAATAAAAGCAGATCCATAATCTGACAACATCTTCTCATTCTCTGGAAAGCAAAAAGAAATGGTTTTAGAATGTGCAATACAACAGAAAATCTGATACTTATGGGGAACCTGTCAAGTGGTTGTTGCCTCCCTATCTGAGAGCAGGATGTGAGGGAGAGAAGCCGAGCTCAGTGACATGTAATGTTAAATAATTTAGAGCAGGATTTCTGAGTAAAAAGCAAAGGTTATACTGACTTGACTGTTTAACCCCTTAAGTCGAAGGACTGAAAAGTACTTAGTGACCAACTACATTTTGTTGTTTTTGTCTACTTGCGTCTCAATGGTCATAACTTAATATGGGGCTTGTTTTGTGGAGAAGTTATATTTTTAGGGCCGTAGTTTAAAGGGGTTGTCTCACTACATTGATTCATCTTACCTCAGTTCTGTTTTCTTGGTTTCACTTTGAATTCAGGGGCGTATTTACTGGCTTCCACTAGGCTGGCAACCTATCAGGATAGATCAAACAGGTCTGTAGCTATAATGACCTGAGGAGCTGATGCAGCCCATACAAGAGGAGATATTTAGGAACAGGTAGGACACTGTTAATGGACATATATTGCAAAGTGACTTCTTTTTGCAAGATCTTACTTGAGGTCCCTAGGGCTTACTGTAGAGACGTTCCCCGGGATCCATAGGGTCACCTGGTGTCCCGATCACCCGATGGAGCAGGGGAGTGGGCTTTGATTATGCCGCGGTCACGGACCGCGACAATCAAATGGTTAAGCCCCTGGGAGCATAGGTTTCCTCCGCTTCCTAACGCTCACAAAGGCTGATCCAGGAACAGAGCTGTGAAGTAAAGCTCTGCTCCTAGCGCAGCAGCAGCGCTAGGAGCCGCAAAACCCTATTCTGCAGCAATGTCAAGAGACGTTGCTGCAGACAAATGACCTGAAATTCCCACTGTCAATTTGATGGAAGGAGGTCGTTACGGGGTTAAGAGACAGTGGAAGTGATGCTTACCCTGCCTATATACAGGGAATGGCAGATTTCCCTTTATTAGTGTGTATTTAGAGCAAAGTGTCAATTACTATTAGGTGGCAAGGTAAGTGCCTTCAGATTCACTTCACAAGATTGTATCTGCTTTTTACTCAGAACTTCTGCTCCAAATCATATAATACCATATATATTAGATTTCAGCTTCTCTCGTCTATTACATCCTGCTCTTGGATAGGGCAGCATAAATCACCCGACAGGTTTCTTAACACGGTGATTTTACCCGTCCCCTTATTTTGGTCACAAAAGCAGGAATCATGCCTGTTGTGCCAAGTGAAGCAGGCTAGTACCCAGAAAGAGACGCTATCACTGAGAGAATAAGATGCTCACAAAACCCTTATAGAAACAATGTTCACTGAATAAACAAAATTGAAATATAACTTTTAAATTACAAAACTACTAAAAATCCTCTAGCTAGACGAAAGAACCTAAATGTAAACACCTAAATGCACTAATGTACAAAATATACCATGCTAAGCAATACCTGAACTGTAAAAATAGGACTTATTTGACAGGCATTTGTAAGTATGCAAAAAAGAATAAAGGTGCAAGAAAAATTCTTTATTCATGGTACCACACCTGTCACTTCTATCTTGATGATGTGTTGATGAGTATCGTGAGTAAAGAATCTCTCACGCCTTTATTCTTGTTGAATACTTATAAATGCCCATCAAATAAGTCCTATTTGTACAGTTCAGGTATTGCTTATAATGGTATATTTTGTACATTTGTGTATTTAGGTGTTATAGTTATATTTTAACCCTTTTTGTTTATTCAGTGAGCACTAGCACCCATACAGTTTCTCTAAGTTATTGGTAATGGGGGCTTGTTGTTAAGAAGTATAAAATGTATATATAAAAGAATTCCCACTTTACTAGTCTTTGAACAACATGGGGCTTACTTGTACATTACCTGGCTGTGCAGAGGCAGAAAGCAATGAATGCAAGTAAAGTGCAAACTGTGCCCTGATCCATTCATCACCACCCTCCCAGCCTGTGCCATCAAGGAAGACATCATCTCTGTTTTCAGTGACATGCTTCACTAAGTGGTCAATGAATCGGAGGTCAGCTGTTGTCGGACTTAGTATCTTTCTCAGCTCAGGATCATGAATGTTCAGTCGTGCATCTTCTACCTTAAAAGCAGAATAATTAGTGTTATCCTGTAATCATGATGACCTATTAGGTCGTATGCATCAAAACGAGTCCAAAAAATAGCCTTACCATTATTCATACAAAGCAAAATTTGATTTTAGCATTCACGAACACACGACATATGAAAATCATAAGCTATATATTCCTATACAATGCAAAACTTATTTAAAATAGAACTTTGCTGATGTCTATGCATGCTTACCTCAACAATGGCATCACTCAAATGTTTCTGTTGCCGAAAGAGGATGTTAGTGGCTCCAGCTACGAAACCACGGACACTAACATCCGAGAGTAGGTGATGCTGCTGCAGAGCCATGTAAGGTAAACACAAGTATCCCTGAAATAATATTACACAATTTAGAACAAAGACAAGAACGCCACAATTTCCACATTTCAAAGCTTTTTATTTTTTTTTACTTCACTCAGTCTTTGTTCTTAAAGGGAACACGTCATAGTGATCCTACAATCTGACCTGTAGGCAACATGTTATAAAGCAGGAGGAGGTGAGCAGATTCTTATATACAGTGGGTATGGAAAGTACTCAGAACCCTTTACATTTTTCACTCTCATTGCAGCTATTTGGTGAGATATAAAAACTTCATTTTTTTGCTCATTAATGTATAGTCTGCACCCCATCTTCAAAGAAAAAAAAACCCCCCAGAAATGTAGATATTTTTGCAAATTTATTAAACAAGAAAAACTGAAACATCACATGGTCATAAGTATTCAGCCCCTTTGCTGTGATACTCATATTTAACTCACATGCTGTCCATTTCCTTCTGATCCTCCTTGAGATGGTTCTACTCCTTCATTGGACTCTAGCTGTGTTTAATTAAACCATACATGCCAACTTTTGAAAGTGGAAAAGTAGGAGATTTGAAGTGGCGGCACGCGCAGAGGTAAAAAATTTGCATGACCACGTCCATCTTGCTGACGAGCCACACCCCTTTGAAAAGGCCACACCCACTCCACCTAACTGCATAACGGCTCTGGAAGAAAACCAGGTTGTTGCCCCCACTAGCCAGGTAGTAGCCCCCTTTATCCAGGTAGTGCCCATAATAGCCAGGTAGTAGCCCCTTACAGCCAGGTAGATGCTCCCTAGGGCCAGGTGGTGCCCCCTTGTAGCCAGGAAGTGCCCCCTAAGGCTAGGTATTTCCCACTTGTAGCAAGGTGTTGCCCCCCATTAGCCAGGTAGATGCCCCCATTAGCCAGGTAGATGCCCCCATTAGCCAGGTATTGCCCCTTGTAGTCAGGTAGATGCCCACAATATACAGACAGTGCCCCCTCCCCCCCCATAGCTAATAAAAATAAAATATTAAAATCTACTTACCTCACCAGGCTCACTTCAGCGCGGCCAGGTCCAGAGGCTGCCGACTGAGTACTCTCAGCGTTGCAGGGGATGAGTGTGCAGCCGCGTGTCATACCCCCTGCGACACTGAGGTGTATGAACAGCGCCCACCGGGAACGATCCCTCCTGCCTCCTCCCTGCACAGTGAGACTAGCCGGGTGGGAGAATGGCCGCTTCACCCGCCTATAGGAACGGCCCGGCTACTCCGGCGTCGCGGTCATTTAAAGAACCCTCTCTGCCTGTTGGTGGCGGGAGGGTCGCGGACTCTGCCGGGGTGGAGGGGGGTGACCCCCCGCCAAGAGCAGGAAAGTTGGCATGTATGAATTAAACTGATTGGACTTGATTAGGAAAGGCACACACCTGTCTATACAAGACCTCACAGTGCATGTCAGAGAGCATGAGGTCTAAGAAACTGCCCAAGGCGCCCAGAGACAGAATTGTGCCCCTTGTACAGTAGGTTTCAGGTTTAAGCCCCAACAGATAAAAGAGGGGAAAAAAACTAAATTATACGGAGAAAAAAAAAAAGAAAAGTCAATGTGCTAAGACAACCCTTCCTCCAATGTGCTGTGTAGGACAAACCACACGACATAAAATGCTTGCAGCAGAAGAGTTAACACACTAAGGCCATGTTCACACGGCTTAAAACGGGACGTATTTCAGTCCGTAATTACGTGCCGGAGTGCGCAAATTACGGCTGGAATACGTCCCAGTTATTACGGTAATCCACAGATCTCATAGAGGACTATGGATTACGTCTCCTCTCCTTGCTCGGCGAATACGCCGAGGGGGGGGGATAAGTGACATGTGAATTACCAGCGGCGTATACGCGCCGCTGGTAATGGAAGTCTATGGGCCGGCGAGGTGCCGGACCCCCGCCGCCGCCCCCACGCCGTAATTGCGGAGTGTAATTACGCCCCGCAAATAAGCCGCGTGAACATAGCCTAACTGTAATACCTTGCGTGGCTTAGTATTTTTTGCCACAGTTCTACTAACCTCTAGTCCTTTCATTTGCCATCAATCTTACCTTGGTAAAAATTGCCAGTGGCATTCCATACTTGTCTTCTTCTAGTCCAGATATAAGTCCAGGAGTGAATACAGCATTTCCTGTCTTAGACTGAGGTTGCACCGTTATAGGAACGCTTCCTGAAGCAATTGTGTCCTTAGTAAACAGCTCACAAGGGCCTGGTCCCAAATTCCACACTTCCCCTTCATCTGTAGTTAAACACTCCTCTAGTATGCTTGGATCTAGTGTCTCCCAGTCACTCTCAACAGATTCTGGAGATGTGTGAGATGGAGGCTTGAGATGCTCTATACTGCCATTAGCACCCATTTCAGGTTCAGTTACTGAAACGTCTATTTTGCTGGGTTCTACTAAAGAGTCTTGTCCGATTTCATTCTCCTCATCTTTATGACTAGAAATCTGAGGTGATGGACTACGGTCATGTGATAAAACTGCAGGAACTTCTTCTTCTGCAATGCTTTGCCGAGGCCTGTAGTGTGAGCTGTCTGTGAGTCCATGCTCAAGCATACCTATATGAAAACATAAAAATAAATAAAACATGCAGCATTTCATTTCATTTGTACAAACACGAATACAAAAAGCCACATGTATGAAAACTGTTAGGTCTAAAACTCACTTTGTTGCCCATAGCAATCACAGCGCCCCTTTCATTTCATACAGTGCTTTAGAAAAATGAAAGGGGTGCTCTGATTGGTTGCTATATGCAACAAAGTGAGTTTTAGACCTAGACAGTTTTCATACGTGTGGCCCGAAATGTTTAAAGTAAAACAAAACAGGAAATGTATGTTATCACACTGTAGATGGCAGAGACGTTCACAGAAATATCAAATATCTTTACATTAAAAGGGTATTCCCATATCATTAATTAGCTTTAAACAGGCAAAGGTAAATAAAAACTATTACCAAATACATTGGTGTTCTGATTTTGCTTCTCTTCATAGTTAGGAGCAGACTTTATCTCCTGCTTCTGCACAGAAGCTTCCCTAGTTAATGGTCACCTCTCTCCACTCTCATAGGCTTAGCAGTGGCAATGATGGTGATGTTGGTCATGGCTGTGTTTGTTATCTCAAAGATAGGACATTGTTTACATCACTTACTGACAAGCTGTAAACCTTTAGAGCTCTGTAGCCTTATGCACTACAGTTTACAAACATTCTGCACTCATGTCACCTTCAGGATCCGCTAGGAATAACAGAGCGGATATGATCACTGCTATAGACCTGCCCACAGCCTAACCAGGAAGCGTGACTCTGAAGCTGCCTGTGGCTCTCTAAAACAGCATGGTGAAATAACCCCTTGTATTCCTAGACTTAAATTTGATATATAAATCGGGAATATTCCTCAATGTATAACTCTGACAGAAGGCTCTAATGTATAGCACTCTATATCCATTCATTAGCTTACACTGCCTTTTTTTTTTTTTCTTTTCTTTCTTCAAGAAAAAGCACACTACTCTGAAAGGTGAATGGGGTGGAGGATCGGCTGCCTATGGATTCATTGCCGTATTCACTAGGAGCATGTGAACGTTGTCTAAAATAAGCACATTTACCCATTTAGTCCAAATTGCTAAGCAGAGTTACATCAACAGTATTGGGTAAACCAAGTTCTATTGGAATATAATTCTATTTGAAGCAGATTGTTTTTATTTGGTTTGCATAATTTAATGGAGCCTTTTACTTTGGATAGGTAGAAACCTGCGAATATATAGGTGGGAGGTGCAAACACCTGCTCATGAATATGCTGGACTCTTTTCTGGTAGAACAGGCTGCCAGATTTGAGCAATAACTGCTGCATCTTACAGAATAAGGGACAAAGTGCTGGAAACATCATGTCTGTCACTAGCTTGTGCTGCTCTCAGCAAGCGTGGCATAAACTATGTGACAGGTTCCCTTTAAATATGCCAATTACGGTTATAGAACCACCCACAGCCTGACCAGGCAGTGTTAGTCTGAAGCTGCCTGTGTGTCTGTGAAACAGCATGGTGAGAAAATCACTTTAAGCTGTAGAGACTTCATCCACATTTACAACAAAAAAAAAAAAAAAAAACAGTTCAAAAAGCAACACTAGTTTTAAACAAATCTTACCTGGAAACAATGACAAGACAGTCATCAATGTTCCCACGAGTCTGTTAACAGGAGAAACATAAAACAGGACCTGTAGAAGGGGGAAAATAAAGATCATTGAAGCTAATGTCAATATTAAGAGCTAAATCTAAAACATCTGCAATTAATAAATAATTAATTGGTTATCCTGTTTGGGCAACCACATTCTACACACCCTGGAAGATCAATTATGTCCTTGCCTTAGGCCCTGTTCACACAACGGATTTGGCCGCGGTTATGGCTGCGGGTTCTGACGCAGTTTCCGCGGCCAAATCACGCCTAGTTTATTAACATGGTTTCCTATTGGAAACCGCGTTAATATTCATACACCGCGGATTTGGCCGGGGCTTTGGGGCCGCAGCCTTGCCGCGCATGTTTGAGAACTCTCCTGTCAATTCTTGAAAGGGAGTCCTCAGCGCGGTGACCGCGCGATATAGCCGCGCGTGTCGCCGCGGCTGGCAGCGCGGTTTGCCCCCTGCCAACTAATTTGCATGGGGGTAAACCCTCACCGCAAGTCTCGCCCCACTTGCGCGCCACAAACCCGCGTCGGGAGACACGAGTTTGCAGCGAGGCTAGGATGAGATTTGGCCGCGGGAACCGTGTGAACGGGGCCTTACAGTCTGCCATCTAAATGCAGACATACAAGATGTTAGTCACAACAGTGACTGAACTGTACCATGTAAAAAATTGCTTAAGCTTAACAAAAGCTTTTGGCCTCCATTTAATCAATGTAAACTGTAGACACACAATAAACCCGATATAAATCTGTCTCTTCCATCAAAAAATGTCTTAAATTTACTCATGAAAAATTTCTGGGTTTCACATTGCCAAGAAGCGTTAAGCCAGTGCGGCTGTACTTTGAACTCCCATCTCTCCATACAGAACGGAGAGGTTTCAGGGTTCATCCTCAAGATTGGTGCAGGTCTCCCATCTGACATTGGTGGCTTATTTTAGTGATATGCCATTAATATCTGAAGCAAGACAACCTCCCCCATAAACCCAGTCAAAAAAAGTGGAAAAAAATAGCGCTACATACTCCCAATATGTTGTTAGGTAAAGTGACTGCCACAGTGATGGAAACCTGACAAAAACAGTTAACAGGGTCACAGATGAAATGCATCCTTTAACTCCCTTATACAGGCAGTCCCCGGGTTACAAACGGGATAGGGACTGTAGGTTTGTTCTTAAGTTGTATTTGTATGTAAGTCGGTACAGGTACATTTATTAAATGTAACTCCAGCACAAAAGGTTTCGTTTTAGTTTTGGATAGTGCAGGGAAGGGTTTTTACATTTGTTTGCCATCTGTGTCCATGTTAAGAAGATTTCTATTCATTTTCACCTTATGTGCTGCTGTGGCATGCTGGAACTTGTTGTTCCACAGCTACATCTGCTTTGGGACATGGAACTACAAGTGCCAGCATGCCCTATAAGTCTCCGTTTGTTACTAGGGGACAGATGTAAGTCGGAAGGGTGTAAGTCGAGGACTGCCTGCATTCTGATTTATATACCATTGACAGAAAACAAAACTGAAAATAATGCAAATGTGAACCTACTCAAATAGGAATGTGCAAGAGAACGTTCAGATGGATTGACAAAAAACACTTGGTCAGTATCAAAACCTATCACTCAAACATAAGGGCTTGCCCCCACGGCATAGGTTACTTTTCGGTTTCTCAGACGTTAGTGGTTTTACAAACTGTCTGAAAACCGACATGCAATGCTCCCCCATAAACTTCAATAGAAAATCCGTGCAGCAGTCCAAAAAACTTAGAACATGTTCATTCTTCCCTCTGGTTTTCGGGCAGAGCATGAACATGTGGGTGCAAAGGGAGGCGGCTTGAATTCGCTAACCGTGGAGAAAAGCAGTCCCCCTGCAGGCCAAAAAGCCCCCCCACTAAATACCAGTCGGGAAATCCGCCCGTATTTGGCCTTTGCCGTGTAAACGCACCCTAAAACCTTGGGAAATCTTGTCTAAGTCAAAGTTTATAGTTTCGCTTTTGAGGTGGGATGAATGCTTGGTGTGACCATTTTCTGTTAAAGAGAATGCAAGCTTATTCTTACTACAACTTATAACATGCACATATTTGAACAGGACTGCCAGCTTGTTTTTCTGAGGTTTCAATCAATGTTCTCCATAAAACACAAAGGATCATATAATTGGTGCATTTACATAATGTGCTTATGAAACGTTAGCGATGAATATTTAGTGACAGCTGCTTTGTATCTTCTTGTTCTTTAAATGACACTTACTTTTTTCTCAAGCAGAATGAGTTTAAACAAAATTAACACCTGTGAAAGATATAAAGCGTTAAAAACTTCATGAAAATGATGCACTTGACCATGCTATTGAAATCAGAAGCAGATTACCGGTCAAATTCCTACAAAGGAAACTATGAACAACAATTCACAATCCACAGGAAGAAATCCAATGTCCCTTTTTAAAAAATTCTATGAGTGATACAAAAGTTTCTACAATTCTCATAAACTATAATGGAGACTGCTGTGTGTATGACCTCTCCTCCATTTATCTTCTCCCAGTCCGATTACACAGAATTTGTTATCATAATCAAATATTTATCACCTACTTTGTTGGCAGTCAATCACTGTTGGAAACCGTAACGTTTTATCCATAGTGAAGTAACTTCCCACAGCAGATGAATGAAAACAACAGTATATACAGAGGTTTTTTTAGGTTTTCAATGGAGTTTTAGGAAGTACTTCTATCTCCCATACATTCCTTTCTGAAGGCCAGTGATATCTTCTGAAATGTCTGTTTTAGTAAAGAAATGTGCTCTCCATAACAATTCTGGAGAATAGTTTCTTAAACCTTTGTGTTGTGCTATTCCTATGGTAATTCTTCTAGAAATGTATTACTAAATAGCCAACTGCATGTTACCATTCCAATTGCCAAAAGGGTGTTTCGCTGCACACATTGACATTGTCCAATCAGTGCTGACAAATTGTGCAGAGAAACACCCCCAATTAGGTTGACAATTTAGTAATAAATTAGAAGGAATACTGGGAGAACCACACGGCAGTTTTAAAGGGGTTGTCTCAATACAAGGATTGCTTTTTATGTTAAAGATTTTGCAAAAACAAGTCACTTTGCAATAGATGTCCATTAACAGTGTTCTACCTATTCTGAGATATCTCCTCTTGTATGGGCTGCATCAGCTTCTCAGGTCGCCATAGCTACAGACCTGTTTGATCTCTCCTGATAGGCTGCCAGCACTGGTTGCTATAGCTACAGACCTGGCTTCTTCTGCAGCCTAGTGGAAACCAGTAAACACGTCCCTGAATTCAAAGTGAAACCAAGAAAGCAGGACTGAGGTAAGATGAATCAATGTAGTGAGACAACCCCTTTAAGGAAAGCTCCAAAATTGCAATTTCATGGGAAATAAGGCTATTAACTAAAACAGACATGTCTGGAGAGGACACTGGTCCGATCTAAAATATAGTCATCAGACCATGTACAACATAGTTTGGGGACAGTTCCACTTTCCTATTACATTATGGCTATTACATTAGGGAAGCAAATTCAACATAAAAAATAAAATAAAAAAAGAAGTACCTTATGTCTAAACTGAAGAACCAGATCACGTGGAGAAAGACCTGGAATTATATTGCAAAAAGATGTATTAATTTGTGTTCAACTGAATAGTTCTATCTGTTCATCTTTAAATAATATTATTTGTATAAAGATACGTCCTTGTTTTAGTATCATACAACTGAGGAAGTACTGCAAGTCTATAAACAATGTACGGGATTTTGGTGGATTACTAGGGCATGTCCCCACTGGGTTTTCCGCCCGCGGGCCGCCCGAAAAAACATTCTACATGCATATTCTTCCGTCCGGTTTTCGGATGGAATATGTGCAAGTGAATGTGAAGGGGAGGGCTTTTCTCCGCTCATTGCGGAGAAAGCTGTCCTCCCCCCTCCCGTGTGCACTGCACACAAACCGGACAAGTACCAGTCATATAAACCGACCGGTATTTGTCCCTTGCCGTGTGAACGCGCCCCCTAGTGTGAGGTACTTCCCATCTGCACGCACATAACAAGATATTACATAGCTCCATTATATCATGTATAGGGATTCTTCATTTAAGGGTTACGAACCTCTCAGCACTACAAAAAACAACTTGTTCTGAAAAGTTGGTTATTTCAGGCTGTTTGATTAGTTATAACATTTTTCACCATATTTTCTCTGCAGGCTCAGCTCCATTTCTATTTTTTGTTCTTCTTAGTGGGCAAAGAATAGCAGCTATAATTTCCTCTATACCACACACAAACCTTTTCCATCTCTCTTTGCACCCCTTTAAAAGGGTTTGAAATGTTTCCCTTATTTTCGGCGGGATTCACACTGTTTCTCAGCTTCTCAACTCGGGAATTTCCCAGGGGCGTTTTTTTTCCTCCCCCGGGCTATTTTGCCCAACATCCCCCCCCCTTCACGGGTTCTCTTCTGGCTCCCGAGACCCCCCCCCCCCCCTCTCTGGGGTCCCAGGGCCCCACTGTGCCCTTTCCCCTATAGCCCTTTTTTTTGTAAGAGCTGTAAAACATCCCCACAGGCTATTAATCAAAGACTGAGCAACGGGAACTCCTCTCCTCTACAGCGGAGATGCTTATGAACGGCAACAGATCTCGCTTCTATGCAGGAGAGTTGGGCACCAGGAAAAAAAATGTTATTTTTTTCTCTTTGGGTAGAATTGTTCAGCTGTTTCTGCTAGGTTTTGGGAGAAAAAATTTGTTTTATGGCCCCTAACTCTGAGTCAGGCAGGGATCGACACAAATTGTGCTATTTCCCGATTTTTGTAAACCCCTTTAGGTTTTAAAATTTTGTTTCTTTTTGCCCGTATAAAATGAAAATGTGACGTTTCCCCAAATCTGAGTAGGACACAGCTCCGTGAATCGACCGGGGTGGGGGGGGAAGAATGTAGATGAGCTCTCAGCTAGTGAAATGCAAGGAGGAGGGATCCTGAGGGATTCTACCAGGACTGGATATCAGTGTAAACAAAAACACAAGATAAGGAATACTGTGAATACAAGACAGCTTTGCTAATGACATCCAATTGCAAAGTTGCTTGTTTTCACTGTCCCCTTATTCTGAAGACCATTTAATGAAATGAAAAAACCCCTTTAAGCAGTATGGAGGACTTTTTTCAAAGCAGTACTATGTAGTGTAAGCTTTTAATCTAGCACTGGAGTATGTTGGGACACTTCCTGGAGTTTTTAGCAATGTCCCTGTGCCTTTGTCTTCCTCTGTAACGCTCTTCCCCTCCCATCTCCAGATAACTATACTGCAGGAGTGCATGATGTTTTCTGGTCAAGAGGCAATTATAATCGGCAAAACCAAAATGGGAGAGAGGACTTGGCTCCACTTTAGGGACTGCCAGAGAAGAGAATAGGCGAGTCCCCTGCTTGGTGCTCTAGAAAGAATATTTTCATAGCATTCACTGTTTCACAGCTATAAATTAGAGAGATCACCAAACATATACTACTCACAAAAACTTAGGGATATTTGGATTTTTTTAAGAAATTCACATGTCCAACTGTTCGATGTTTCAGTAATTTTTGCACAATTTGCTCATATCTTTATCAAGAAACTTAATAACAAAATTCCCAACAGGCGTTTGATCCCTTAATCGACCAATAAATTTAGGGGGATCAATTTGAATTAGGATTTAAACAGTCCTCATCATCCTGTTAAGATTTTAATATCACAAGACCAACATTATAATTGATCAACAGAAACTCGCGATTGCTTCAAGCAGGATGCTCTCAGACAGAAGTGGCCACTGAGCTTAGAGTGTCACAGTGTGTCAACAGCAGTTTGCAACAGAGGGAGACAAGCCCTATCTTCTCAGTTGGTAAGATTCACCACTAACTTTGAATTGGCAGCGTTGCATTATTCTTATATACACATATATGGGCAGCATTTGTTTATGATAGTATTTACTGTATACCCATGTAGATTTAAATACTCATGCAATGTGTGGCGGTTTTGCTGTGACTAGTGCATACTGGTACAGAAGTTTTGGTGCATCTTACAATTAAAATTACATCTATTATATTTATTAAATGGTGATTGTGATTTGGACTTTTATTTTATGCCTATTCTCTGTCCATCTCGACTTCTATGTGGTTTTAATGATTGTAATAAATAAAGATTGATAAATTTTTATCATATTCTCTCTCTTGGTTTATTGTGATTTCTAATCATTCTGGAGAGTATTCTTGCTATGAAAGGGGGCTTTAGACATTATTGGCTCAACCAAATGAGCATTGTGGGCTTTATATATTTTTTTTTTTGTAGAGATACGGAGTGACTGGGAGAGCCACAGAAAGGCAAAGAAGTGGACATCCTTTGGCTACACACACACTAATGACCTATGGAACCCCAGGTACGTTTCCAGGAGGTGAGAGGCAACCAAGTGTCATGTCAGACCATTTGTAAAAGTTTATAAGCGTGGTCTGCATGCTTGACGACCTGACCACACCACCAGGCACAGGCATCATCGTCTTGCATGAGAATCTACGTTCGACGAGAGACCAGTGGTCCCCAGTGCTGTTCAGTGATGAAACTTAATTCACTCTGAGCAGAAATGATAGCCACCAATGATGCTGGAGACTTCAAGGAGAGCACTACGCACCAGCCACTGTTGTCACCAGACGAGCCTTTGCTGGCGTTACAGTGTGGGCAGGTGTCTAGTCAATACAGAACTACCGTACACTTTGTGAATGACAGTGACAAGCCTCTACTACTTAAAGGGGTGTTATTGTTTCATTAAATGGTGTTCAGAATAAGGGGACAGTGAAAACAAGCAAATTTGCAATTGGATGTCATTAGCAAAGCTGTCTTGTTCTCACAGTGTCCCTTATCTTGTGTTTTTATTTACACTGATATCCAGGGTCGAATCCCTCCTCCTTGCAATTCACTAGCTGAGAGCTCATTTACATTCTGTACAGCCCCCCGGGTCGATTCACGGAGCTGTGTGTCTGACTCAGAGTTAGGGGCCGTAGCATTTTCTGTCTCCACACCGAGCAGAAACAGACTGCAGCAGATTGTACAATGAGAAAACATGACAGTTTTGTGCCTGTGCCTAACTCTCCTGCATAAAACGCAGATCGGTGTGTTCTTAGAAAGCTGTAATACATCTCCAGCTGTGAGAGATCAGTGCTCAGATTAGATTGAATGCAGCCTTGTGGTATGTATACAGCTCTTATAAAATAAGACTGATGGGGAGAGACACGTGATTTTGGGGAAACTCAGAGGGGAGGGGGGGGTGGGGGAGTCTCAGGCCAGCAGTGAAGGGGGGATATGTCATCCAGCTGGGAGGGGAAGAAACGCCCCTGCATTAAACAGAGTTGAGAAGCTAAGAGCAGTGTGAATCAGCCGAAGTAAGGAAGCGATACATCCCCTTTAAATAAAATAATTAATCCAGTCATTGTGCCTCTGCATGAACAACACAGGGCTAATTTCATCTTCATGGATGACAATGCTCTCGTACATCAAGGTCGCATCATTAGGAAACGGCTGTTGGAGAATGGGGTACCTTAAATGAAGTGGCCTGCACGTTCTCAAGACTACCAGTGGGATCAGCTGAGTCGCCATGAAGAAGCTCGTAACTCTGTACCCCTGAACCTCAATGATGCGAGTGGTGCCCTTCAAGCAGAGTACCTCAATGATGTGAGTGGTGCCCTTCAAGCAGAGTGGGATGCCATGTCTCAGCAGTCAATAATTCGACTTGTGAACATCAGGAGACATTGTTTTCAAGCTGTAATTGATGCTCAGTTCCACATGACATGTGGTTGAGATCTTGACATTTTTTGATGGTGTATACCCTCCACTGTTGGCTTTGTTTCATTAAATTGTTTGAGATGAGAAAATCAACAGTGCGTGCTATGACTTAAATGGCCAACTTTTAGGATAAAATATCACTGAAGCATGAAATTGTTACATTTCCCATACAGTACGCGCCGCAATAACGCTAACGCTCAACATAAGGGGCGCATTGACTATATAATTTGTAGAGGGTTCCAGACTAGAAGAAAACCTTTGAAACTTTCAGTTGGTTAACTGTACAAGGACTGTAGCTAACACATGGCATCCTCCCCTGCATTCTAACCACTCCAGATAAGAACTGTAGAAGGCTTAGATTGAGCGGAAACATTTTTGTCTAGTCTGGACCCATCTACAAATTACATATTCAATTTGCCTGTTGTTTTAAGTTGAATTGTACTCTACAATTTATGTGAATAAACACCTGTATGACTTCTCCTAAAAGCATAATGGAGTGTTGTGGTTTTCTACATATTTCCTTCCATTTCCATAGACTTTTTTTTTAGTGGAAGGGGGGGGAGGGGGCAGCTGATTTGTCTCAATATTGATTTTAATTTTTTTTAAAATTGTTTTTATGATGTTACAATTTTTTAAAATAAAAAATGATTATTGGGGGCAGGAGGCTGCTAAGTGGAGAAAGACGTTTTTGTCTAATATTAAATATCACAACAAAATTTATATTTGTAGTATATTTGCTTGCACTATGGATTTATGCAATGAAAATAAAAATAATTGGCCACTTAAAAGCAAATGTCCGTCATTCTCTTCTCTTATACACAGGTTCCACAAGTATCTTAGCAATGTTGACGTCTTGAGAATATGCACTTACACTAGATAAAGACCACAGCATAGCAACAGCCCAGGTAACAGCAACCTAAACACTATTTCTTTATTGTATGCTAATCTGGTGGTCACCTTGTCAGAGGGAGCACTGCATCATTTGGTTTATAAAATGATGAAGGCACAGATACTATGGTCTCACTGTTTCTCCCTCCCTGGTGAATCATGCTGCAGTCTCTCATTCTTTTGCATAGCACTAAAAAATGGTAACACAAAACTACTACCTAGTGCAGGGGAAGAACACAAAGGTTCTCTTTTTGATATTTTTTCAACCCCTTAAGGACCAGGCCTATTTTAGCCTTAATGGCCAAGCTTTTGTAAATCTTATTATTGTGGCATTTTAAAAGCCAGAACTTATTCTATTTTTCCATCAATGCAGTGATGTAAGAGATTTTTTTTTGCGGGACAAGTTGTGTTTTTCAATAATACCATTTTGGGGTACATATTTACATGCTGCCACATTACATCATCCACAGCTTTTTTATTGTTCTTTTTATGTAGGTACATGAGAAGTAGATGTGTTTTTTTAGCTCCATTTTAGGGGTTGAGGAGAGGAACTTGGTGTAATTTGAAAAACAAACTTGGGTCATCAATTGTGATGATACTATAGATGTGTATTTTTTAAACATTTTCCCAAAATAAAACCAAACTGTTCATTTATTTTTTTCCCTACTATGTACTCAAACAAACTTTACTATTTTTTGTTTTAATAGTTCAAATCACAATTATGTGATCTAATTTCCGATACAACGCTTCAGTATACTCTATATAAAGGCAATCTACTTAAAGGGGTTTTATCGCTACAAAGATCATGTCTCAGATTATGGGGACAGTAAAAATAAGCACTTTCGTCCGACCCAGGAGAGAGAGGCACGCACTGTAACTGCATGGAGGTTTACAAGTGGTTTACGAGAGGGGAGAGAAATGTACGCAAAGTTGGAGTTTTTCAATGATGTTTGTTTGGTCCCAAGTTCTAAATGCTGCTGCTGGTCGGGACACGCCCCAGGCCGGATCCCACCCCCTAGACACGCCCCCTGCACGGTGATTGGCTGGCTGACATTTCATTCAGTCTGTTGGGTTACGCCCCCAGACAGGAAACGCCCCGGACACGTCCAGTGCGCTGTGATTGGCTGCCTGCACACTCTGTGTTTACTCCCCTCTGAGCTGTTAAAATCGATAGTGAGACCAAGGGCTGCTGTCTCTATACTCATCTCCCAGCTCTAGGGTGAATGATCTGGGCAATTACTGGCTGTTTAAGTCACAGATCCCCCCCATATAACAGAGTCTTATACAGGTTCCTACCTGTTAACAGGGGGAGAGAAGGGTAGGAGGGTAGTGTGCATTGCTCCATATAACACAGACAGACTACTGTCTGGTAACAGAGGGGAAGGGTGGGGCAGTGTACATTCCTCACAAGTGTTTCATCAGTTCAGACTGACTGTATAACTGCTTATAGCACAGCAAGGAGCTTGTGGAGTCAGCCTGAAGCTCTGCAGACACATGAGCAGCATGCAGTAGGCTGTATAACTGTCCTCTTCAGACACCCTTCTGCTTCCACTGCACAGTCAGAATGATGTTGTCACAGGTCTTCAGTGACGGGAGACACGCCTCCTGGGAGGGAAGATACGCCTGCTGAGAGAAAAGAGACTCGCCCTTGGATTTCTAATTCAATCTCAGAGAAATAGCTGAAGAGCACGAACAGTTCAAACGATACAACCCCTTTAATCTTTGGTACAACCTAATAGGCATACAGCCATGACAGGACCCTAGCTACCATAACAAACCATAGAGACATGTGATGGGTGACAAAGCCACATACATAATTGTGTTTGATATTGATCCAGCATGTAAAGGGTTAGATGGGTTGGATGTTATGCAATTATGGACAGGATTTTGCATTAATGGCTAAAAATCCATCTCATGCACCACTCCCTCAAGTAATAAAATCAGCAGCTTCCTGAGAGTGGCATGGCTGCCATGCTCAGTAAATTAAGTGGATTTTACAAAAATAATTTTGGAGATTACACATCAACATATGTCTAATACCTGACCAAATTATCAAAGGATTGGATTTTTTTTATCCCTATTTCGCCACATCCGATTATAAACAAACATTGAGGGTAAATTCTTTTATAAGTAATTTTTCAGATGAAGGAACTTAGGAGAGAACAGTTACTTTTACTATAAACTGTGTGTGCCCATTCTCTACATCTTCTCTAAATGCCTGGCAGGCGAAATACTTCATGTCATCAAGTATCCTGGCATTTTTGTCCTGTGCAATAAAAGTCTCCATTGTGACTGATCAAATACGAGTTGACATCCTTTATAGATAAAAGAAAAAGCAACTTACCAAGATATAACTGGGACCCCTCTAATGCACTTCCACCTAATGAACCATTCATGTGTTCATATAGTTCCTGCAAGAAAAAAAAATGCAGTGATTTGCTAAAGATTTCCTTTTAATATGTTGTTAGTTGCCGTCATTTTTTTTTTTTATAAATCCAATCTAACTTTAAAGTAATGCTTTAACTTTATGACTCCATTTTTGCTACATTTTGGAAAAATACACTATGTTCAAGAACACTAAGGCTATGTTCACACGGCTTAAAATTGGACGTATTTCAGTCCGTAATTACGCGCCGGAGTGCGCAAATTACGGCTGGAATACGTCCAAGTCATTATGGTAATCCAGAGCTCTCATAGAGAACTATGGATTACGTCTCCTCTCCCTGCTCGGCGAATCCGCTGGGCGGGGAGATAATTGACATGTGAATTACTAGCGGCGTATACGCGCCGCTGGTAATGCAAGTCTATGGGCCGGTGAGGTGCCGGCCCCCCGCAACCGCCCACACGGCGTAAGTGCGGGGGGTAATTACGCCCTGCATTTAAGCCATGTGAACCTAGCCTAAGGGTGCATTCCCACGGCAGAGGACAAATAGTTCACATGCAATTCTTTTCAAGACGGAGATGAGCTGCGCTTTTGAAACACGCAGCGGCGATCCCTCATGTGAACGCCGCTGCGTGTTCGGCATAGACTGCAGTGATAATCTCACTGCTAATTGTTAGATCCGTCTTTGGGACTGACAGAGCGGACCCCAAGATGGATCCGAAAAGCGCTTGTAACACGGAGTGTAAACTCCGTGTGAACAAGCCCTTAGAACAGCCAAACCAAGTTAAAGGTGGTATGTTCTCAGTTTGTATATGCTGTTGACCTTTTGTTCCCAAAGACAATCCTGTCGATTGCTATCATCTATTTGTTTTATACAGTCTTTTCAGCTTATTATAGTATATTGCCTCAAGTTGCCCAAGACATCGGGCGATGTGTTGTTCTTTACTCTATAATGTCATCCTTATTGTCTGTTTTCTTTGCAATTTGGCATATTTTGGATGTAAGTTTTAATGAAATTTGTTGATAAAAAAAACAAAAAAAACCTTTTTAAATACAACTGCAGCTGTGAGCATAGCTAGCTACAAACCACCCATCTGAGAGAACGAGGAGGGCGGTGCTTGTGGCCATCCTCACCATTAATTTCTATGAAAGTTCCCAACATAGCCATGGCTATATTCGGCGCAATCATATAAATTACTAAGGAGAACAGCCACAGATGACACCCTCCTCTCTCTGACAGTTGGCCCATAGATAGCTATGAGCCAGCCTGCAGCGTGAAGCGCTTGTGGGAACACCCGTTTAATTAATTTACTAATTACCCCTTTGATAAGAGTGCATCTTCTGTAGAGAAAGGTGTGGCTCTGTATTACTTAGTTCCAGAAGGCTGTGCTAAGTATAAAAGATACAGCATACAGATCTAAGAAGGGAATTATACTTTGTACACATGCATTACACAAGAAATTATATGCAACCCTGTCCTTCATGAAACAATGCAGTGCTGCTATGAGCTTCATATCCACCACTAATAGGTCATACATACCTTAAGAATAGAGATTTGTGAAAAATCCTTTTCTTCAAAATAGGCGTGAGTGATTAATTGAAGTTTCGCTTGAAGTAATCCAAACAGAGGCTTAATAGAAAAAAATATGTAATAATATTAATAATAAAAACTACTAGAACACTTACATAACAATGCTGTGAAATATCACACAGTTTGGTCTATTATATAATTACTTTTAGCTCTAAGTAGTACTCTATGGACTGATAAATATAATGTGATGCGTATGGTGTAAAAAATTTAAATGACCTATCTTCTTATCTACCAATGCTTTAATGGTTCTTAATCAACAAACAAATGAAACATAAGTTGTGTTATGGCGATGCCTATAAAATCAACAGCCTGGCTTTATGTAACTTGAGATCGTAGTGAAGTGTTACAGCCACAGACATTGATCAGTGAAATCTCAGTCTTCACTTATTGTATATGCCAATAATGTATATAGCTGAAACAGTTCTTCAACTTGCCACCTTGATGTGGTAAGTGCATATATAGCGGGTAAATTAGTATTGAACATGTCACCAACTTATAAGGAAATATATTTCGAATGGTGCTACGGACATTAAATTCTCATCAGATGTTAGTAACAACCGATTCAATCAACACAGACAGACAAAGAAATCAAACCATAGATATCCATAAATTAAGATATGTTAAATAATGAGAAATAACAGGGACAAAAAGTATTGAACACAAGAAGAAAGAGGTGCAAAAACCCATAGAAAGTCATGACACTTTTGTCATTTGGTAAAAATAATATCACCTTGTTCAACTGATAGCCTATAAAAAGGTGTCTCGTTACCAAGGTGCAACATTAGAAACATCTCATAATGGGTAAAACCAGTGAGCTGTCACACCTTCATGACCTTATTGTTTCAAAACATACTGATGGCATTGGTTACAGAAGAATTTCTAAACTAAAGCTTCCAGTGAGCAGTAATGGGGCCATAATTTGGAAGTGGAAAGATCATTTGACCATAAACTGGCCACAACCAGGTGCTTCCCACAAGATTTCAGAGAGAAAGTGAGAATTATCAGAAGAGTTGTCCATGAGCCACTGACCACCTGTGGAGAGCTACAGAAAGGCCTGGAATCAGAAGGTACAATTGTTTCAAAGGAAATAAGTAATGCACTCAACCTCCATGCAAGACTCCATTGCTCAACAAAAAGCACCTTCAAGCATGTTTAAATTTTGCTCAACACCAGGTAGACAAGCCTTTGAAATGCTGTGAGAATATGGCCTGGTCAGAAGAGACCAAAATTGAAATTGTACACACCATTTTTGGAGGCCAAAAGGCACTGCAGATCATCCCAAAAACACCATACCTACAGTGAAGTTTGGAGGTAGGAACATCATGGTGTGGGGCTGTTTTTCAGCATATGGCACTGGCAAACTTCATATAAATAAAGGAAGGATAAATGGACAAATATAAAACGAGACGTTCTCGATGAAAATCTGCTGACACCTACCAGGATGATGAAAAAAAAAGGGTGGACATTTCAACAAGACAATGAACCCAAACACACAGTCGAGGAAGCTCTCAATTGATTACAGAGGAAGAAAATAAGGCCATTGCCACACAGCATAGGGCAAAAACCGTTGGAAAGCCGATGGCTTTTTGTCTGATGCATGACTGTGTATTTTGTGACTTTTGTCACGTGGAAAAACAGCAGACGGTTTTAGCTTTTTTCCGTTGGCCCATACAACTGAAAGACGGCAGATGCCAGGGGTTTTTTACAACAAACTCCTAAAACCGCCGGCACCAGAAAATGATCTGCAAAAAAAAGGCCTGTGTAGACTACAGGTTGTTTTTTTCTCTTATAGTCTATAGGCATGCAAAACGATTATATTTTCAGCGAGTTTAGAATCCTAAATCTGCCGAAAACTCAATAAATTTTGTATGCTGTTTAGACATAGTCTAGAGTGGCCCAGCCAATCACCTAACTTGAATCCAACAGAAAATCTATGGAAGAAACTATAGTGTTTGTGTAGAAAAATGGGCCAAAATCCCACCGGAGCAATGTATGCGACTAGTTTCTCCATACAGGAGCTGTCTTGAAGCGGTCATCACCAACAATAGCTTTTGTACGAAGTATTAAATAAATTACAGTAAGCGTGTTAAATACTTTTCAATAAATCATTTCTCATTATTACACATAATTTATGGACATCTATGGTTTGATTTCTTTGCCTGTATGGATTTAATTTATTGGCTGATGCCGATATCTGGTGAGAATTTCATGTCAAAAGAACCTTTAGAAATATATTTACTTAGAAAATTGGTGACGTGTTCAATACTTATTTCACCTGCTGTACATGTCTTTAAAGAAGTATCCTTTTTGATGCAGTGGCAGTAATATTAAGAGATATGGAGCAAAGCCACCAGATGGGTCAGCAGTTCAGATTGCTCCTGCAGATGAAGGGACATTTTCAAAGATTTTTTTTAGTTAGGCTATGTCTACACAGCACTGATTTTCGGCGGATTGAGTATTTTGTACCCATTTTACATAGACAACACTAAAAAATCTGTGCTGTAGATTTTTTCTGGCTGGCTCTAAAATCTGATGGATTCTGGCGGATTTTCCCATTCAATGTACGGGTCTGACAGATCTGCGTCAAAAACCACAGTCCAGCGATATTAAAATGCCGTTGGATTTTGGATGCCATTTTAACATTGCTGTGTAGACATAGCCTTAGCAAATAGCACTGTAGCTACTTGCCGCATCAAGCAGAAACAAAATCAAGTTACAATAAATTACCTACGAGGGTCCGTCCACACGGTCAGGTTTTTAGACGGATTTTCAGATGATTCATGGATTTGAAAACCGAGTCAACCATCCACATACACTTTAATAGAAAATCCGTTCAGCAGTCCGCACTGAACGGATTTTCTGCTGGACGGTTTTCACACCGCCGACGTTCCGAAAAAGTTTTAACATGCACAATCTTCTGCCTGGTTTTCATGTGGAAGAAGTGCATTTCAATGGTTGAGGGGGGGTGTTGAATCTGCAAACATCGAACAGAACGTCCCCCAAAACCATGGAAAAGATGACAAAATTCCTGCCGGATTCTTAAGAGAATCTGGCCGGTATTTTGTCAGTGCTGTGTGGATGTAATAAATTAGTGAAAGACCATCACTGGAAATCGACTTCCTTATTGTGCTTTAATGAAGTGATTAATAGAGGTAACTCCCAATTCCACAGTGAAATTTGCTTAACCACCTCCCTACATCTAGTTACTAAGAAAAAACTCAGATGGAAGATATGGTCGGACTCACCACTCGCAATATAGGCTCCCAACCCACTCATTGCAAGTATTCTCCTGCCTTTAAATTTCCTATCAGGGAACCCTCCTTCCCTCTGCTGTATATGGATGGCAAAAAGGTTCCCGTCACCTTACTACCACTTGACGTTAATTCGTATCTTGAATTAAGTATTCTGATTGTCCATGGCATATTTGTATGTTAATGTATATTTTCTTTTTTATTTTATGTTGACTCTGATGTTAGAGTCTATGTTGACTGTCTGTTGCTGAAAAATCTTAAATAAAAATCTCGATTTAAAAAAAAAAAAAAAATTAGTAAAACACAGGTTCCATTTAGTAAACAGATTTTAATGCCCAAGACTATTTCTCTGTGTTTAATGCTTTAAAATATGCAATAATTGCCATGATTCGGGTTTATATACCAAATCATTAACTGCCTCTATCTGCCCTGGCCAACATGATTGACCCTGCTGTTGTTCTAACGTGGCTGAATTGCTTCATTTATTCCCAGTGCACGGTATAAAACCAGCATCTTACCAGCTGACTCAACACACAGACGCTTTTCTGTACAGTTTCCCGGGTAACATCTGCTTGACGCACTTTCAAGGCCTGTGAAAAACAGAATTAATTCTGATAAGTAACATCAGCAAAGGCTTCGAAGAATGAACAGAACAACATAATAAAACGACAACGTAACATCAACTTTAATCTAGGAGATGTTATATTTTATAAAGCTAATTAAATAAAAAAAGATAAGCAATGAAAAAAATTAACAGTTAATATTGCTGAGCATAGGCCCACAATAGTTATAATAATGTGCAGCCAGTCAGGTCATATCATTATCACCTGTCAATGAAACTCCAGTCCCCTCCTGGTGAGAATTAAAAGGGAATCTGTCAGCACAAATTACCCCACTAAACTCTTAACACTGTGAGATAGGCATCATAAAATCAAATCCAAACATACCCAAGATCTTGTTTGTACAGGTCGCGTAGGGAAAAACCAAAAAAAAACAACAACTTTTAATCTGTCTTGCAGTGTGACAATTAGATGCCAAGTCTCTGCATGGTGTTGATTTACTCTTGATCACTAAACCCTTTCCTATCGCTCCCCTCTGCTGTTCCAAACAAGCAGAAAGACAGAAAATTAAAATTAAAGGGGTTTTGCCACAATCTCATTTCATACCTCCTGTATCCAGCTCTTCAGCTCTGAGTGCTCAGAAGGGGGCGTGTGTGATTTGTTTGAATTGCATACCATGTGACCCTGCATGATGACATCACCTTGCCTTTCCTCTCTGTAGTCAAAGAAAGGTCTGTTTATGTAAAGCATTTTGAGTAGCTCAGAGGTAAAGCTTTTGCCTCCAGGGACAAGAGTCCTAGGTTCAAATCGCTGCAGGAACCAAACCTGTGTTTTATTTTCCTCTTTATCAATGCACAGATCTCATTGAGGTTTCTTTTTTATTTGCACTGTTTGACTAATTACTAAGGAGTCCAGAGGACGGGGGTGGAGTGACAGCACCTGGGGATTGAACACTCAATAGCTGCCTGAGAGAAGTGATGTCTGAGCATGTGCGAACAGGACTGAGGAGCTCACAGCCCTGGTCGTATCTCCTGGAGACGAGCTGTAAACAATGGATCACTAAAGGAGCAGCTAAAACAAAAACAGTGCAGAATTTTTAATAATAATGAATGGTGAAATTGTTTGTTATTTCATTTGCAAGCTTCCCATGTCAATTTTAGTTCGTGGCAAAAACCCTTTAATGAAGAGCACTTGTGAACTCCACAGCAAGTCCAAAGTGCTTATATGGCATGGTAAATGGAAAACGGGCTACTTACTATTAGTAAGTGGTAGCATTCTATCACTCCCTTAATCTTTCACGGCTTCAATTCAATTGGCCAGGTTGCTGCAATCTTCCTTGGTTTCCTTTACATTACAGGCTCTGACATAAAAACAAGAACGCACAATCTAATAAATGGCCACAGGTTGTTCCTTCTTACACAGATGTTCTAGCCCTGACAAAAGGGGAAAACTGAAAATGCACTGGATAAAAGTAGCAAATGTAACTAATTATATTAGATCAGGCATCCTCAAACTGCGGCCCTCCAGCTGTTGGGAAACTACAACTCCCATCATGCCCACCGTTATAGAATATATAAATGCATGATGGGAGTTGTAGTTTCTCAACAGCTGGAGGGCCGCAGTTTGAGGATGCCTGTATTAGATAATAAAATAAGTGTCGTGTTTATTACTAACCAGGTGCACGCCAAGAATGAATTGGGTTCTTTCACAGAGTGCTTTTTGGTGCGCTTTTGTGCAGAAATGTACAGCATTCATTGTTGTGCCTTTCTGCACAAAAACACATCCAAAAAACACTGTATTTTTTGGATGTTTTTTGTGCAAAAAACACAGCAATTAATGCTGTATTTTTCTAAACAAAAACGCATTAAAAAACGCTCAGTGTGAAAGCACCATAAGGAAGGCTCGAATTAAAGAGGATCAAAGTGGAGAGAGGCACATTGTGATATGAGGAAACGTTGAGGTTTGTTCCTCCTCTCTCATCAAGTGAGTTAGATTTAGGTCTTCTGTAACATTTTTTGAAGGAACAACATATGGTCATGTTTGCTCTCCAATTTTTTAGCTTTCTTTTTGTGTGTTCTTGCCCCATTTGTTGTTGATTGACAGCTCCTCTGTCCCCCAGCATTTCAAGTTGTATAAACAAACTCCCGCTTTTGCACAAAGCATTCAGAACCTAACACATGTGCCCTGCTTTAGGTATGATGCCTCTCTAGTGGTGGTAAGGGTTAATAGGGTAATTTGTATTGACAGACTCCTGTGAAAATGCCCAGCATATACTTGCTTTTATGTATTGGAATATGGAAAAAAACAAACAAAAAACCATACTGAAGTGAGCAATACCTTTGCGTCAATCTGTCTGTAACAAGAAACTCCATAAACAGTCTTTCGCTCTCCACTTCTGGGTGGGAGGTGAAAAAACACTGTGTCTAAGAAAAGTAAATGCAGTTATCAGAAATACAGGAGACACATTTATGTGCTATACAAAACCTCAAGATAATGGATGGGGAATTTTCATACCTTCTTGGAAGTTGTGAGCGCCATCGGGCAGTGCAAGAAATGGTAAGTATTTCCATTCCTCTGGTAGGAGATGGCTGTCGTGTCCCTCTCCGGGAATCAAAGGCGGATAAGAAAACTCCACCTGATGGAGAAAAAAAAAAAAATTCTAATTCCTGGTCGTTTTAAATATACTAGAAAGATCCGTCTCCGTGTGTCTTTCCTTAAGACAGCTTACATTTTAGTATTATAATATCTTCAGAAAAGCGGCTTCTTTCATTAAACTGAATCGAAATCCTAGGGCACTCACTGGATGCATCTGTGGGCAGGACACAACCAAGTGATAATGGGCTGAGTACAACATTTTTTTTTTTAAAATGGTTTCTTAAAGTCAGTGTAAAGGGAATGTGTGTATATTATATTTTGAAAAACAAAATGTATACTCAGCAAATAATTGCTCGGTTGTGTCCTGCCCACAGATGCATCTGGCGAGACACTTTCGGGGGACATATATATATATATATATACACCACACACAAACACACACTCATATATATTTATATAACACACACTCTATATATATATACATATATATATATATATATATATATATATATATATATATATATATATAAAAAAAAAATATATATATATATATATATATATAAAAAAAATATACACACCATATATATATATATATATATATATATATATACACACACACCAAAATACACACACACACACACACATATATATATATATATACACACACACACATATACACACGCATATATATATGTATATTAATATATATATATACACACACTATATAATATACACACTACACACACACACATATATATATATATACACATATATACATACTACACATATATATATATATACACACATATATATATACAACATACATATATACATATACACACACACACATATATATATATACACACAACACCTATATATAATACATACATATAAACACAACAACAATATATATACACACACAACATATATAAATATATACATACACACAATACCATATATATATATAATATATTATATATACACACACAAATAATTTAAATCCAACATAACACACACTATATAATATATACATAACACATAAATATATTATATTATTATATATATAACACACTCACACTATATATCACATACACCATTTAATATATTTATATATATAATATAAAAACACCAACACACATTATAAAAAATTATATATATATATAATACCACACACAAATACAAACACTATATATAACAACTAAACACATATTTATAACACATAAATATTACACATCATACATACATATATACACACACACCCCGTAATTGTCTTAGAATTTCCACTCATATTAATGAAGGGAGTGGCATCTGGGAAGATATTATGATAAAATATAGGCTGTATTAAAGAAAACGCACACCGAGACAGATCTATAGTAATTTTTAATGTATCATGCATACACACGTTTAGGACACCTGAATTTTCTAGTTAGTTTTGTATTACCAACATTCTAGTACAGAAAATATTGTGAAATGTTTCAAAGATTGAAAAGTAAGTTAAGCACATAAAAGAAATACGAATCTTTAATATCAAAATGTAACAATAGCCTAAATTTCAGGACCAAGCACATTGCTATCATAATGGCAGGAAAAAAAGCAATTAACAAAAGACGATGGACATTCAATTATAACCTTTAAGGGTATGTTCACACAGCGTTTTAGATCCGATTTTAGATCTGTTTTTAGATGCGTGTTCACATCCATGTTTCGGTCCCTAAACAGACCCAAACACGCATCTAACAATGTGCAGTGTAATTTTACATTGATTTCATTGTAAAACACGCATCGGCGTACAGACGAGTGATCACCGATGCGTGTTTACTTGTGTCTTGTGACATGTAAATTCTTGATCCAAAAGATGCAACACACATCCTATTTAAAAGTATAGGGTGCGCTGCAGCCAAAACGCTTCCAAACACATTGCATGTTGGATGCATTTTGAATCCGATTGACCCAGCGCTTTTGGATCCAAAACGCCATGTAAACATACCCTTAGTGTGGGACTGTCCAACAGGGAAATTGCCAGGAAAGCCAAGGTGGCAGTCAGTACAGTTTCCTAAACAGTCAAAAGGCACTTTGCAACTGAGGAAAACTCTAACAGGAAGCAGTATAGCAAAGCAAAGGCCACTTAAACAAAAACAGAGTCAACAGTTTGTGTGATCAGTCTTGTGGCTCAAAATCTTCTAGCACAGTTTAATGCAGCAATAAGTAAGCAGGAAGGTCTTATGGTTGGATAACTCAAAATGTTACATCTTTGGTACATCACACAGGGTTTTTGTATGTCGACAAATAGGTTACTAGATGGTTCTTTGGGGGCCGTTTACACGGCAGTGGACAAATAACGGCCGGTTTGCCGGCCGGTATTTGTCCGGTTTTGCGGCCGTCCCCACGGCCGGGGGGGAGGGGGGGGGGGACAGCTTTCCTCCGCGATGAGAGGAGAACAGCCCTCCCCCCTCCCATTGAGATGCACATGTTCCGTCCGGAAACTTGTGCATGTTCAATCTTTTTTCGCCGGTCCGCCGACGACAAAACCGCGGGGCGGAAAACCCGTGCAGGCGGCACTGCTGCACGGGTTTTCCATAGAGCACAATTGTGCTCATTTTCGGCCGGTTTTTCAGGCGGTCTGAAAAACCGCAAACCGGCTGAAAAACCGGCCGAAAACCGTGCAGTGGGGACATGGCCCTAAGTGTGTAACACCAAATGTCACACATGGACAAGGAGTGGTGATCATCTAGAGCAGGGGTCCCCAACTCCAGTCCTCAAGGCCCACCAACAGGTCATATTTCTGGCCTTCCTTAGCCTTGCACAGGTGATATCATTATTGTCAGTGAATTCTGAAAACATGACCTGTTGGTGGGCCCTGAGGACTGGAGTTGGGAGAACACTGATCTAGAGCTCTTAAGCCGAGTCCAGAGCTGGCAACTTGTACAGGGTGACTGGCATATTGGAAAACATGGGCTTCCATAGCATTTTAATGTGGTATGCCCAGTTGGTCTGGGTTCTTACATTCAGCAAGACAATATAATCCAAACCATACTTCTTGGTTATGTTGGAACTACCGAAGGTGACAAAAAGAAGCTGATAGGCTGCAAAGAATTTTTTTTCTTTTTTGCAGTTTGGCTGCATCGCTAATTTATAGCCACGGTAAGATTTATATAGTTATTCCCATGAGGCAGTCGAAATTATGAATTTTAGGGCATACAAACCATGACTGCATTTTACATGTAGTTGTTCTCCTTTTTAGAATAGCAGTGTGGTACTACTAAGAAGAGAGTAAGGCCAACTTAAAAAGCCGTATTTTTCACACTTATTTGGTTCTGTGTGCTTAAAAATCCCCAAGTATAATACACGTCCTGTTGTTTTCAATTGGAAAATCAGGATCTTTTACAGATCGGAAGTCAAATCTGGGAAATGTTTATGTATACATGCTAGTGCATCTCAAAAAATTAGATTGAAAATATATTCCAAGCATTCATTTCTTTTAACGTGGATGATTATGGAAATCAAGACGGACCAATAATATAAAGATAAAGGTATCTAATGAGAAATTATTAATTTATCATATGCATGTGCAGGGGTGAGTTGCGCTATTTAAGGAGACGAGCTATGCATCAGTCTCGCCTCCTTATCATCCAGGGTGCCAGTCCTTTATCATAAGGATCTCCTCAGATGAAACTATCTAAGAACACTGAAGAGAGATAAGTACTATCTATTGTCAGAAATACTGAGATGTGGTATGTGAAATTTGTTAATATCTTGCCTGTTGATTCCCCTGATGACCCTATTAGATAGGGGGAAACGCGTCGGGAAAGCTGAAGATTTGAGAGAATTGCCTGCAGATCTCGTGGCATTGGGTATTGGAGAAGTTGTAGTTTGATTTTAGATCACATAGTAATTGCTATCAGGAAGGGTGTACTAATCGGTTAAAGTAGAACCGCCCTCTTTCAGGGCAACTATTCCGCTGACAGAATAGTCTTGAGCGGCCATGTAGAAATAGGAAGATATCATTGCCCCTTGTGAGGCATACACTCCCTCTGTTATCAAACCTATTTAAAGCACATAGGATGGGGGTTAATATACTGAATTATAATCGATATATTAAAAGTTATATTTTAATGGGGAAAAAAAAAAATTCTGCAGTGATATGGTGGTTTACTTTTCCTCTATTATATCTACAAGTTTAGAAGTGATTATGGCTTATAACTAAATCAAACCGAGAATAGTGTATAAGGCCAATTGAAAAAATTAATTGTAATACAGAAATGTTGGCCTCCTAAAAAAGGTATTATGTTATATGCACTCTATGCTTTGTCAAGGCTCCTTTTCCATGGATGACTGCATTAATGCCGCATGGCGTTTTCGAAGCCCAGGCTGCCTTGATTGCGGCCTTCAACTCGGCTGCATTGTTGGGTCAGGTGTCTCATCAACAATACCCCTTAGGGTATGTTCACACGGCTTAAACTGGGACGTATCTCGCCCCGTATTTCGAGCCGTACTGCGCTAAATACGGGGCGAGATACGCCCCAGTCATTACGGTAATCCACAGCTCTCAGGGAACTATGGATTCCGACTCCTCTCCCTGCTCGCACAATATGGCGAGCAGGGAGAAAGTGACATGTCAATTATTCACGGCGTATACGCGCCGAGGATAATGCATGTCTATGGGGCCGGTGGGCTAAAGCCCCCCCCCCTCCTCCCGGACACAGCGCAATTGCAGGGCGAAATACGTCCCCCGATTACTGTTGTGTGAACATAGCCTTTTAGTCTCTATAATGTTTAGGTCAGGTGATTTTGCTGGCAAGTTAAGGACAGTGATCATGTGGTTATTAAATCAGGTATTGGTATCTGATACAGCATAGTGGACCAATACTAACAGATGACTTGGCTACCTAAACCACCACGGACTAAGGAAATTTCACACTGGACCTTTAAAGGGAACGTGTCATCAAAAAATGACCAATTATTCAACTCATATTTTGATGCTCAACACAGTTTTTAAGAAATTTTGGTTATACTCTTTTTAATTTTCCATATCACTTTCAATATTTTTTTAAAAGTTCTTAAGTCCTGCAGTTTTCACTCTGGCCACTAGGCCTAATAATGGTCTGACACTTCCTGTTCTGTAGAGAAAGGTTTTCAGTAGTCTGATCACTATCAGCACAACCAGGATTAAACTGAAAGGAGAAACAGGATCCGCCAGTCAACTTTCCGATGATATTCTCATTTTTTGAGATATACCAGTAAATATTGAAAAAATAAAATTACCCAAAATTCTTAAAAATGTTTAACATAAAAACTTGATTTAAACAAGAAGCCATTTTGTGGTCATATATGTCTTGTACTTTTTATTGAATACAGAAACTCTGGCTCAAATGGTTGAAAACCACAGAAACAAAATGCATTAGAGAAACCTATAATTATTCACACAAAGACTTAACGCAGAGAAAAGGAAATACAAGCGCTTGAAAACAAGTCAAGGGGACAAGGAATCTAAAGCCATGACAGGTGGCGATTACGGAATTACTACTTCGATAGCCTTTCCACCTGTTACTTAGGTAACTGAAGACCCCCTTGAGTCTGAAAAAGAGAAGCATTTTAGGACTACATGGAGTGCCTGGGTTTGTGTTCTTTATAAGGGCAAGTGTTATTTTAAATAAATGAGGATCTCCATTACATGCAAACCTAAAGTGACTTTAAATAACAAAAGTTACATGTAGACATGCATGAATAGATTTGGTTTTCAAGCATGACAGCTATGATAGCAATTATCCACACTATTAACAACCTATTGTTATACATGGTCTTATGTACCAGTCGCATATACACATGTCAATGTCATAGAAGAAAATACAAGAACTATACAAAGATTACACTACTCTATACATTGTGCCAAATGCTGCATCCACTCGTATTACCGTTTCCCTGAAAATAAGACAGTGCCTTATATTAATTTTTGCTCCTAAAGACAGACTAGGTCTTATTTTCAGGGGGTGTCTTATTTTTCCATGAACAAGAATTCACATTTATTGTTGAACAATTAATACAATATACTAAATATTATATATATATATATATATATATATATATATATCTCAATATACTGTAGGCCTGTCATCACAAACATCAACATAACCAGCCAATCTGACTTCCATCAAGAAATTCTTGTGACTATTTCCTTGTACAACAATCAACGGTACAGTTACCATTCCTGGTATTTATGAACCAAAAGCAACATTTATTCAAAGACAGTCATGTCATCATCTTCTGGAACATCATTATAACTCTCCAAAACCTGAATTTCATGGTGAATTTCTTGTGACTCCATATCTTTTAGAATCATTGGCCCCAATCTCTCTTGTCTAGTAATAGCTCTTTCCTTAAATGAGCACCCCTTGTCCACCCCTTACAAAAGGTAAGACCTATCTAAATGATCTGTTAATGCTAATGTATGGCATGTTATGATATATAGCAATGAATGCTGCGAGGTCTTATATTTCTAAGCTTGAAAAAAAAAAATTGCACTTATTTTAAGGAGATGTCTTATTTTCGGGGAAACAGGGTATTGAGCAATACTAGTTGTTTTTAATAAATGCTGAAAAGTGGGAAATAGGAAGCAAACCCACAAAAACCTAACAAGAACATAAAACCACATTGCATGTAAATATAGGAAACTGCTTACAGCATAATTCAAGTAATGAAATAAAAACAGTTTAAATGCAGGACTTTGATTCAGAAAAACAGTTATATTGCATTGTATTGGAGCACTTTGCTTTTCAATCCAAGCATGGAGATCCCACGTCAGAGCTGCAGGCTGCTCTTAACTACAGTAGACACAGTACATAGAACATCTGGCTCTGCCTCCTGGGCTACCATATTGAGTGCAGGGGCCAGCACTGTGTGAACCTATGGTGCTGGCTCCCACAAGAGGCAAAGCAGCATGCTGTAACTAGGAGGTTTTCTTTCAGAGGAATGTGTTATCAAAAAATGACTTATTGTTTAACTCACATTTTTTTTTATATTAAACACATTTTGTATGAATTTTTGTTTATTTTTTTTTCTTTTTTAATTTTCCAGATCTCTTTCAATATTTTAACAAATCTTAAGTCCTGCAGTTTTCACTTTGGCCACTAGGCCTAATAGTCTGATACTTCCTGTTCTGTAGAGAAAGATTTTCAACAGTCTGCTCATTATCAGTAGAAGCAGGGATACACTGAAAGTTGACCCCAATGTGTATAGAAAAAAGGATCCACCAGTCACAATAGGAAATAGTCACAGTTCATCCTCTCCATCTTCCTGCACACTGACTTCTTCCCAGGTCACAGAGCATGCCCAGAAAACTCTCCTATAGAAGTCAATGGGACTGATTCAGTCCACAGGTTCCTATGTGGATGAAGCTGTTGTAAAGCATCTCTCTAAATGCTGTTAAAAGCAGTGCAGACAAGAATGTTGTCCCCACAAACATATACAGATGACCGAATTGAGAAATCTACATCAGAAAATAAAAAACGCTAAAAAGAAAAGAATATGGATCAATGTCTAGTTTTGATAAGTAAAAAGAAAAATTGGCAACAGATTCCCTTTAACATACCTGTGAACAAGGGATTACCAACAATGTACACAAGATTATTAATGCCAACATAAAATAATAAAACCAAATACACCATCCAACAATGTAAATGAATCAGAAAATGGCCCGGAGCAAAGTTTGTGTTAGTAATTTCCCCTCCTCTTTTAACCCCTTAACGACTGTGCATCGTCTTTTGACGTTGGATGGTGCGGGTTGCTCGTCTACAGCGACCTAGGGGTTTGCGGCGCCCGGCGCCGCACCTGCGTTGGGATCGGGGCTGGACTACCCAGCCCCGAGCCCAGAGCCTCCGCTGTGTGCGCCGGGGAGTGGAGGAAACCTCCGCAACCGGGTGCTCTAACCCTTTGGTTGCGGTGGTGCGTTAACGCAGCGCAATCAAAGGGTTCCCCTGCTGTGTCGTGGCCCCAGAGCTGTCTGTGTATGAAGCCAGTGACCAGGGCACACTGTGTGCTGTCCAGATCACTGCTTGTGTCAAAGTGACACAGATTATAATGTATTAACATATATGAATATGCTAATACATTATTAAATGGGTTGTCTCACTGCAAAGATTGTCAATCAAATTAAAGATCTTCAAAAAAACAAGTTGCAAGTTTGCAATATATGTCAATACAAAATCTCTTACGGATTTCTAGATAACTTGTTTTTAGTGGCTCCAGGGGCTGCTAAGGTCTCTATAGCCACCGACCTGCTTGTTCTCCCTCATAGGCTGTATCTCTGGCATCTCATCACAGCAGGTCCAGTCGGGAGCGAGCCCAAGCAAGTTTAACTATCTCCTGTCCGTCCTCTCTGTCCTTGCTCTGCCTGCTGCACAGAGCAGTGATTTAGGGCAGGCATACTAGCATTTCCCCTGCTGCCTTATCTGTGTCTCAGCCTAATTATTCACTGCTGTTAACTATTTCCTGCCCATGTCATTCAGCTCTGGGTCAGCCTAATTAGCATTCACTCTTCTGTTTACCTAACCAGCTTCACTTCTGAAGTAAATGATTCAGGCAGGAAATAGTCAACAGTCAGTGAATAGTAATTAAGCAGAGACACAGCAGTGAGATAACTCCATGATACACATATTAGGTATCCACAGGATCATAATAACCTGTAGAATTAACCTAACAAGTTATTAAGTGTGGAATGTGAATGGTGTAAAAAAAAAAAAATTAAAAAACCCCCCAAAAATATATTTTTTAAAAAATTCTGCAATAATTTCTAAGTGAACTTAAACTATTCCCCCATAAAGTACAACTTGTCTCGAATAAAACTAGGCCTCATCCAACTGCGTCATTGAAAAAATAAAAAAGTTACAACTGTTGAAACACAAGGAGGCAAAAACTAAAAAAAAAAATTTCTGGTCATTAACTACTTTTCAGGCCTGGGGCTTAAGGGGTTAAAGGGGTTTTGCTATGAAGAAACGAGCAGGCCTTAGAGAACAGGGAGAGGGCTGCGCTTGTGCAGTTGTCCCTGTTATTTTCTATTGCGCACTTTTAAACACATATTTGGAACTCCCATAACTATGAATGGGGGAGAGCTATAACATACATTGTAGCATTTATTGATATCCTGGCTTTGTCTTATGACTACAGTAGAAAGAGCCATAGGAAGCTGAAGGGCTGCTTTTCTCTTTGCTCTAGCAAGTAAAGATTGTTTAAAAGGTACAAGGTAAAAGGTCTCTAAGCCTACTACAAAAAAGAAACAACTTTGTATTATAAAGACTGGGCTTTATGGGAGAGAGTTAGGTCATGTTCACACGGCTTAAAATTGGACGTATTTCAGTCCGTAATTACGTGCCGGAGTGCGCAAATTACGGCTGGAATATGTCCCAGTCATTACGGTAATCCACAGTTCTCACAGAGAACTATGGATCATGTCTCCTCTCCCCGCTCGGCGAATACGCTGAAGGGGGAGATAATTGACATATGAATTACCAGCGGCGTATACGTGTCGCTGGTAATGAAAGTCTATGGGCCGGCAAGGTGCCGGCCCCCCTATCCCTCCCCCGTCCACACGGCGTAATTGCGGGGCGTAATTACCGCCTGCAAATACACCGTGTGAACCCAGCCTTAGGCTATGTCAACACGTCAAGTATTTCAAGTCAGAATCCACGTGGATCCCAACTTAAAATACTCATTTAAAACCCAAAGTAAACCACTGCCTTTGACCGCAATAGAAAATACACGTCGTAGTTCATGCAATGCGTATTTTTACTGGTCGGTTTTTCACTGTAAAAAGAAATTTAGAACCTCTTCATTCGTTTTCGGTTGTATTCCACACGCAAACCACATGGAAATTTACTATTGAGGTCAAGGGGATGGCTAAAAGCCTTGTGTAAAACACACCCTAAACATTTGTATGTGGTTTTTAACTTGAATCCAAAACCAAAAATCAATGAGGCTCATTTCTGACTGTGAACTACAAGTGGAAAAAAAAGATGCAAATCCACGTGCAATAATGTGAACAGCAGAATCCATAAAATATACTCATCATGTGGATATACCTAAACAGCAGAGCTCACAAAACTGCAGCAAATTGCTGAGGCTGGACTGAAACCTGCTGTTTAAGGACCCAATATCTCACCTCATTCTTCACCCTTTACAATATCTGTCAGGAACTTTTTTTTGTGCATTTCTTTTATAGAAAAGAGGGGTCATCTGTTTTCACAGCTATTCTATCATATTTATTTCGAGAATAGGCCTTTCATAGGGTGAACTGGATTTACTTGAATTTTCAGGATTTCAATGGAGTTAGGCTATAAAGGGGTTGTCTCATCTCAAAGTTTCATAGGATGCATGAATTAAATAACGCTGCTTTGCTCTGTCACTTCTTGGTCCAGCTGTCTGTAATTAGCATATGAGCTCCATGTATTCAGACTTCTCTGTTTATCAGTCTAGATCAGCTAAATGACCTTCTCGGAGGTCCAGAGAAGCTTCTGAGCTAATGTAAACAGTACAGTAATTACTGTCTTTTATCTGAAAGATCAGATAACACACAAGCTCTCACTGTCCAGAGTTCTGTGCTGCGCGACCTGTGTGATGACATCACTCCCTGCTATCAGATAGAACAAACAGCAGTGGAGGGAGAAGTACACAGGTCGGTCACTTAGGGAACCAGAGAGAGCACAGAAGGTGTTAAAATCAGGGCTGTGGAGTCGGCAAGCCAAAGCCCCGACTCCTCAATTTCCCAAACCTCCGACTCTGACTCCCGAATCCCTCATACACGGCGCATGTTTAAGTGATAACTTTACTGTAGTAAAATAGTAACATTAGGCTGTTTATCATCTTATGATGCAATAATCAAGCTATTTAGGTAGAACAGACACTGACAAGCAACAGCGTGACAATGTTTTGAACACTTGTGGGTAGAGTTGAAGAAAAAGCTGTATTTGTATCCAAGTCCAGTCTGCACCAACATTGGGAATGTGTAGGAGAGACCTGGGATCAGATTTTGGTTAAGACCTGCTTGAATCTGATTCAGAGCCCAGAAGGATTCAGGCAGTATTGAAAACCAAAAACTAACAAAATAATACAAATTAACATTTAGATTTTTAGTAGCAGAACAGTAACAATGCAGTTACAGGAAAGAATCTGCAGAACTAAGCAGATGCTAAATACTTGCAAGTCAAATTTATGTAGATAGGTAAGATGACTGTATATAAAATTACAGGAGCCTCATGTACAAAGCTGTAGTGGATGGTGAGATATGGAACCTGAAAGTCTCAAAAGTTTAAAACATTGTTACCATTTTGCTTGTCAGTGTACAATATATTTATTGGATATGACTTTAGAACACCAAAAAATGGTAAATATGCGAAACACTGCAGGAACATTTGTGGAGTCTCTGAATTTGTTCTGAGAAATAGTATTGCCTCCATCAGATCCTGCATACATGACCTCACATCTGATCTCATTATTTCCAGGCTAGAGAACGGCCTCAATACACTAACTTGGGGGCAAAGCGGTGACCACAGGGGCAACATCTCTAACAAGGAATTGCCTCAGCCACAGTCAGTTTTGATGAACGGTTGATCTCTGCTACTTCTTTGAAAGCAGGTGAAAAATTTTGCTGAAATTTGTTTGCCCTGGGGGCGGGATTTTCTCCCCTGGGGCAGCGCTTTGCCTGCTCCATGTCATCAATTACACTCCTCATGTGATGAGGCTGAAGATATGGAAGCAGTAGCACTGGCCGCACCCAACTCCTCTTGCTCTTTGCATCGAACTAACTGGACCAACTTATATATTTTGGGAGTCGGAGTCGGTCCCTTTTATGACGACTCCGACTCCTGCAAAATAGGCACCGACTCCGACTCCACGACTCCGACTCCACAGCCCTGGTTTAAATCACTTGTAGGTCCTTAACAAAAAAGATGAACAAAACAATATATTTGGAAAACGTCTTCATTTAGTGATTCAAACATGTTGAAAGCTGTTCTTTGTAGTGAGACAATCATTTTAAATCTCTTTTAGGAAAAGTCTTAGTGGAAGAAATAGCATGATAAACAATAAAGCACTTTATCATTAAATATAAATAAAAATTTTATTTTTTTTTGTTTCTTATGCACAGCTATAAAACTGGACCAATCTGCACCAAATTTGGCACATTGGTTAGTCAGGTGCTTCCGAAGGTTTTTGACTGAGTTTTTTGCAAAACATATCTGAGCAGATGCATTACGCCAATAGTGAATTGTTCAAACTTCCCAGAAGAGTTAGACATGACTGCATTCTTAGGGTATGTTCACACGGCTTAAGTGTGTGGTGCATTTCTGTGCGTACTTCCGCTTCAATACGCCCGAAATTATGCTAATTCATAGCCCTCAAAGAATTACGTCCGTCTCCTCGGGCGTACAATACGCTTGTATTGTACGCTGGGAGAGAGAAGCGACATGTCACTTCCTCGCGGCGCTTTTGGCCCCCCTGCACCGATCAGCGCGTACTTCAAAACACCCGGGGTATTGCGGGGTGCACATTACGCACTGCAAATACCCCGTGTGAACGTACCCTCACAGAGTCACACGAGTAGCGGAGACTCCCCAGCAGACCCAAGCCTGTTTCCAGGCTGACCAGGTGTGAAACAGCAAATTTCCCAACAGACAAGCATTAGGAGTGTCTCATCAGCACGACAGACGAAAAGCAGAGACTACCCAGCAGATCAAAAACCATCTCCAAGCTAACCAGATGCGTCACAGCCACAAGCAAGCTTCTGAGACTCCCTATGTCTCCACAGCACAGTTTTTCAGTTGAAAAAAACGACTGAAAACAGATCCCACAGACTTGAATAGTAAAAACGTTCCATAGTCTCCACAGAATATTTTTTTCTGCTCGTTTTTTGAAACATGTTGCAAAAAACGACAGAGCAGAGAATTTACTATTGAAGTGTATGTAAACCATTGGAAGGTTTCTCAGCGGCTTTTGGACAGTTCTGCTGAAAAACCGCCCAGTTCTTTAACAAGGTCTATGGATTTTGCATACATTAAAAACTGCCCAAAAAAACTGAAAACCACCCAAAAAACGCACTAAAAAACCCCACAGTTTTTGGGTGGTTTTTGACATGCTCTAGACAAAAAAACCTCAGTTTTATGAACAGTTTTAGGATTTGGTTTTCAGCGAGTTTTCTGCCCAATGCAGTGTAGACCTAACCTAAGAATCACAACTGCAGTCTTTGAGATATAGCTGAGAAGCAGAGACTCCCAGCAAACTCAAGTCAATCCAGTTTCATAATTTCATAGTTTTTTTTTTGTATAATTATCTAAAAATAAACATCTATTTTTTAGTAAAGGTTTTAGTTCATTAAATATGTTGGCTTTATATCATACACACAAACAGCTAAATGAAATAAAACCGTGCAAAGCAAAGTAATTCTATTAGTTATTAAATATTAGCAATTTACATGTCTTTGCTAATATGACAAAATTATGTATGCAGAATTGTATGCAGAAGAAAAACTTGTCAAGAATCATCTAATTTTCTATTTCTAGCTAGTTTGCTCCTGCATTTGCAACACGTTGTTCAATTGTTGAGCATTTTAAAGTAAATTTAATTGTAACAATAACCAAAGGGTATTTGCTTTGAATTCAATACAACAGCAGTACAAATTAGCATGGTTATCTCTTGATGCTAGGGGACAAAGTACGAAGATTACAGACTGTGATATATTGACACTAATTCAAGCACATCAACCACACCAGAGTAAACAGTACATAATAGATGAAGCAAAGTGACTGTGTAGAAAACTGGCTCCCTAGTTACAGGTGCACCTTATTGGATATCCTGGAAAACTTTCTTTTTGTTTGGCTATATTCACACACAGCAGAAATGTTGTGGATTTGACAACTGGAAGGACAGATGTGGAATCTCTAGTAGAATATAGCAACACCAAACCGGATGAAATTCGAAAAAATTCTCATTCACATGCTGCTAAAAGTTTCTGCACAGAAATGAACCTGCGGAATGTTTTTAAAACCTAAAACACGTAAATTTTTTACTGTGGAAATAACAAATTTCTTACAGATATCCTCCACTAAAAGGGGAAGTGAAAATCAGAAATTAAACTCTTGCTTTGGGGATTTTGCTGCCAATCACCTGTGGATCTGTAGCAATGTACTCAGATATAGCAAACTGTCAATAAAATAACAGTAGCCTCACCTTCCCAGTCTTCAACTGCTCCAGTGGCGAAGCTATCCTGGTCCCTGGATAATTTGGGTTTACTGGTCTTTTCCAATCACGTCAACACCCTACTTCTTCAACCAATTTTAGGCTTCAGAGGTTACATGTCAACACATCATCGATAGAATCATCACCTGGGGAGACTCTACAGTAGCAATAAAGTGGCTACGATCTGAACAAATCTCATCCACATAATGCAAATTTTATCCACTGAAAATTACCTATAGTGCAGGTTTACAAAAAGTACCATAAGAGTACGTCCACATGGCAAGGGTTTTCAGTTGGTTTTTCAGTCCCCATAGACTTTAATAGAAAATCTCCCAGTAATCTACAATGCACATTTTTTTTTACTGGCTGGATTTTCACAGGACCGCATTCCGAAAAAAAAAACAAATACAAAAACCTCGGAACATGCACAATCCTCGGCACAGTTTTCTGGCAGAAGCTGTGCTATTCAATGATTAGAGGGGGCGGGTGAATCCACAAACCGCGGAAAGAACCATCCCCCAAACAGAATCAGACTGGTATTTTATCACAGCAACGTGGCCGTAACCTAGTCTTTCACATGACAAAGCGTCTCAGATCCCCAGCTGCTCTCTGTATATCTGGATTCCAGGAAGGACAGTGGGGACCAGAGACAAGTTGAGGTGAAAGTGCCAGTAAGCATGTTTTCTTTTGTTATTTTATGCTTTGATGTTTTCCACCCAAAAATTCACAAGCAGCTCATCTGCAAGATTTCTGCAGATTTGTTGCAGAACTTTTTGGCAGCAACTCAGCTATGTAAAAACCCCTTAAGTGTAATTACACACAGTATTTTTGAGAACAAAACCCTAAAAATATATATAATCCGAGACTATACAAATTAATATGAAAATGTATTGGAAAACCAAAAAGCTACAACAACCACCAAAAATAACCAATACAAGAATATTGTAAAAAAATAAATTTATTACACATTCATAAAAACGAATAATCTAATAAAGAATAAAGCAAAAAATCCAAGCCCAACATGTACACTTCACCCAGTAAACAAAAGCAGACAGGTCTATGGTCACTAAAAAAAAATGAATAAACAAACACTGGAATAAATAATGCGTAAGCATCTACAAACCTGAAAAATATAAATGTATTATCAAATTATATAAATAATACTTAACCAGAATGCATCCAGTGGACCAAGAAAAAATAAGTGACCACTAGATGCGCATTTTGCTGACGCTTCTTCAAGGGGAGTGTGTAATGTGAGATGAGGTAGGGTATATACAGAGAACAAACAATAATCAGGTGGTCAAATTTACATATCATTGAATGACAACTCTCTGAACATCATTATCTTATAAGTATGGTCAAAGCAATATGGATTTCCTGGATATTCAATTTCATGTTGATGATGAGGGATATATTCATTCGGATCTTTTTAGAAAACAGACGTCTACGAATTCTGTTCTACATGCACGCTCAGCACATCCCAGAGCTTTGATTCATAATATTCCGGTTAGGCAATTCTTAAGGATCTGCAGGATTTGTTCTACCACACAATTTTTTGAGAAAAGAGCTGAAGAGTTAAACAGAAGATTTCTTGAAAGGGGATACCGACGTGAAGATGTACAACGAGCCTATCGTAGAGCTAAATTTACGAACAGAAAAGATCTTTTCAAGAACAAGATTTGTCCTCAGGAAGAGAAGCAGGTGAGATTCATTACCACCTATAATCCTGGATGGCAGTGCATAAGGAACTCATTGAGAAAATATTGGGACATTCTTCGTAGCGATGAGGGACTGCATGAATGTCTATCTGTTCAACCATAGACAACATATAGACGAGCAGCGAATTTAAAGCATTTACTTGTTCATGGTTTTCATAGAGGCAATCAATCACAAATATTTCATACCAAAGGTCCCAAATGGGGCTGCAAACCATGTTGAAAGTATGTGGCATGTCCGAATACAATGATGATGGACAAGTTTTGGGATTCCACAAAGACCAATGAGTTTAAAAATCACATACCCCATTTCATGTAACCATCGGTGTGGTTTACTTTGCCACATGTCCCCGCAACCTTATTTATTTTGGTCTCACTACAAGACAGCTAAAACGAAGGGTCCGAGAGCATGTTTTGGGAATAACAGCGGTAAAAAAGGAGGATGATGCGTTGAGTCTTAAACCAATTCCTAAATGTTTCAAATTGGTTCACAATTGCGAACAATTTTGAAAGTATGGGGAATTGATGGAGTCATTATTTCTCCCTGAGGAGGAGATTGGAAGCATATATTGGCTCAAAAATAATCTAAATGGATTTATACCTTAAATACAATTTCACCTCATGGTCTTAATGAACAAAGTTTTGTACCCTTTCTAAAATAAATAGGTTTTTTAATTTTTTTCTCCTCTGTATTGGTATCTTCTGTTAATTCATTGTTTTTATTATTTTATTTGCTGGGTTAATTTTTATATTTTATTTTTCCTGTGAGTTTGTTTTGGTAGAGTTGGTCATATGTTAGGGGTGTGTATATATATTTTGAAGTTGAATATATATATATATATATATATATATATATATATATATATATATATATATAATATCTTTATTTATGTTTCTGTTTGTATCTCGCATTATTTCATCATATTTCTGGTGGTTTGTTGGATCTCCTTAGATGGACTACATTTATTCTTTTTGGATAGACAATGGACTCACGTTCCCTCATTTTTAATTATTAATATTTTATAGAAATTTCTTATATTAACATTTGCAGGTTACTTTGAACAAAGGTGTGTTTGCCCAATTGCACTTACATCCACTTATATTGGATTTATTAGTAATATATATGTGGGACTTTGCATAAGTTTGCACAATAATTCTGTTTCTATATTTTTAATATTGTGTATAATACTTATATGGATTGGTATAATTTGATAGTATATTTATTTTTTTGCGTATGTTTGTTGTTTTGAGCACTTGTACATTATTATTCATCGATTTCCATTTCTGTTTGCACACCTATGAACTACGTTTTGGAATTACCGTATTATCATTAATATTTCATAGCAATATCTTATATTAACATTTGCACGTTTTTTTTGCACATCATGGTGTATGTGCCCAAGTACTCTTATATAAATTTATATTTAATTATTTATCACTGATATATATATGGGTATGTAAGTGCCACACCCACACACATATATATAAATAAAATATATTGTAGGAAGGCACAAGGTGCGGTCGTGGACGGTCGATATGTGTCACCGAACTGCCTGCGGTTGGTGAAATAAAGCCTCATTTGTTCTGGTGTCAGCAGCAGTAGGCCACTGACACGGTTTTGTATTTTTGTAGTATGACAGTAGTGCCATGATCCGGGTCGGGCTTTATTCGAGCAGTCTGAAGAGTTGGGTGGGACGGACTGCTCCCACATTCCGGTCCAGTGCTTACCAGCCCTATATAAGGCCAGCAGGCTCAGGTGAAAAGGGGTGTAGTTCCTTACCTCATCCAAACTGCTTAGAGGAGTGGCGTTTGTGTGAGAGCCAGAGCTGGGCCTTGCACTCAGGAAAGACTGAGACCTGCATGTGGTTTGCCTACCCCTGCAGCACAGAAATAGGGTACTGTGACATTTAACACACTGTGATTGCTGGTTTATTTTGGCTGAAACAAGCCTGTCATTCATTTTTCCTGTGTTGTGTGAACCGCACGAATAAAGTTTGCTGTGTTTGAACTTGGAAGAGACTGCTATCGTTTGGGCTAATCCTTACAATATACAGATTCACCTACCGCCCACCCCACATTGTGGTCTCCTGTCTTGTGTGCATTCAGCGGATGTTGCTGTGAATTTTAATGGAATTTCCAATAAAAAGAAAGATGTTTTAGAAGATCCGACTGCGCTCAACTCTTCATGTCACAGTGCTGATCTCAGTTTCTTCATTGTACATTGAATGGACGGATAGCATCCAAGATCGTGCACGGACTTGTTAAGAGGTCAGGCGTTCCATGCTGCATCAGGTGAGCTGTCCACCATCTTTTGCATTTGTTGATTACAATATATATATATATGGGTATCTGGCACTTTGCATATGTTTGCACAATAATCCTGTTTAAGTTTTGTTTTTTAAACAACATTTTATTGACAGAAAAGCAATCTATACAGATATACATTAGTGGACATGTATAACAGTGTCATTAATTTTCTACATACAATATTCATAATTTATCAATCTTGATAACCACAGGGTTTATCAGAATATTACCATCTAACAACAAGAAATAACAAAACTTTAAGAGGTCATTTACACCGCATAGGACAAATACCGGTCGGTGTATCTGACCGGTATTGGTACTGTTTTCGTGCCATGCACCCGGCTGCAGGGGGGCGGATTTATGGCAAATCAAATTCCAGCCATCTGGTCAAAAGACATCTCACTGCAATCAATAACACAATACTTCTTTCTACCTCAACATCATCCTTCTCGCCTTGATCATGTAGAAGAAACAACAGAGGAGACAAAACCAAAGGGCCCTTCCAAAATGATAGAACCAAATTCCTGACCCTCTGTCAGTAAATGTGGATTCTGGGGCATGATATAAATCAGTTTTTGACTCTCCACATTTAGGACATGCTGTAAGCCGGTCAGGAAAAGAAGCATTCGGTGGAATATTGAATGCAGATAGTAGAATGTACCATCTTGAAGCAAGTCTCACGTCATCTGTGTCCCTATTTTAATTCCGTCATATACTGGTGAATCCTCTAAAGTCCTAATCAAGGGCTCTAGTGCCAATTTAAAAAGTAAAGGCGAGAGTGGACAGCCTTGTCTAGTTCCTTTCTCCAAAAGGAATATATCTGACCTGGTTTTTAGTTTTAATGTGGACAATAATACTTAAATGGATTGGTATCATAATTTGATAGGATATTAAATTTTTTTTTTCTCAATTGCATATTAATTATTATTGGATCTTTAAGCATATTTGCACAACTACACTCACATTAATTTATATCTTTGGGCATGTATTACTATGCATAAGTTTGCACATAATCATGGCTTTGAACATTCACGGGTTGATAATATTTAAATTCGCATTATAATTAGATTTATTTTTTTTCCATACCCACTTACATTATTTTGCAGTCGTTCATTGCACCTGGTTGAATATTCATTCTAGTAATTTTTTTCTGCATCATTTCAGTTCACATTTATTTGAATTACTTTGCACATTCATTGTCATTCGCCACACTCTTTTCATTTATGTATGTACACTACTGTTCAAAAGTTTGGGGTCACCCAGACAATTTTGTGTTTTCCCGGAAAACTCATACTTTTATGTATCAAATGAGTTACAAAATGAATAGAGATATAGTCCAGACATTGACTAGGTTAGAAGTAATGATTTTTATTTGAAATAATTTTCTACTTCAGACTTTTCTTTCGTCAAAGAATGCTCCCTCTGCAGCAATTCCAGCATTGCAGACCTTTGGCATTCTAGCTGTTAATTTGCTGAGGTAATGTGGAGAAATGTCACCCCATGCTTCCAGAAGCCCCTCCCACAAGTTGGATTGGCTTGATGGGCACTTTTTGCGTACCATACGGTCAAGCTGCTCCCACAACAGCTCAATGGGGTTGAGATCTGGTAACTCCGTTGGCCACTCCATTACAGATAGAATACCAGCTGCCTGCCTCTTCCCTAAATAGTTCTTGCATAATTTGGAGGTGTGCTTTGGGTCATTGTCCTGTTGCAGGATGAAATTGGCTCCAATCAAGCGCTGTCCACAGGGTATAGCACGGCAAATGGAGTGATAGCTTTCCTTATTCAAATCCCTTTGAACAAGTCTCCCACTTTACCAGCACCAAAGCAACCCCAGACAATCACAGTACCTCCACCATGCTTGACAGATGGCATCAGGCACTCTACCAGCATCTTTTCAGTTCTGCGTCACAAATGTTCTTCTGTGTGATCAAAACACCTCAAACTTCGATTCGTCTGTCTATAACACTTTTTTCCAATCTTCCTCTGTCCAATGTCTGTGTTCTTTAGCCCATATTAATCTTTTCCTTTTATTAGTCAGTCTCAGATATGGCTTTTTCTTTACCACTCTGCCCTGAAGGCCAGCATCCGAGTTGCCTCTTCACTGTAGATGTTGACAGTGGCGTATTGCGGGTACTATTTAATGAAGCTGCCAGTTGAGGACCTATGAGGCGTCGATTTCTCACACTAGAGACTCTGATGTACTTGTCTTGTTGCTCAGTTGTGTAGCAGGGCATCCCACTTCTCTTTCTACTCTGGTTAGAGCCTGTTTGTGCTCTCCTCTGAAGGGAGTAGTACACACCGTTGTAGGAAATCTTCAGTATCTTGGCAATTTCTCGCATGGAAAAGCCTTCATCTCTCAGAACAAGAATAGACTTAAGTTTCACATTAAAGCTATCTTTTTCTGGCCATTTTGCAAGTTTAATCAAACCAACAAATGTAATGCTCCAGATTCTCAACTAGCTCAAAGGAAGGTTAGTTTCATAGCTTCTCTAATCAGCAAAACTGTTTTCAACTGTGCTAACATACTTGCACAAGGGTTTTCAAAATATCCAATAGCCTTCTTACATAGTTAGCAAACACAATGTACCATTAGAACAATGGAGTGATGGTTGTTGGAAATGGGCCTCTATACACCTATGTAGATATTGCATTAACAACCAGATACTTGCAGCTAGAATAGTCATTTACCACATTAACAATGTACAGAGTGTATTTCTGATTCATTTAATTTTAGCTTCATTGAAAAAAACTGTGCTTTTCTTTCAAAAATAAGGACATTTCTAAGTGACCCTAAGCTTTTGAACGGTAGTGTATACATGTTTATTGTCCATATGTGTTGTTCCTTCATTCAACACCATTCTCACTTATCACATCACACTTTCACTTGTTTTTTGCAGATGGTGTTGTTTGGTGGTCACATGTTCGTTTGTCCTTGTTCTGTATTTAAAGGGGTTGTCTCATCTAAGGGCTTGTTCACACGGCGTTTTGGATCCTTTTTACGGATGCGTTTTTGGCACTTGAAAAGCGCATGCGGAAACCGGACCCGCAAAACGCAGCATTGGATACGTTATTTGAATCCGTTATGAATGCTTTTTCACTTGCGGTTTACGCATCCGCTTTCCGGATGCGTTTTCACAAGGACGGGGTAGCTAAGAGAGTCTCTCTCTCCCTCCCTCCGTCTGCCCCGCAGCTCAGCTCCATTCATTGTCTGCCCCGCAGCTCAGCTCCAGTCATTGTCTGCCCCGCAGCTCAGCTCCAGTCATTGTCTGCCCAACAGCTCAGCTCCAGTCATTGTCTGCCCCGCAGCTTAGCTCCAGTCATTGTCTGCCCGCAGCTCAGCTCGTCATGCTGCCCCCAGCTCAGCTCCAGTCATTGTCTGCCCAACAGCTCAGCTCCAGTCATTGTCTGCCCCGCAGCTTAGCTCCATTCATTGTCTGCCCTGCAGCTATATGTCAGCCCCACAGCACCTCCACTGTCCCCGCCGTTCACCTGCGCTCCCGCCGCTGCTGCTGTCGCCGCTCACCTGCGCTGCCGCCGCCGCCCACCTGCGCTGCCGCCCGCCACTCTCCTGCGATCCCCGTCAAGTCTCCCAGTGCGCTTTTCGCATCCGCTTTCAGGATGCAAAGCGCAGCTGATACGTACCCGGAGTGTGGAGCGCTTTTGGACAAGTGCCAAAAGCGGACTCCATTATATCCTATGGGCTTTCACTTGCGTAAACCGCAATAAGAACTGACATGTCAATTCTTAAAGCAGATGCGAAAAGCGCAGTGCAGGAGAGGCCTCAAAAGCGCATCGCTGATCTCCCGTGGGAACAGCGATGCGCTTTTGCCATTGTACTCACTGTTAATCACACTGACAATTGTTTGATCCGTTTTGCGGATCCGTAAAACGGATCACAGAAACGACATGTGAAAAAGCCCTTACAGTTTCATACGATGCATGAATGAAATAATGTTGCTTTGCTCTGTCACTTCCTGATCAAGCTGTCTGTAATTAGTATATAAGCTCGGGGTATTCAGACTTCTTTGTTTATCAGTCTAGATTAGGTAAATCTCCTGCTAGACGTTCCAGAGAAGCTTCTGAGCTAAAGTAAGCAGTAGTAATTAGTGTCTTTTGTCTGAAACATCAGATAACACACAAGCTCTCATGCTGGCTGCAGTGACCTGTGTGATGACTTCTCTCCCTGCTATTAGATAGAAGAAATAGGAGGGAAGAAGTAATACTCGGGTCACTAGAGAAACTAGAAAGCCCTCAGAAGGTGATAAAATCACTTGTAGCTCCTCAAAAAAAAGTGAACAAAGCAATATATTTGGAAAACGTCTTTATTTAGTGTTCCCTACATGTTGAAAGCTAATCCTTGTAGCGAGACAACTCCTTTAAGTGTGTTGGGCTTGTTGTGCCCGATGTCTTTGTGCATAATAAGCACAGTGATGCTCTGTCAGTTCTTCTCATATTCATTATGCATCACTGGCTGTTGATGTATTTCCGGTACTGGAAGTAACGGTGGGTTGCATGGTGCGTTCCAGAAGTGATTGCTCACTTCATATGACTGTTTGATGCATTATTTTTATGTATTTATATTTAATTGTGAATATGTATAAATTCATATGTATTTTTGTATGGTGATTTATTATGTAATTTATTATTGGTGAACGCGATTATCATTTACTTCCGGATGTTGGAACGCATGATGCTTTCCAACAGTATTTCTGGTTTGATTGATATGTAAATTTGACCACTCTATTATTGTCTTGATTGATTATGTTCTCTATATATACCCTACCTCATCTCACATTAGGGCGCTTTCACACAGCGCAGTTTTATTGCAGTTTTAACTGCACTCCAATTAAACTACAATATTGCCAGCAAGCTTCTTTCACTTATCTAAACTGTTTGGAAAGTGAGTAATCAATTAGTGTGTTTGTAATCCACAAGACTTCACACACAGCAATCGATTACTTGCTTGAAACATCTTTCTGAACAATTTAGACAACTGAAAGAAGCTTGCTGGTAATAAAAGCAGTTTAATTGGAGCGCAGTTAAAACTGCATCAAAACTGCGCTGTGTGAAAGCACCCTTAGCCCCCCCCCCCCTTGAATAAGCATCAGCGAAATGCGCATCTAGTGGTCACTTACTTTTTTTTTGATCCACTGGATGCATTCTGGTTAAGTATTATTTATATAACTTGATATTCACATTTGTATTTTTTCAGTTATGTAGATGCTTACGCATTATTTATTCAAGTGTTTATTCATTTTTTAGTGAACATAGACCTTTGTGCTTTTGTTTACTGAGCTTTTTGCTTTACTCTTTGATTATTTGTTTTTATGCATGTGTAATAAATTTATTTTATACAATATTCTTGTGTTGGTGATTTTTGTTTTTTTGTCATAGTAGTTTTGAGGTAAAAATGTCACTGCAGTTTTCAATGTAGTTTTGTTTTAAAGCGGACATCTTCCTAACAAGTCTATTTTAGCAAATAGACGTGTTCCTTGTAAAATAATTGTGGAGTATCTCTTCTAAATCTGTCAGCTGCATGTTAGGCTATGTCTACACAGTACAGAAAAATGTCCGTTTTTTGTTTTCAAAAAATGCTGAAAAGAGGTCCCATGGACTTCTATAGTAAACAGGTCCTGTTGTCTCCACAGAACGTTTTTTTTTCTGATGATTTTATTTGCTGGTTGTTATCTGCAACTTGTTGTAAAAAAACGCCAGAGCAGAGCAGAAAATTTACTATTGGAGTCTATGTAAAGCGCTGGACTATTTTGTCGCGCTTTTTGCTTAAATACATAACAAATCTATTGCTGTGCATCTCTGCAAAAAAAAAAGTACCAAAAAAATTACGTTTTTTCAGCAGCTTTTGACACGCATCGGACAAAAAAACTCAGTTTTATGAACGTTTTTAGGATTTGGTTTTCAGGTCGTTTTGTCCAATGCTTTGTAGACCTAGCCTTACCATTCCAGTTTTCAAAGGGGCGTGCTCCTGTACACACTGACCGTCATCACTGATTGGACAATGTTAAACTGTGCAGGGACACAACCTTAATTAGTAACACCCAGCTGACAGATTGATGAATTAAAAGGGAACCATAGGGGCCGTTTACACGGCAAGTGACAAATAGTTTTGCGGCCGAAATACTATTAACCCGTTAACGACCGCCCGCCGACTTTAGACGTCGGCTGGTGCGGGTCTTTAGACGTCGCTGCAGACATCGGGGTTTGCGGCGCCCGGCGCCACAATTGCGCTGGGATCAGGGCTGTACTACACAGCCCCGATCCCAGAGCATCCTCTGCAAGCATCGGGGAGCGGAGGAAACCTCTGCAACCCGATGCTTTAACCCTTTGATTGCGGCGGTGCGTTACCGCAGGGTTCCCCTGCTCTGTCGGGTGATCGGAACACCCGGTCACCCGACAGAGCTCAGGGAACGGATGCACAGTCAGTTCCGGGGACCTAGCGTGGCCCCAGAGCTGTCTGTGTATGAAGCCAGTGATTAGGACGCACTTTGTGCTGTCCTAATCACTGCCTGTGTCAGACTGACACAGATTAGAATGTATTAGCATATATGAATATGCTAATACATTACTAAGTGTAAAACATTTTTTTTTTAAAAAATGTTAAACGGTTCTCCCTTCATGAGTAAAAAAAAAAAAGTTAAAAAAACCCATAAAAAGTGTAAAAAAAAAGAATAAAAAAATAATAAAATAAAAATATTTAATAAAAAATAATTGTGCATAAATTACATGCACAAAAAAACCTACACATATTTGGTATTCACACGACCGTAATAACCTGTAGAATTAATCTAACAAGTTATAAAGTGTGATATGTGAATGGTGTAAAAAAAAATAAAAAAAAATACAAAAAAAAAATACTGCAATTATTGTCTCGAATAAAACGAGGCCTCATACAACTGCGTCATTGAAAAAATAAAAAAGTTACAACTGTTGAAACACAAGGAGGCAAAAATTAAAAAAAATGTTCTGGTCATTAACTACTTTTCAGGCGTTCGGCTTAAGGGCCCATCAGAAATGGCCACAGGTCCCCTTTAACTCCTTCCCTTATACCTTCTGAATCCACTCCTAGGTTTGGCTTAAAGAACTTTTTTTTAAACTGCAGCAAGTTTTTCCAAAAATGCTTGGTTTTAAAGCAATCTGAAATATGTAATAAAGGGGGTACACATTGTATGATGGGCACATTGTCAAACTGTACCACTTCCAAGGGATACAATAAAACTTAATGGGATATACGCATGTGAGATATTTATAAGTGTTATTCCTGTAGTACTAGTCAAATAGTTATTAGGCGGAGAGAGAGAGAATGGAGCTGCTGTCTTAAGAGGTCAGAAGGTTGTGGCTGTTCTTGGAGAACCATAGCTTTTTGAACCTGGAGGACAGAGACAGGCGTGGAGCACACATACTAGAATAAAAATACTGTTGTCCACAGCAACCAACAGAACTAAAGATACCAATGTCTAAAGCAGGTTAGAAATGAAGGGCCTACCTCACTTGTGCAATGGACATCACTATGTGCAAGATTATATCGATATAGGGGGGTTTATAACTCTAACATTAACCACCTTTTAAATTTTTTTATAGTTTATAAACAATGTAGAATACTGAAAATAGTAAAAAGAGCTTGTTTGGAATCTCTGTGCCTAATTATTTTGAGTAATGTATGAAGGTTGCCAAAGATTGTGGACGAGCCGATTGTTATGATGGGTGTTACTGTAAGGCCTCGTTCACACGGCTTATTTGGGCAAGGATTGGCGCCGTACTCCGCGCCGGATTTGCACTTCAGTACGGCGCCAATCCGTCCCTGTCATTACGGTAATCCACTGCTCTCATAGAGAACAGTGGATTCCGTCGCTTCTCCCCGCTCGGCGAATCCGCTGCGGGGGGAGAAAGTGACATGCACATTATTTACGGCGCGGACGCGCCGTAAACAATGCATTGTTTATGGGGCCGCCCCCGCCGCGCTCCGGCCCCGCCCCTTATTCACGGAATATTTGAGAGCTTAATACGGCTCACAAATCCGTCGGGAATAAGCCGTGTGAACACGGCCTAATAATACCATGAATAGCATGTTTAAATTATCTTCAAGGAAATGAAAGATTGCACACATGTATGGCAGTTACATAATCGACACGTTGGACATTTCATTTAAAAAAAAAAAAAAAAAAAAAGAATTATAAAGTCACATATGAAGATTAAAAACTAGGCACTCTCTATGCTGCCTTTTGTTGCCTCCAAGATGCAGTGCTTGTAAGGGGAGGGAATATACTGAATGCGTAGCAGATTATGGATCTCTACAGTTCAAACTTGCAACCCACTCATGTCAACACTCTTGAGGTCTCGTGGACATCAATAGTAAATTGGGTTATTCTACATAAAAAGGTAGAATCACATTTGTAATCTTAAGGCTGTGTCCACACAAGGGCCAAAATAATTGTTGGATTCTGAATCCGAAAAAAACGCATTGACTAATGAGTACTTTTTTATGTGGATTTTGGTTGTCCCCTCCCCCCTCCGGATTTGCAGTCAGAAAACGAATCCCATACATCTCTATGGGGTTTTAGACACTGATCTGATAAAGAGGGATGTGTTTTTTTTTACCACAAATCTGGCAGAAAGAATGAACAGGTTCCAAGTTTTTTTTGCACTCCAACCTATTGAAAATCCGAGTTGTGTGGACTACAACTTGGATTTTCAATTGAGGTCCATGCCTATGCTTTTAGATTTGAAAACCCAAATCTGCATAAAAATCCCACAGTAAAAGCATGTTGTGTAGATGGGCCCTAAGAGATTGATATTTAGATTAACGGAAACACTGATTAACTTTATAATCCACCACTAAAATTCGTTTTTAGGAATTAAAAATTTTAGATTTTGCTAGTTGCTAGGCAGTGTCTTGAATGCGTCTCACCTATTGCGTAGCAATAGTAACTAATGCCTTGTCAGCGAAAGGCAGAATGTATGAAATTGGAGCTCCATGGTGATTATACACACGTGCTGTTAAAATGCTCTATAAATTGTAGGTAATGTAAGTGTACATTAAATATAATTTACATCTGACTTGGCAAATGGAATCAGGACGTATATCACACAAAGTAACGGTGTAACTGCTGTGTACAAACCGAGTCTATGAACTACAAGGCTGGGTTCACACTCCTTTTTGAGGTGCATAGTGATGTTTAAAGAATGCATTTAAAGCACTGTTTTATGCATTAAGATATGCCTGAAAAAATTATATTGACTGTTCATTGAGAACACAAACTATTGGTGCACATTGTTTTTTTCATGTTTTGCGATGTATTAAATGATGCAGTAATAAAAACAAAAGGGAACGTCAAACATTGCACAATAAATACATTTATGTTTTCCAGTGTTCTTTTTATACCAAGTAAAAATATAGTCTTATATTGAAAATCTATTTCAGTCGTTATTTGTGCAGGGTCTGAGATGGATAAGACAGATCAGTCAGAAGCAATCACACTCCGCTCTATCCCCCCGACTTATCATGGTCAGTTAAAGAGCTGTATCTTTTGTAAACTGAATACAATTGCATTACTTTGGCCATCAAAGAATTGACACAAGAGTAAGCAGAACCTAAAATTATTTTATTCTACTGAAAAACAAAATAATACATACGCCGCAATAAAACACCACATGCAGCAACTTGCATAATAGAGCAGGACGATGAAATAAGAAGAACATGTTACTTATGCTCTGAGAAATATGCTAGAAAATGTTCTTCAAACAAGACGGCTACAGATAGCAGAAGACCTGACCAACAGGAAAAAAAACGAAGTATGCCCAGGGGTAAAATGCATGCCAGAGGTTATAATGAAGAATGTGGATACAGAGCCCTGATGACATTTTTTAGGTGCATGTTCCCCTTTGAACACTATTTCACAGTTTCTATCACTGTACACATTAGGAACCAGTTACTCCACTTTCATAGACATCGCTTAAAGATAACCCCAAAAAAACCAGGATCCAGCAAAAATTTTGTAGATGAAACTATCCACCTCGCTCATGCTGCTTAAGTCGTCTTCATTGCACAAAAGGTTGCAAACCTATACATACACACACATATGTATGTTTTTCTCACTACCTGACATAAAATCAGAATAAACCTTACCCGTTTTAGGTCAATTAGGATCACCAAATTATTTATATTTGCCAAATGCCACAAAAATAAGAGATAATATTTTGAGGCATTTTTTATTACTTTCTGCAAAGTCAAAAGTTTACATACACTAGGATTACTATGCCTTTAAACAATTTGGGACAGCCCATATGAGGAGGTCATGACTGTCAAGCTGTCATGTCATCTGTTGTAGATGTATTTTAAGCACACTGCTTCTGTGTGTAACATCATGTGAAAGTCTAAAGAAATCAGCCAAGATATCAGGAAGAGAATTGTGGACTTGCACAAGACTGGATCATCCTTGGGTGCAATTTTCAGATACCTGAAGGTGCCTTGTTCATCTGTACAAACAATAATACGCAAGAATAAACAAGATGGGAATGTCCAGCCATCATACCGCTCAGGAAGGACACAGGTTTTGTGTCTCAGAGATGAATGTGCTTTGGTCCGACACGAGCTTATCAACCCAAGAACAAAAGCAAAAGACCTTGTGAGATGCTGGTGGAAGCTGGTAAGATTGTGTCATTATCCCGAGTGAAATGAGTACAGTATCAACATGGGCTGAAAGGCTACTCTGCAAGGAAGACGACATTACTCCAAAAGAAACATTTAAAAGCCAGATTAATGTTTGCAAATGCACACAGGAACAAAGACCTACATTTTTGGAGACATGTCCTGTGGTCTGACGAAACTAAAGTTGAACTGTTTGGCCATAATGACCATTGTTACGTTTGGAGGAAAAAGGGAGAAGCTTGGAAGTGTAAGAACACCATCCCAACTGTGAAACACGGGGGTGGCAGCATCATGTTGTGGGGTTGTTTGGCTACAGGTGGGATTGGTGCACATAAAATAAATGACATCATGAGGAAAGAAGATAATGTGGCAATACAGAAACAACATCTCAAGAAATCAGCCAGGAAGTTAAAGCTTGGGTGGAAATGGATCTTCCAAATGGACAATGACCCGAAGCATACTGCCAAACTGGTTACAAAGTGTTCAAAGGATAACCAAGTCAATGTTTTGGAGTGACCATCACAAAGCCCTGATCTCAATCCTATTGAAAATTTATGGGCAAAGCTGAAAAGGCAGGTGCGAGCAAGGCAACCTACAAACATGGTTCACGTACACCAGTTCTGTCAGAAGGACGGGGCCAAAATTCCTACCAACTATTGTGAGAAGCTTGTGGAAGGATATCCAAAATGTTTACCCAAGTCATACAGTTTAAGGGCAATGCTACCAAATACTAAGGAAATGTATGTAAACCTTTGACTTTGCAGAAAGTAATAAAAATGCCTTCAAGTACCGGTCAGATAATCCGACCGGTATTTACTGTCTGCCGTGGGGACGAGCCCTTATTGACCTAAATCTGATTGTATGTCAAATAGTGAGAAAAACATGCATATATGTCATACACACACAAACATATGGTTGAAACCATAAGTTTACATACAGTATGTAAAGAGATACATCTTCATGTTTTTCTCAGTATCTGACATGAAATCAGAATAACCCTTATCCTTTTTAGGTAATTTGGGATTACCAAAATTATTTATATTTGCCAAATGCCAGAATAATGAGAAACAGAACATTTTTTTTAAGGCATTTCATTAGTATCTGGTAACAATGCCCTTAGGGCAAGAGTTTTTGGTTGGTTTTTCAGACGGTTTGCGGTTTTAGAAACCATCTGAAAACCTGCATGGGCATGTCCCCACGGCACAGAGCAAATATCGGTCGGATTATCCAACCTGTATTTGCCCTGTTTTGGAGCCGTGTACACGGCCACAGGGGGGCGATTTTTCTACACTGTTTGCGGAGAAAAGCCCTCCCGCTTCACATTGAAAAGTTCATGTCCCGCCGAAAACCAGGTGGAAAAATGAACATATTCAATGTTTTTCGGACCACCGGCGGTCTAAAAAAAAGGACCGCCGGAAAAAATCCATTTTCCATTAATGTCCGTGATGAAGTTTTACAGCCGGTTTACAGATGGCTTTCAAAACAGTCTGTAAAACCAGCTGAAAAACCTGCCGTGGGGGCATGCCCATAGACTTCAATAGAAAAACAGTTCAGCAGTCTCCACTGAACTGTTTTTCCACTGGGCAGTTTTTCACACCATCGCCGGTCCGAAAAACATAGAACATGTTAATTATTCCGCCTGGTTTTCAGACTGAAAATTAACATTGGAGTCCATGTAAACCGCTCAGAAAGTGAGTGAACGGTTTTTGGTGTGGTTTTTGCCCCAAAAAAGTGAAGAATGATCCCACCTACAGTGCGTGTGTTTTTGCAGGTTTTTTGCACTTTTTTTTTTTTTTAACACAGGAAGGTCCTGTGTCCATGTGAACGAGAGTCTATAAATCCTCTTTTTAGCCTAACCTAACCAAGTTTTTATGCTGCCAACATGTACATGTGCTTAAAGTGAAATTGAAAAAGTTGGCCTTTGTTCATCATTGTTAAATTGTGGAGATTAAAAAAAGAAAAAAACACATGGTTTCTTGTACCAATCAGGAGTACTTTTGCACTCAGTACACTTTTCTGCTTGAAAAACAGTCCAAAAACCTGAACTAAATGGGGCCGTTTACACGGCAGTGGACAAATACCGGCCGCAATGAGCGGAGAACAGCCCTTCCCCCTCCCATTGAGATGCACATGTTCCGTCCGGAAACCGGACGGAAGATTGTGCATGTTCAATGTTTTGTCGCCGGTCCGCCGGGCGGAAAACCCGTGCAGTGGGGACTGCTGCACGGGTTTTCCATAGAGCACAATTGTGCTCATTTTTGGCCGGTTTTTCAGGCGGTCTGAAAAACTGCAAACCGGCCGAAAACCCGTGCAGTGGGGACATGCCCAAACAGTGACAAAAACAGTTCAAAAAGCCAAAAAACCTAAATATTTTTGTGTCAAAAGCAGTCCAAAAACCGGTTGTAATGAACGTTTCTGCTGAAGTCAAAACAGAACTGTTTTTGTCCTTTGCCATGTAAACGCACCCATAAACTGTATGATTTGGGTCAAACGTTTTGGACATCCTTCCACAAGCTTCTCACAATAGTTGGTAGGAATTTTGGCCCATTCCTCCTGACAGAACTGGTGTAACTGAGCCATGTTTGTAGATGGCCTTGCTCGCACCTGCCTTTTCAGCTTTGCCCATAAATTTTCAATAGGATTGAGATAAGAGCTTTGTGATGGCCACTCCAAAACATTGACTTGGTTATCCTTAAGCCACTTTGTAATCAGTTTGGCAGTATGCTTCGGGTCATTGTGCATTTGGAAGACTCATTTCTGTCCAAGCTTTAACTTCCTGGCTGATGTCTTGAGATGTTGATTCAGTACTGTCACATAATCTTCTTTCCTCATGATGCCATCTATTTTTTGAAGTACACCAGTCCCTCATGCAGCAAAACAACCCCACAACATGATGCTGCCATCCTAGTGTTTCACAGTTGGGATGGTGTTTTTAGGCTTCCAAGCTTCTCCCTTTTTCCTCTAAATATAACAATGGTCATTGTAGCCAAACAGTCCAATTTTAGTTACATCAGACCACAGGACATGTCTCCAGAAATGTAGCTTTGTTCCTGTGGCTCTTTCTTCCTGTGTGCATTTGCAAACATTAATCTGGCTTTTATATATGTTTCTTTTGGAGTAATAACTTCTTCCTGGCAGAGTGGCCTTTCAGCCCATGTTGATACAGTACTCGTTTCCCTGTATCAACATATCTTACCAGCCAATCTTACCAGCTTCTGCCAAGTATCTTCACAAGGCCTTTTGCCTTTGTTCTTAGGTTGATATGCACATGTTGGATGAAAGCACACTCATCTCTGACACAGGGAAGCTGTCTCCTTTCTGAGCGGTACGATGTCCTGGACATTCCCATCTTGTTTGTACTTGCATGTATTGTACAGATGAACGAGACACCTTCAGGTATTTGGAAATTGCAATCAAGGATGATCCAGACTTGTTCAAGTCCACAATTTTCTTCCTGATATCTTGGTTGATTTCTTTACTTTCCCATGATGTTACACACAGCAGCAGTGTGTTTCTGGTGTGCATTTAAAACCCATCCACAGGCGTGTCTCTAATTAACTTAGATGTTGCCAATAAATCAGAAGCTTCCAAAGACATGACATCATCATAAGGGCTGTCCCAAATTGTGTAAATGCATAGTATTCTTAGTGTATGTAAACTTTTGACCTTGCAGAAAGTAATAAAAATGCCTAAAAAATTCTCTCTGGCATTTGACAGATATAAATAATTGTGGTAATCCTGGCTGACCTAAAACGGGTAAGGTTTATTCTGATTTCATGTCAGATAGTGAGAAAAAAAACATATTTATCTCTTTATATAGTGTATATAAACTTCTGGTTTCAACATTATATACACAAAGATTTGTGTGTATATTATATATATATATATATACACACACACACACACACAATATATATACACACATACATACATTCACACACATATACACACACACCAATATAACAAAAAGTAAATAAAAAGGCAACAAAGCAGCACTTTGTAAATAAATGAGTATCAGCAACAAGACCTAATTAGGTCCACAGTTATTAGAAAGCATGACATATAGGTGAATAAATATAGAGGTGTTCTTTATTCCAACATGTCGGGCAGGCAATGTTTCAGCTCTCCAATTTAAAAAAGTCTGCCTGACATGTTGGAGTAAATGAGCCATAGCTAGGTAAATAGATTACCTTGTACTGGTCCTGAGTTACAGCCTGTATTATAGGGCTGGTTGAGGAAAACAGTCAAACTACTGTAGACAGCAGACACATTCTTACAGCTTAGCTGATCTCCTATAATGTAGGTGGAGAATCCGTTTAAACACAGCAAGTGCCGGGAGATTTCAGCTCTGAAGCTTACACTAAAGTACAGGATGTAACTCAGTCATGCAAAACACAAAGTTATTAAACTATGCGACACGGTTCACTCCTCTGGACCGCAGCTGTCCCTGGGCTACAACTGGAAAGTGCTGTTATACAAAGTCTCCTGACACCACTTGCTCAGTACTGTAGTTGTGGATACGTGTTGAGCGCCAGAGTCACTGGATGATGTGTACAAGAGATCAGTATGAAAGACTATTGACAAGACAAGAGCAGGTAGTGGTGTCATTTTATAAATACTGCACAATCTTGCATTATTCTAAAAACATAATAACAGTAATTAAAATTAAGGTATGTACAGACGGCATATTTGTGGAGCGTACTTCCGTGAGTAATTGTACCGAAGTACAACCCGCAAATGCGGTAAAATCAACAAACAGTTTCACTGATTGTAATTTTACACAGCAATGATTTTACGACCGTATTTCTCGGCCTGTAAAAAAAAAAAGCTGTCATGTGTTGAAAATACGGGCTGGCCAGCGTGTACTTTCAACACTACTGAAGGCGTATTGTGGCGCATACCTGTCACGCCACCTGAACATACCCTTAGGGCAGTGTTCAACTCCGGTCCTCAAGGCCCACCAACAAGTCAAGTTTTCATAGGCGATATCATTATTGTCGGTGCATTCTGCACAGGTGATATCATTATTGTCAGTGCATGCTGTGGGAGATACTGAAAACATGACCTGTTGGTGAATCTTCAAGACTAGAGTTGAGAAACACTGCCTTAGGGCAATTACGGGCCGAAGTCGCCTCACACATACGGTAAAATCATTTGACGAGTCCAGCACTCATTGAGAGCTGTGCAAAATCATCATCGTCATTCAGACAATGATGATTTTACTATCAGATTTCTCACCGCGTAATGTACGCCTGTAAAAAGAAGTGTCCTGTCACTTCTTTTAGCTGCTTACACAACGAGAAATACGAAGAATAGAAGGCAGAGAGATGCCTTGGGCCGTTTGCAGGTTGAAAGTACACGCAGCAAGTGCATACTTTCAACTGCAGTAAACACAGTGTAGTGCGGCATCGCAATACACCAAGTGAAGACCCCCCTTAGTGAATGTCAAACACCACTTTAAAAGAGTTTAAAAAACCTGCCACTGTTCTAAAATAGAAAATTAACCCATCCTTACCTCTCCCATCAGCACCGCTGGAGTGCTGGTCCATCACTGATGACAACACGTTCATGGATCACATGATGCTGCAGCATTGGAACACCTAGGTCAGTGATTGGCTGCAGCATCACGTGATCCATGAAAGTGACATCATCAGTGAGTGACCAGACGGACAGATAGACACCGGAGCTCTGGAATAGTGGTGATGGGAGAGGGAAGTATGGGTTAACTTTCTATTTTAGGTAGGGAAGCTTTGGAGCAGCTGGATAATAGGTGATCACAGATAACAACCATAATCTTCAGCCTAGAATTCAATTTATTAGGAGATTGGAGGAAAACAGCGGCCATGGAGGACAGATCGCTAACATCCGCTAATCATCCTGCACTGGAAACCACACGGAAAAGTCAGAGAAAACAAGCACATAGACCTAGCAAGTGAATCCAGCTGAATGATTCTATATACACACACATATAGATCCCATACACTGTGTGACAAGCCCCTGACCCGGTAGGAGTGCCCCGGTATGCAGCAGGTGCAGTCCCAGCAGCAGATGGAGTTGTCTCACCTGGCAGCCTTTCTTATGATGGAAGCCCACCACCACAATATGGAGCACAGGCCCCGCTCTGCCGCTGCTCCCGGGCTTCTCTTGCCCAGCCTGGGCATCCATTCGTGACGTCACCTGGGCACAGTCCGCTTCGCCGCGGCCACCAGGGAGATGAGACCCGCTCAGTATTCGCCCCTTTCTGCTGCGCTCCGTATGGTAACAAGGGGCGAATAGCAGCACTATCGCACTGTATTCAGTCCACGCCTCTCCCTGCCATACAGACCTGCCCTGTCCCTGTCCTGCCTCCCTCCCTCCCACTGTAGCCTGCAGTCACATGTCAGTGACAGGCTCACAATGACGTCACCGCTCCGGCCAGCCCTCCAGGCCCGCCCTCGAAATCCACACTCACGTGACTGAAAATTAGCGCCGGAACTGGCGAACTGTGTAGTGACACAATGCCGAGAGAGCGGTTAATGGCTGCTGCTGCCGCCTCACTCATGGCTGTGCCCATAGTCGTACCCTGACGTGTTCTCTGAGGAATTACCACAGGAACGTGAATTCTGTAGACATTATTTAAGAGGAGCGGGAACATTCTCTCGCTGAGACAGACCCTGAAGTCATGATAAGAGCTGCTATGCAAACTAATGCTCTATTCACACCTGTGGGTGTTAGGCTATGTCTACACTGCATCAGAGAAAAAACGGCCCTTAAAGCGGCCGTTCTTTCTCTGATGCAGGACCGCGGCTTTTGTCACGCTTTGTGCAAAAGCCGCGGCCGCTTCTCGTTTTCCCGACGTCCCCCATACAATAGCATTGTATGGGAAGAAGACGAGAAGCACCGGCGTATTATACAACATGTTGTATAATACGCCGCTGCCGAAAGACGGGCAGAGAAAAGACGAGCTGTGTAGACAGCAACTCGTCTTTTCTATTGCCGTCTATGGCACCACACTGACGATCGTATCTCCGGCGCTTTTAAAAAACGAAAAGCGCCGGAGATACGATCGTAATCATGTGTAGTGTGGACATAGCCTTACACCTAAACCCTTACAGGTTATGCTAACCTACTGCACTGTGGTACTTAACAAGTTGACCCTCATAGTATGGTTGCATCAGAAAAGTGTCTTAAAAAGTGGTGCAGCATGTGGTAGAGCTTTTTTTTTATCATGGGCTGAAGACACTTTCTGAACGTTGCACGAAAAGGTGGAGGGGGGACTTGGCGTAAAGAAAAAGTAAAGCGGATGCAGTCACGATAGGACACATTGCACCAAAAATCAGACTAAAGTATCCCCCTCACCAAGCTAATGGTCTAAAAAGCTAAACAGGTCTAAAATTAAACCAATTTATCAAACTGCAAGAGCCGCTGTGATAAATCTGGTGCATTTTTAAGCAGTGTACGCTGTCTAGATTTTTATACAGCAGTTTTTCAATGAAGATTTATCAAAAAGAACATTTAACGGGTGCAGAGCTCTGGGTGAAAAGTAGGGGCTGCCCCTTCAAATAAGAGACACTTGGGAGGTGTGAGACTGATGACTTGGAAAAAGGTGTCCTGACATTACTACAATGGAGCCATATTGATTTATAAGGCAAATGTCTCTTCTGAACTACATTTGCTCTGTTTCCCAATTGTTTATGCTGAACACCACTTTTTTTGTGCCCCACACATAAGGTGCATATGATCAGGAAATAAAGCAAACTGTCCAAAACTGACTAACTTTGCACTATATACCCATATGGCTACCAGTGACATATACACTACTCACAAAAAGTTAGGGATATTTGGATTTTGGTTTACACTTCAGGATGAGCATAAAATTTGTTGAATTTTTTTTTTAATCAACTAAATGAGACCATCTCAATATACATGTCTTTACAGTGGATGCATGAAATTATTCAATTTTTGTTTTAATCCACAAGGTCTATTATTTCATTTCGCTACTAGGGAAACAACTAACAATGAGACAGAGGGGGTATTGATAACACATAAAGAAGTTCATGTCACGTTAGCGGCAAAGAAATGTACCGTACCGAGCCCTTGCTCCTTCATGTAGGGGCACTACATAAGGAGAAACTGGTGTTTTATGTGCTCCCTCGGTCCTCCTCGTCTGTCCTTCTGGGTCTTCCGGGACTGCAGCGGCACACCCCTGGGCTCAACGGGTAAATGGGCGAAGTCTTACGTTGGGGGCAAGGATTTCGATCGCGCTGTTTGGTGGAACCCCCCCCCCCCCCCGGTGTTTCCCGCTTCTTCGATACCACCCACATCTTTAGCAGGCCTTCCTGCTCCATACTAGGAATTTGCAGATGTGTTCTCCGAAAAGCAAGCTGAGACTCTACCTCTGTATCGCCCTTACGACTGCCCAATTGACCTGCTGCCTTGCACCTCTCCACCTCGGGGCCGAGTCTACCCGCTGTCAGTACCCGAGACACAGGCTATGTCGGCCTTCATTAACTAAAAACTCCAGAATGGATTTATTCGGAAGTCCCCCTCCCCTGCCGGGGCTGGATTCTTCTTTGTAGAGAAGAAAGACGGCTCCCTACGGCCATGCATCGATTACCGAGGACTCAACAAGATTACCATTAAGAACCGGTATCCTCTGCCTTTGATTACTGAGCTCTCCGACCGGCTTCGGTGAGCCAGAATCTCATTCGTACACGAGAGTGGGACGCATGGAAGACGGCTTTGAACACCCGCGATGGGTGTTGCCCTTTGGTCTCTGCAACGCTCCAGCAGTTTTCCAGGAGTTCGTCAACGACATATTCCGGGACCTCCTGTATTGCTGTGTCGTTGTCTATCTGGACGATATTCTAATTTTCTCCCCCGATCCGGAATCCCACATAAGCCATGTAAGTCAGGTCCTTCAGCGTTTGAGGGCTAACCGCCTCTATGCCAAGCTCGAAAAATGTCTGTTCCATCAGCAAAGCCTTCCATTCCTCGGCTACATTATTTCGGACAAGGGCCTGCAGATGGATCCTGCCAAATTGTCTGCCGTCCTGCAGTGGCCAAGACCCGTGGGCCTCTGAGCCATACAAAGAATCCTGGGCTTCGCCAACTATTATAGACAGTTTGTGCTGCACTTCTCCTCACTAGTGTCACCTATAGTGGCTTTAACCAAAAAGGGTAGTAATCCGAGTTTATGGCCATCAGCTGTGGAAAAAGCTTTCCTCAAGCTGAAGTCTGCATTCACCTCCGCCCCGGTACTCACACGACTGGCACGGAAAAACCCTTCTTTTTGGAAGTCGATGCTTCCTTGGTGGGAGCCGGAGCTGTACTTTCTCAAATGGTCCCAAAGGCAAGACCCTCACATGTGTTTTTTTCTCAAAAACCTTTTACTCTGCAGAGAGAAATTACGCTGTCGGAGACCGGGAATTACCGGCCATCAAGCTAGCCCTAGAGGAATGACGCTATCTCCTGGACGGGGCTCGGCAACCGGTCAATATTTACACCGACCACAAGAACCTCCTCTACCTCCAGACGGCCCAGCGTCTAAACCCACGCCAGGCACGATGGTCTCTATTCTTTTCGAGATTCAATTTTCTGATTCATTTTCGCCCCGCGGAGAAAAACGTCAAGGCCGATGCCCTCTCCCATGCCTCTGACGTGGTAGGAGACGAACCAGCACCACGGCATATTATCCCTCCCGAAAGGCTAATCTCTGCTGCCCCCATAGAATTGCAGCGAACCCCTCTGGGCAAGACTTATGTGTGCCCAGCTCTACGGAAGAAAATACTGCATTGGGGACATTGCTCTCGAGTGGCAGGACACCCGGGAGTGAAGAAATCTTACTCTCTTATCTCCCGTTCCTATTGGTGGCCTAGTCTGGCCAAAGACGTTTGCCCGCAACAAGTCTTCCCATCTCAAGCCGGCAGGTCTGCTGCAGCCACTGCCTATTCCCGATTGTCCCTGGACCCACGTGGCCATGGATTTTATTACTGACCTCCCGCCTTCCTCTGGTAATACCGTGATCTGGGTAGTCATGGATCGCTTTTCTAAAATGTCCCATTTCGTCCCTCTGCCTGATCTACCCTCTGCTTGTTTGGCCAGCATATTTTTTCAGCATATTTTTCGGCTACATGGGCTGCCCCGCCATATAGTCTCTGACCGGGGGGTCCAATTTGTTTCTAGGTTCTGGCGCTCCCTCTGTAACCAGCTACAAGTAAAATTGGATTTCTCCTCGGCCTATCACCCTCAGACCAACGGGCAGGTGGAGAGGGTTAACCAGATACTGGGCGCCTATCTGCGGCACTTTGTTTCTGCTCATCAGGACGACTGGGCCAATCTGTTACCTTGGGCAGAATTTTCATATAATTCGTTAGACTCCGAGTATGCCGGTGCCGCCCCCTTTTTCATTGTCTACGGGCGACATCCACGTCCACTGCTTCCCCTCTCTGTGCCCTCTGAGGTCCCGGCTGTGGAAGATTTGGTCCAGAACTTAACTGCCATTTGGAACCAGACACGCCAATCTCTACTTCGGGCTTCTGCTCGTAACAAGATACAAGCTGACAGAAAGCGAAGACCTCCTCCCATCTTCTCTCCTGGTGACAAGGTATGGTTGTCGGGGAAGTATATCCGCCTCAAGATCCCTGGTTTTAAGCTTGGTCCCCGGTTCTTGGGACCGTTCGAGGTGCTAAAACGCCTAAACCCAGTGGCATACACGCTCCGCCTTCCTCCCATTATGCGGATCCCGAACTCCTTCCATGTCTCTTGTAACGCAGGAGTGGATCCGCTGGGCCAACGCAAGCGGTGATAGCTAAGCCACGCCAGGGAACGGAATCTAAGTAGCCCCTGGTTTTCACCAGAGCCCGCCGCAAAGCGGGATGGACTTGCTGCGGCGTGAGCTACCAGTCGTTACCCCTGACGTGACTTGCTTGCGATGCGGCCGGGTACACGTGTACAGAAACGTAATCCGGAGGCGTAGTCAGGGACAGGCAGAAGGTCAGGGGAGGCGGCAGAGTTCGTGGTCAGAGGCGGCAGACGGTCAGGGCAGGCGGCAAACAGGCAATGTCAGGAAACGTAAGCAGGCGGACTGGTACACGGGTAATCAGGACAGAACAGCAATACTCTCTAGACACTAGGTAAGCACACCAACAAACTGGCAATGATTTGCTGGGGGCGTAAACCTTAAATAGGACCAGCGGCCGTCAATCACCAATTAACGGCGCGCTGGCCTTTTAAATCCAGTCCAGCCGTCGCGCGCGCGCGCGCGCGCCTTAAGCAATGGGCACGCGCACGGTGGCTGTCAGCGCTGGAGACAGGAGCGGGGACTGATAAGTACGGGGTTTCCAGCCCCAGAGCAGAAGGAGCACGGCTGCAGGCAGCCGCGGCACCCGCACCGGACCCTGTGAGCGCAGGGGGACGACCGCAGCGCCGAGCGCTGTGACAGTACCCCCCCCCCCTTAGCCCTCCACCTCTTCCCTTGGAAGTTAGAGAGGAGATCAGGGGACAGGTTGGCCGCAGGTTCCCATGAGCCTCCTCCGGACCGAAGCCCTTCCAGTCAATAAGGAAAGAACCGCTTCCCCCTCACTGTCTTCTCCGCCAGCACCTCCTTGACCTCAAAGATGTTATCTGTATTCACAACAGGAAAAGGCGAGACGGATCTACGGGAGAAGCGGTTCTGCACCACAGGCTTGAGGAGGGACACGTGAAACGCGTTCGGGATGCGTAGAGTCGGGGGCAAGCGGAGCTTATAGGAGATTGGGTTCAGTCGCCGAAGTACCACAAAAGGGCCCAAGTACTTGGGACCTAACTTGTAGCTGGGCACCTTAAAGCGGATGTACTTTGCGGACAACCAAACCCTGTCACCTGGCTCAAATAGGGCCAGGGGCCTACGATACCTGTCAGCCTGACGCTTGGTGCGGGCAGAAGCTCGTAGCAGGGCCTGTCGTGTGAGTTGCCAGAGAGCCTTGATGTCCTTTACTTGGGCATCCACGGCAGGGACAAGAGACGAGGAAGCTAGAGGGAGATGTGGGCGGGGGTGTAACCCGAAGACGACAAAAAAGGGGGAGGCCCCAGCGGATTCAGAGTCTAAAGAGTTATAAGAAAACTCTGCCCAGGGGAGAAGATCGGACTAGTTATCTTGACGAGCGGACACAAAGTGCAGCAAGTAGGTGCCCAACACCTGGTTAACCCTCTCTACCTGCCTGTTAGTTTGAGGGTGGTATGCAGATGAAAAATCCAGCTGAATCTGCAACTGACAGCACAGAGCCCGCCAAAATTTTGCGATAAACTGGACTCCCCTGTCAGAGACAATGTGCAATGGGAGACCGTGCAAGCGGAAAACGTGATGGAAAAAATGTTGGGCCAGCTGGGGGGCAGATGGCAACCCAGGCAGTGGGATAAAATGAGCCATTTTCGAGAAACGATCGGTCACCACCCAGATGACCGTGTTTCCAGATGAGGGTGGGAGATCTGTGACAAAGTTCATGGCGACATGGGTCCAGGGTTTTTCCGGCACAGGGAGAGGCTGAATAAGGCCCGCGGGTTTGAGGCGAGGAACCTTATTTCTGGGACAGGAGGAGCACGCCAGCACAAAGTCCCTGACATCTTGAGCAAGAGTGGGCCACCAGTAGTAGCGGGAGACCAGCTGTAAGACTTATGGACTCCAGGATGCCCAGCTGTTTCGGGAAGAATGTCCCCACTTCAGGATTCTAGGCCGCAAGGCAGGGCTCTCATACGTCTTCCCAGGGGGGCAGATGTTGAAGATCCACGGGGGCAGCCGCGACGAGGCATTCAGGAGGGACTATGTGCTGTGGAGGAGACTCAAGACCCACCGTATCCGAGGCACGAGATAGGGCGTCGGCTTTGACGTTCTTCCCGGCTGGCCGAAAGTGTAGCAGGAAGTTAAAGCGGGCAAAAAAGAGCGACCATCTGGCCTGCCGAGGATTCAGACGTTGAGCTGACTGCAGATATAAGAGGTTTTTATGGTCGGTGAAAATGTCAATAGGGTGACGAGCCCCCTCCAACAAGTGATGCCACTCTTCCAGAGCCAACTTTATGGCCAGTAACTCGCGATCCCCTATGGTATAATTTTTCTCGGCAGGAGAGAAAGTCTTGGAGAAAAAACCACACGTTTGCATTTTACCCGAGGGGGATCTCTGCAGGAGGACAGCACCGCTCACCACCGAGGAAGCATCCACCTCCAGAATGAATGGCGGTTTTCGGGTCCGGCGAGACAAGACCGGAGCAGACGTGAATGCCGATTTGAGACTTGAAGGCTTCTTGAGCTTCAGGGAGCCGGACTTGGGATTGCCATTCTTCTTAGTTAGCGCCACCAGGGAGCCACAAGCGACAGAAGTGTGGAATAAATTGTCTATAATAGTTGGCAAACCCCAGGAATCGTTGAATGGCCCGAAGGCCCACCGGTTGTGGCCACTGCAACACTGCGGAGAGTTTTGAAGGATCCATCTGGAGGCCCCTATCTGAGACGATGTACCCTAAGAAGGGTAAGCTGGTACGTTCAAAGAGACACTTCTCAGGTTTGGCAAAGAGCTGATGGTGCGAAGTCCCTGAGGACCTGGCGGACGTGGTGGCGATGATTACAGATCCGAGAAAAGATTAGAATACGTCCAAGTAACAATAACACATCTGTAGAGTAGTCCCGGAAGATCTCGTTGACAAAGTTCTGAAATACAGCAGGAGCGTTGCAGAGACCGAATGGCATAACCAGATACTCGAAGTGGCCATCCCGCGTATTAAATGCCGTTTTCCATTCATCGCCTTCTCGAATACGAATTAAATTATGAGCACCGCGTAGATCCAGCTTGGAAAATATTTTTGCGCCCCGCAGGCAGTCGAAGAGTTCCGATATCAAGGGCAGAGGGTAGCGATTTTTTATAGTAATTTTATTTAAGCCCCGATAGTCGATGCAGGCCGGAGAGACCCGTCCTTTTTCTCCACGAAGAAGAAGCCAACTCCCGCCGGAGACGAGGACTTACGAATGAAGCCTTTGCGGAGGTTCTTCTTGATGTATTCAGACATCGCCTTTGTCTCCGGGACGGAGAGAGGTAAACCCGGCCTCTGGGAGGAGTACAGCCAGGTTGCAGGTCAATGGAACAGTCATAAGGCCGGTGTGGAGGAAGCGTTTCGGCCTGTCTTTCCAAAAAGACATCCGCAAAGTCCCAGTATGGCGTAGGTAGACCCGGAGGAGGCCTTGGCAGACTTCAGGAGGCGACCTGAGGGACGAGCTGCGGTTTAGACAGGCAACGTGATGACATGCGGAGCCCCAACGCATGACTTCACTATGCTCCAATCCAGGTCAGGGTATGGTCCTGCAGCCATGGGAGGCCCAGAAGGATTCCGAGGAGGATCGAGGCAGACAAGGAGTTGCAACGTCTCCTTGTGAAGGGCCCCAATCTGCAAGAAGAGGGGGGGCAGTACGGAAGCGGATAGCGTCCTTTAGGCATTCGCCACTGACCGAGGAGACAAACATAGGTTTCTGCAACGGAATCACAGGGAGACGAAACCTGGTCACAAGTTTGTGGCTTACGAAGTTTCCTGCCGATCCAGAATCAATAAAGGCGGTGGCCTGAAAGGTGCGGTCCGGTGAAAGGCCAATGCATACGGGCATGGTCAGTACGGGAGAGGCCGCTCTGACACCTAGGGTCGCCTCTCCTACGAGCCCTAGTGCGGAAGTTTCCCGGCGCACACGGACAGTCCCGAATGAAATGGCTAGAACCGCCACAATAGAAGCAGAGCTGCTTCAGACGACGCTGAGAACGTTCCTCCTGGGACAGGTGGGCTCTCTCGACCTGCATAGGTTCCTCTTCAGAGACCATTGGAGGAGGAAGCGGTGACTGCTGGAATGTGGGGGCCAAACGGGGGAAACGGCGTGGACGGACGGTTTCCCGTTGAAGGCGAAGCTCTTGTTGCCTTTCGGCGAAGCGAATGTCCACTCGGGTGGCTAAATAAATTAGGTCATCCAAAGCTGCTGGTAGATCCCGAGCGGCGAGCTCGTCCTTGATTCGCCCCGAGAGGACTTGCCAGAATGTCGCCACCAATGCTTCGTTATTCCAGTCCAGCTCCGAAGCGAGAGTGCGAAACTGCACCGAATACTGACCGACTGTGGTGTCGCCCTGACGAAGCCGGAGCAGTGCTGCGGCAGCCGACGAAGTACGGCCTGGTTCCTCGAAGACTGTGCGGAACCCGCGGAGGAAGGTTTGGAGGTCCGCTGTCAGGATCCCCTCGATCCCATAGTGGCGTAGCCCAAGCCAAGGCTTCTCCAGACAAGAGGCTGATAATGAAGGCCACCTTGGCTCGCTCTGTAGGGAATTGGTGCCCCATCATCTCGAGGTGGATGGAGCACTTGCTGATGAACCCTCGACACTTCTTGGGATCTCCATCATAGCGAGAGTGGAGTGGCAGATGCAGAGATGGTCCCGAAGCCGGAGCAGGTATAGCAATGGATTCCGGAGCAACGGATGCAGGTGCAGCGGCAGCCGGTGGAGGCAGACGGGTCGCAAGGTTCTGCATCATGGCCGCGAGCTGGTCGATGCGTTGACTCTGCTGGGCGACAGCAGTCGTGATGTGCCGGAGATCAGGCAGAGGTACCCTGACGGAATCCATGGCCAGTTTGTACTGTAACTCAGGAGTGGATCCGATGGGCCAACGCAAGAGGTGATAGATAAGCCACGCCAGGGAACGGAATCTAAGTAGCCCCCGGTTTTCACCAGAGCCCGCCGCAAAGCGGGATGGACTTGCTGCGGCGTGAGGCTACCAGGTCGTTACCCCTGACGTGACTTGCTTGCGATGGTGGCCGGGGTACAGCGTGGTACAGAAACGTAATCCGGAGGCGTAGTCGGGGACAGGCAGAAGGTCAGGGCAGACGGCAGAGGTTTGTGGTCAGAGGCAGGCAGACGGTCAGGGCAGGCGGCAAACAGGCAAGGTCAGGAAACGTAAGCAGGCGGACTGGTACACGGGTAATCAGGACAGAAAAGCAATACTCTCTAGACACTAGGTAAGCACACCAACAAACTGGCAAGGATTGCTGGGGGCGTAAACCTTAAATAGGACCAGCGGACGTCAATCACCAATTAACAGCGCGCTGGCCCTTTAAATCCAGTCCAGCCGTCGCGCGCGCGCCTTAAGCAACGGGCACGCGCACGAGACAGGAGCGGGGACTGGTAAGTACGGGGTTTCCAGCCCCAGAGCAGAAGGACCACGGCTGCGGGCAGCCGCGGCACCCGCGCCGGACCCCGTGAGCGCAGGGGGACGGCCGCGGCGCCGAGCGCCGTGACATCTCTCTTCTGAAGCCAGTCATCCTAAATCGTTTTTCTCGGAAAGTTGTTCCTCCCATTCCTGAGGCTGACGCCACCTATGTCTTTACAGTAAGGAAATTCTGGACATGAATCCTCATTGTCCTCATTGACTGGAAGGGGTTCGGGCCCGAAGAAAGGTCCTGGGAACCAGAAGACAATATCCTGGACCATAATGTTATCCGGAGATTCCTTCAGGCCAGAAGGAGGGGGGGGGCCAAAGGGGGGGTACTGTCACGGATGCCCCGGCGGCCCTCGTCCCGGGTCGCAAGCGCATCCGTGCCCCGCTGCCGAGCGGCGCCGCAACCCGCATGTCGGGTCGCATGCGCGCTTGTTCCCCGACCTGTCCTCCGGGCTACTTACCCGTCCATGCTCCTGCTACAGCCTCTGTCCCACGGCGCGCGCGGCCCCGCCCCATAGGGCGCGCGCCGGCAGTGTTAAGTTTAAAGGGCCAGTGCACCGGTAATTAGCCTTCCTGCTTGTCCTCGACCACGAAACCTCTGCCGCCTGTCCTGACCTTACCGCCTGTCCCCGGTTACGTCTACGCCTTACGATTTTGTACCACGCTACACCTCGGCTGCCTCCGCAAGCAAGTCACGTCAGGGGTAGCGACCTGGTAGACTCCCGCCGCAGCAAGTCCATCCCGCTTTGCGGCGGGCTCTGGTGAAAACCGGGACCTACTTAGATTCCGCTCCCTGGCGTGGCTTACACCACCGCTTGCGGAGGTCCGGAGGATCCACTACCGTTACTTGTGACAACAAGGTCTATTATTTCATTTTGCTATTAGGGAAACAACTAACAATGAGACAGAGTGGTATTGATAACACATAAAGGAGTTTATGTCACGTTGTTAGAAATGCATCTTGAGACATTGGATCGATAACTCTGCCCCTGATGTGTCTGAGCTTTGGGAATGTATGAAACAAGTGTTATATCTAGAAAAACTAGAGATGAAAAGGAAAAAAGATAGAGACTCAAAGGGTTTCTTAAATAAATGGAAACTCTTTATTTCAAAACAATATAACTTTACAGAGCTCAAATCATTACTGTAATCCTTTAAGTTTACTGAATACTATCTCATAGAGAAAATAAAAGGTACATTAGAAAATTTAACCATAAACTTTTTATTGGTCAGATATAAAACAGAATACAGTATATGTCATTGTAAGACCAAATTTCAACTTTTATCCCCAAAAACAACCATCCATCTCCAGATTCAGAACAGTAAACATCCATTACAATCACTTAACAATGTAATATTAATAACAGTCAAATAGTTCTTGTCATAATAAAATCTGTACCTGGCTGTCGGACGACCTCCATCCACACAATCCTTATAGATGCAATCCCAGGAACCTCTACACCGAGATCCCCAACACCCTATGCCTAACTAAGTTTGGTGAAGCAAGACCAGAAGTATCCAGCCATTTAGCCCATATTTTATTATACTTAAATTTGGCTCCTCTCTTAAAATACACCCTCTCTCCAAAGCAATCAGCCAATTCACTTTATTAACAAACTCCTGTGCTGACGGGGGTTCTGCATTATTATTATTATTATTATTAGTGATTTTTTTAGCCTCTGCGTTAGTTCCTACTTACCAAAATACAAACAGGATTTCCCCATGTATTAAACATGGAACAAAAAATCAAGGTGAGCAATTCCAGAACTAACATTACAAAAGGAGGATGGTGCACATGACACACTCCAAACGGGAAGGGGAGAGAACCAAGGTGAGGGAGAATGTTGTGATTAGTGTATGATAGGAGGGTATTGTTGGGTTTGCAATCCTGAAGAGATGGTTTTCAGGTTGCTTTTGAGGCCCTGGGAATATTCCTCCCATATGTTGGGCAGATGAGTTGCCAATAAAGTTTTTTGGGTAAGCATCGGGGAGTTTGAATCTATTGGAAAAACGGCATTATATCGGATTGGTGATCTGATTACAAAGGCCGAAAGAAGGTCTGTAGAGCGTGTTGCGTGATGTGGAAATTTACCTGGAGATTAGAGAGAGATTTGAAGGGAGAAGACGTCGTGGAGACTGTGGTCAGGTTGCTAACTTGACACTGGATTGCTTGGGGCGATAACCATGAAGAATTTGTATCCAGCCCACATTGTGGATTTATACCTGCATATAGAAAAGCCTAGATATAAGCAAAGATTTTTTATCAGCTTGAAAAACATGTTAGTCTTCCACTTAACTCCAAAATCTCAGAACAGCCAACGGATTCGTCTCCCATGGTAATTTGAAAACGTGTGAACGTAAGAAAAATCCATTATCGCTGTGTTTTTGGGGCTGCTCCGACTTATTGATAGGTGAGGGATCGTCAGTGATCCATTTCACGGAGAGTCCCTAATCCACAATTTTTGCAGGAGGTTCTGTTAAACTATGTACTAGGGAATAATTAGAGATTTGATATGTTCACTCCACTGAAATCAATGTATGGTCCTCAGTATTTCCTCCAAATATTAGGCTCTATAGGGCCAATATCCCTTCCACCTACTACGTAAATCTATTGGTTTCTAGAAAAAAGTTTGCCAATAAAAGTTTATATAAAGTGGATATTAGTCCCTTCGTTGCGCTGATGTTCTTGACCCTATCTATTGGAATAAACTTGGCATTATATCGAATTGTGTCTGATTTTTCTGCATTACAAATGTGCCGAAACTGTAAGTATTTGTATAGCTGTGTATGCAGTAAAGCAAATTCCATTTGCAATTGCTGAAAACTTTTAAGCACCCCCTGATCTGTAAGCAGTTGAGAGACATATTGAAGGCCCCTAGATGCCCATGACTCGAATCCCTGGAGACTGTGGTGGGTCGAAACATGTTGGGACACTGCATGGGACATTGCATGATAACTATAAGAAGAAGGTTTGTACACAGCGTCCCAGCAGTATAGATGGATTTTATACCAGATATGAATGGCAACCAGTATATGTTTAAAAAAATGTATATTTTTATTATAATCGAGGTAAAAAATGAAAAAAGCATAGTGGTAGCGTGCAGATCTTTTCGCCGTACCCCCACAGTGTGCAGCGGAGGCTCTGTCAGAACAGACCGACGCGTTTCGGTGACGTGCACCTTTCCTGCTGATTGATGAAAAAACTGTGAAAGGGGTTTAAAAGGGGGAGTCTGCGGGAGGGCCTTGCATTTTGGGGGTCGCCCTTTTTGGGGGGCGGGTGCTCCGCTTATTTATAGGTGAGGGACGTCGGGGATCCATTTTGGAAAAGTCATTTCTCATTTTTTCCCTGACGGTACTTTTGTTATTGGATTTGTTCTTGGGTTTTAAAATTATTTTTAAAACTAATCCATTTGGAATATTTTGAGTGTTCAGCCGCACCGTATTTTAATCTGTGAAGTAAAAGTTATTTTTTATTACACACAATTATCATATGCACTTCATCTTTTTTTGTTTTTCTTATGTGCGCGATGGAGTAATTACTCAATGTTATTTACATAATCGGGAACAGGTTCTTTTTACTTCTCATCTTTATCCTAAGAACTGTTTCATATATCAAACCATGTTAGAGGACCTAGTAGCTAGGTTCCATCCCCTCCCCTCACTACTTCCTTGCTCTTGTCCGGATCCCCCCTCTTGCGCCCCCCATGGAGGCTCATCAGGATATGTTACCCAGGGTGTCCACCCGCCCGTTTAGTTTTGGTTGCTTATAAGTGTCTCGACTTGAGCGACCGTCGATAGTCTCTTGTAGTACCAAACACGCTCAACTATATAGACGACTATTCATCCACTATCATTGAGGCCAGATTTGTTATAAGTAATTCAGTCATCACCGACCCTCTTCTAACTTCATCTCTCACATTCTCAGCCAGTGGCTCCCTTCCCGCATTTTGTTGTTTCAAGTACCAGGATGTAATTCCAAAACACCTATGTAGAGTCTGCCTCGCTTGAGGTGGGAAGTGTGTTATGATTGGGCCCCAAAGCTGGAAAATTTTTTCCACCTTCTTTTCTTTATGTTGCGCTGCTTCTATCCAATCCATCCGTAGCAGATACAGACATTTCTCCAAAAATTGTTTGAAGGTCGGGCTAGTTGGCCAAAGCCATTGTAACGGATGAGCGGGTAAAGCGGGTAGTGGACCCACTGGACCACTGCCGGGCTTGCTCCGAGGGGGGCGTAACCAAGTGGCCATCGGGCATGGGTATCTTCACAGAGCCTTTGATGGTAAGGTTGGCTGACCCCAACAGCCACCAGGTGCTACCTCAGAGCAGTCCCCAGCAGTGGCAGCTGACCAGACAGGCCAGAAGTGCCAATGCTAAGCACCAACAGGATAAGGGACAGAGACAAAGCAGACTAGAAGTAAATATGTGCAGGTACAGAACAAACAGACAGACAGGACTAAACAGATGCCAAACAAGAAGGTTAAACAGAAGCCAAGGTACAAAACAGACTGACTGCAAAACAAAAACACAGAACAAGATCAGCGACTAAGGCTAGGACTCAGGCAAGGGAACAAGGCATGAGCAGGGCACAAACACAGGCAGAGAAAAGGCAAGGAAACTCACAGACATGGAAACAGGGACAGCAGAAACAAGCTAGGAACTAAGACATTAACATGGCAAAGAAGCTCACAGACAAAGGTGCAGACAGACACATGGAAAGCAACATGGAGACTAACCAAACAGAGAATACCACAAGGACACAAACAATAATACAATACACAGGAACAACAGACTACACCAAGAAACAACATGACACAACAACAAGGATCAGGCAGGGAGTGTGAGGAGAAGCAGGCTTAAACCCACAGGTGGAAGGGGATTGGCAGAGGAAGCCCAACCCCGCTGCACACTGTGGGAATAAAGGAAGGGAAGATGTGGCGCCGCCCTCTATAGAGCTACAAGGAATAGGGCCCGCAGCCAAGATGGAGGAGCAGCATGGCCAGCAAGAGAAAGCCGCACAGCAATCACAGGTGAGTAAGCAGCGGCTACAGGAGCGCACACAGTGACACTGCAACAGGAAACAGATCTGCGATAGGAACATAGGTACGACTGCGGTACGCAGCAGAGGCCGCAGCGTAAGGACAGGAACGTGGCACGGACCGTGACAGCCATACCTGCAGTACAGCCTTCCTAGCTGCCGCAGCTAATATATGCAGTAGACGGGACTCCATCCGCGTGTAAGAAACCTCCTGTTCCCCGCATCCAAAAAGTGCCCATGCCGCAGAACCCTCAAAATTCGTTACAATACACTCTCGTATGCAGCCGATAATATTGTCCCAGTAATTCTGCAGCTCGGGACAGCCCCAGAGACAATGATAAAGGTCCGCTCCAGAGGAACCACACTTAAAGCAGTCACTACTAGTGTATTTTCCCATTTTAAACCCCTTGACAGGCGTCAAATACGCGTTATGCGCTACTTTTAAGTCCATTTACGTATAGCATGTCGAGGGTAAATATTTTTTGAGTGCTTTGGGATCTAAGATGCGGGCCTGGGGTTTTGTTCTGGGTTTTTTTGTTCCCATTTCGCTAGCTGTGCAGGGCTAGAGGCATAGTCTACTTAATCTAAAATATATATGTAGATGTCGGACAAGTGTGCACGCCTGGTGGCATGTGCCAAGATGAATTGTTCAAACCCCGGGTCCCAGTCCGGCCCCTTTAGGTGTCGCAGTACAGATATGCAAGAGCTGCTAGCTTATAGGTAGTTAAAAAAGGGGATAGATGTTGATGGATATATCTGCTGCAGCTCGTTAAATGAGTACGGTTGGCGTGTTGAACAATTTATCCGGTGTTCCACAGACCTCATCCCCTCCTGATATAATCTAGGAAACGCTGTATGTGGCCTCCCGTTCTGAAATCTGGGGTTGAGGGTCAGAGAGAGATGGACAGAGTAGTGAGGTGACATTTGTTTTTGGCGTCTTATTTTATTCAAGTTTTCAGATGCTTAATCAATTTTAGTGCAAAATTCCGCAGGGGTTTTTCCAAAGGGAGGTGCAAAAAGTTTACAAGTGATATATAGGAAAAAAGACCCCCGTCAAAAAGGCTACTTGTAAATACTTCCGTCCCCGGGGGCCCCAATCCGTCAATACCTCCCAACGCCCCAAAAATTATTAATCTACATTGGGGAAACCCAAGACCCCTTTTTCCCTTCTTTTGGGAAAAAATTATGAAATGGAACCCGTGCCGCTTTCCCCCCAGATATAGGTGGATACATAGCATTTATTTTATTTTTTTATTTTGGGGCTAATATAAATTGGCATTTAAAAGTAAAAAGCCCAGGAAATTTTTCATCTTAATAAGATGGCTTCCCCTAAGGTTCGAGTAGTCCAGCCCAGGATTTTAAGTGCGGGCGGCTCAATATATTATCGAGATTACCCGTATATTTGGCAGGATCCCAGTAGTGTAACCTAAAAAACTAAAGAGGGGGGCCCATTTATCTCATGTGTCATGGCCCTTTGGGGTTTGTGGTTCCCTTTGGAGGAGGCCCCCAAATTTATCCCCCTTAAACTCGTAGCCGAGAGTCGTCCCCTTGTCCTTATCAATTTTCAAATATGGGGTTTAAAATTTTTTCGGGTTCGCTTCGTCGAGGAGGTCATTGCGTAGGCAGTCATTTTGCTCCCCGCCCTCTTTTATAAAACCCCTTAAACGTTTGGTTGGGTTATATAAATAGAAGTGGGTCCAAAAGAGGTCAAAATAAAAAAGGGTGACAAGGGGGTCCCTCCCTTTCTCCTCTAATAAATCAAAGGTCTGGGATAGTTGGGATTAAAGTAACGCGGTGGAGCAATTGAGATGTAGGTGATCTAGGAATTTTAAGAATACGGACCCAAAGCCCGGTTAGGGTGGCGCCCGGGCCCATGATACTTTACAACGCTTTTCTCGCGTCGAGCTCAGGGCATAGATTGGAGTCTGCTTCCCGTGCCCCCCCCCCTCAATTATGCCCCGGGGCCCCCACCCTGACATTCCGGACAGAATGCCGCCCGTTGATGAGTCCCGTTTGATTTGGATGGGAGATGGGCGGCAACAATTTCTGGAAGCGATTAGCGATAATTTTGGCTAATAATTTATAATCGTGATTGAGTAGGGAAATTGGCCTGTATGACGTTAAAAGTGTGGGGTCCTGACGACTTCCGGTTCCGGCGCCGCCATGAACTGAAGCACGGAGAAGAGCTCCGGAGAAGGGACGTCAAAACCCGGCAAGAAAACCGGCGGAGAGTAATCTGTGACCCACGCAGACAACGGCAGACAGGCAGGAGATGGCGAGGAAGCAGCCGGGGCAGACACGGAAGTGGCGAACCCCGAGCGTGAGTGACAACCTGGTGCTTGGGTGCCGCACGCTGTGAGCGGAGGAGGCGGGAGAAGGAGCAGAGGCGCAGGGCGCGAAGCGAGACCAGCACACCAAGGAGAGAAATACCTCGGGCGTGCAGGTACAGGGTGGCACATTACCCACAGGGACGGCGTCCCAGGGCCCCTGGACACAGTATCCCGACAGAGCTCTATATAACAACCTCCCACAAAACAGGGAGCAGGCCCAGAAACGGACGCCAGCTGCCATCTTTAGACCGATTCCCGCCACAGACATAGTCCAACATAATCGCTGCCTGCCAAGAGCAACTGCCTGAATCCACGGGACTTTAAGAATCCCCAGTGGGGACTAGCATCTAGGGGACTTTGTGCTGTACCACCTCCCTGCTACGATACGGGGAAAGAAGCTAGGAGTTATTCTGCTCACTCAAAGGGCAGCAACATACCAAAGCACCCTTGCAGGGGGGCTGAAGGGGAGTTCAGGCCTGAAACACGAGACCTCCATAGATCAGACCAGTACGGCCACAAGTCAGAACCTGCGCTGGCAGGGAATTGAGGAGTTCTTATATCTATCAGTATATCCATACCTCACCTGGCAGTTTTCCCTCTACAAGGCTCAGTGTGTATGGAATGCTACCTACAGAAAATGGGGAAATCAAAAGGGGCGAAACAGGGGAAAGGGGGCAAGATGCCTGACCTAAATCTGGAAAATGCCTTGAATTCCACATTGGGAGCGGAGACACCTCCACAAAGAGAAAGCCCTCCAGCTACACCAAGGTGCTTGTCTACGGACACCTCCAGCCCCCCAGAAGATAACTATAAACAAATAGCCACGGAAGTAGCACGCCTAATAGCGCCAGACTTCCAAGAGACCCTAGCAAATACCGTGGCCAAAGTGTTTGATCAGATTAGGGGCGACGTCTCTGAGCATAGCAATCGCATAGAGGAATTGGAGTTCAGAGAAATGGACGCAGATGCATTAAGGGCCCAAATGAAGGACTTTCTATCAGAAAATAAGCACTTAACCGACAAAGGTGAGGACCTGGAGAACCGCTCCAGACGTAACAACTTAAGAATCTTGGGACTCCCGGAGTCTATACTGCAGTCTAACTTACATTCTATCTGTGAAAGCGAAATTCCGGCACTTTTAGGGATCGCTGGTAAATGTACAGTTGAGAGAGCCCACCGCATAGGTCCTAATCTGAGGGGCGACAAACCTAATGCCTCTGCCAGAGAAAAACCAAGACAAGTTATCATCAAGTACCTGAATTTCACTGAGAAAAATGAGATCCTGAGGGCGTTTAAAAGGTGACGGACTGATCTGCTGTATCAGGGCCACCGACTATTAATCTTTGAAGATTATTCAGCAGATGTGGTGAAACGCCGCAGGCAAGAAAAATTTGCGCTATTTTATCCTGCAGTCCTTCGTATATTCCATAAGAATGGGAACACCTCAACATACTATACCCCGGAGGAGGCACAGGCCTATTTGAACAGAGACTCTCAAGCACACCGGGACTCTCCACCTGGACTTTCTTCCCAGAGACGATCACCGGACCCAACAGTCTCAGACAGACACAGGTACAGAGAAAATTCACCTCCTAAGAGGCCCCTCCCTAGCCCAAAGGAACAAAGGAAGAGATCAGCGTCTGCCTTGGGCCCCTGAACTCATTTAACTCTCAGATGACTAGCCATTTTAGTGGAGGGGTGCTCTAGAAGGACTTCTTCTCTTAGGGAAGAGACTGTTGAGCTTTCCAGGGAAGTAATCAGTCTTCTTTTGGGAGGTCTTTAGTATAATCTTCTGCCGGAAAAGTTGGGGCAGAGGACAGAGTTTTAAAAATATTATGTGTGGCTGAGCACAGTTTTGATGTAATGTTAGTTGACGATCCTTTCTTAAACGGAGTGAGGAGTTAGAAATTCTGCTTCTTCATGTCGGGAAGAGGTGAAGTCCATAAGCCCAAATTGAGGGGGAGAGTTTCCTTTCACTCTCTCCTCAAGGGCTTTTTTCCTGTGAGAGGGATACACGGGAAAAGGGGGTCCTAATCAGGACAGGTGAAAAGGTGTTTAGGGCTTGGTTCAGTTGGGGGGTTCAATTTTCTACTTTGTTGAATTGGTTCAGGAGCAATGTAACAGAGGGTATGGCAGTGAAGAGGCGTACAAGGAGAAGGAGATGTACTCTCCCCTACTTAGATGGTATCGCAGCATGGCTTATAAATGATTACCTTTATCTCATGGAATGTTAAGGGGCTCAGATCCCCCGAAAAAAGAATGATGATCCTGAGACACCTGAGGAAGTTAAGGGCAGATATTGCACTCCTGCAGGAGACGCATCTGGACTCCTCAGATTTCTTTAGGTTAAAAAAGATGTGGGTTGGGCAGGTGTTCGGATCACCCACTAGGGAAAGGAAAGGGGGGGTCATTTTACTAATAAATAAAAACCTGGTGTGTACGGTAATAAAGCAGACACATGACTCAGAGGGTAGATTCCTTAAGATAGTATTGGAAATTGCTAACAAAAGGATGGCAATATTTAATGCATTCGAGCCAAAAGGAACAAAACAGTTCTTCAAAGAACTAACAGAAAATTGTCGCGCAGACGGGCACGCCCTCTGAAGGTGGTGGGAGGGGACATGAACACGGTCCACCATTATTTAGAAGATAGGACTGCGACGGGAGGCGGCAGGGAGGAGACACTGGTAAATTTTTTGGCTGACACCGGTCTCGCTGACATCTGGCGGGAATTTCACCCAGAGGGAAGGGAGTATACCTTTTTTTCTCCTGTACATACATCATGGTCACGCATTGACTATTTCTTGACTTCCCCCCAGATGTCGGCGAGAGTATCAGAGATCACTATTGGAGACCTTGTTATCTCAGACCATGCACCATTATCTATGTCAATAAGTGATTTCACACAGCGGGGAGGGGAACATATTTGGCGCTTTCCATCCTACCTATATCAGGATGAGGATTTCGGGAATTGTTTACGAAATTGGTGGGTGGACTATAAATGCACAAACATAGCACCTGAGGACAATCCATCTTTATTTTGGGAGACTGCTAAAGTGGTGCTGCGGGGGAGGATAATTTCTCATATTGCAGCGGATAAAAAGAAAAATCAATTCAAGGTACAGGAGCTGACTAAACACTTGAGATCTGCCCACACAGAATTTAAGGCCCAACCCACGTAAAAAAAAAAAAGGCGATTGGGTAAACAGTAAAAGAAATATGACTATTTTGGGTGAAAAAAAAGGGGAGAGGAAAAAATTTATTTCAAGAACTGTC
>JAODAL010002665.1:0-190632 GCA_025379985.1 Phyllomedusa bahiana | reverse complement strand
GTGATTCGTGCCGAAGTAATTCGGACCGAAACGAATTTTGTCGGAAAATTCGGCGAAGTGACCGAACCGAATTTTTGAGAAATTCGGCCATCTCTACTTATAACCATACACTTCAGTCATACATTTATAATTTATCTTAAATATATATTTAAAAACAAGTTATGTAATTTAGCAAAAATAAGACTGTGATGTTTTTCTTTGGCTTATTCTTATAACTGGTTAACGAATTCTTTATAGTTTTTTTATAGTATGAGGAAATGCCACTTAACAAATGTGGATCAGTTCTAGAATGTTTTTTTATTTGTTGTGGTTAATAGAAATTTATAAAATATCCTAACTACTTCTGAACCTAAGGTAGCACAGGAAATTCTCTCATTAGCTACACTTACATTTAAGTTCCTCTTTTCTTAAGAATAATTCTTAAATTAATTAGATAGCTGAAAACAAGATCGAAAACAGACAGACAAATACAGCAAATGTGGTTACTAAAATTGAATGAAATAGGAAGTTTAAAATACTGATTACAGAGGGAATATTGATGTACTAATTTTGGCTAGAAAGATATTGGTTAAACTGAAAAGGTTCTGTAGAGCAAGGGTTCTCAGCTTGGGGTCCGTAGACCCCTGGGAGTCCGCCATGGGTTGCCAGGGGGTCTGCAAAGGACTTCTGGTTTCAGTGCTATTTGTGAGGAAGAGATACAGATTCTCCTTCGCTGTTATTTTCTGCCTTGGCACGCTTCCTTGTACGCTATCTTGCCCTACAGTACATATTCACACTTAAAGGGGTTTTGCCCGTAAAATTTACGTCTGAAGCTTGCACATTAGACAATAAACATTTATACCATTCATTATTAAAAATTCTCTACCAGTTTTGTTTTAGCTGCTCCCTTAGTGATCCATAGTTTACAGCTCATCTCCAGGGGATACAACCAGGGACGAGAGCTCCTCAGTCCTGGCCGCACATATTCAGACATCACTTTTAATCTCAGGCAGCTATTGTCAGTCTCTTCCCTGCTTAGTAATCACACACAATAAACTCACTGCTGAGCAAGTGTTCCACCCCAGGTGCTGTCATTCTACTCCTGTCCTCTGTACTCTATAGTAATTAGTCAAATAGTGCAAATAAATAATAAGAAAGAAACCTCAATCAGGTATGTGCATTGAGACAGAAAACAAAATCCACATGTTTGGTTCTTGCAGGGATTTGAACCTAGGACCCCTATGCTGGAAGGTAGAATCTCTAACTACTCAACTACTTTGTAACTACTCATAGCTCTTTACATATACAGACCTTTGTTTGACTAAATTTAGCACACTGGAGAAAGGCATGGTGATATAAGGCTGCTGGGTCACATGATATGCAGTTCAAACAAATCATACACACCCCCCTTTGAAGCACACTGAAAGATGAAGCTGGATAAAGGAGGTATGAAATTACTTTGTGGCAAAACCCCTTTAATCTTCATATGTATTTATTTGCGCTTGAGGAACTTTTTTTCAACTTTGCCTGTAGTAGGAGGTTTATTCAATAATAAAAATTATGAATGTAATACTGTTGATTATAATGACAACAATGTGAATGAAAACATGTGTAATCATATAATAAATTAATTTAAGAACAAAGTTGCACAAATTTATACACACATAATGATTTGTCCAATATATTGCATGCTTTAAATAATAATCCCAATAAACTTATCTATGGGGAGATGATGTCTCAGTATATACTGTGTGTTCTCATCTATGGGGGGTGATGTCTCAATATATACTGTGCACTCTTGTCTTTGGGGGGGCGATGACTTGGTATATACTGTGCCCTCTCTTGTATCGGGGGTGGTGACTCATGTATACTGTGCGCTCTCATCTATGGGGGAGTGATATCTCGGTATTTACTGTGCACTCTCGTCTATGGAGGATCCTGTGCACTCTCGTCTATGGGGGGTGATGTTTCGGTACATACTGTGCGGTCTAGTCTATGGGGGGTGATGTCTCGATTTACACTGTGCACTCTCGTCTATGAGGGTGATGTCGGTATATATTGTGCGCTCTTGTCTATGGGAGGGTGATGTCTCGGTATATATTGTACACTCTTGTTTATGGAAGAGGTGGGGGCGATGTCTCGGTATATACTGTGCACTCTTGTCTATAGGGTAGTATAAACTTTATTTGGATTATTATTAGAATGCAATATATTGGACAAATCATATGAGTATGTGTATATAAATTTATGCAACTTTGCTCTTAAATGAATTATTGTACATTGAAAATGAGATACGTATTTGTTTGTCATTCATTTAGCCATGTTTGAACATATTGTGCAGTGACAAAAAGGCATAGCCATCACACGAACTGTAGTTTGTAGTAATTTCAGATAATTCATTATTTCTGTAATGTTTGTAATTTACTATTAATGCGCATCTAGGGCGACATGTATGAAATGTTTAAACGCCAAATTTCATGCGCATAATATTAGTCTAGAATGCGCCTGATTAATGAACCCACTCTACAGCGGGTCATAAATCAGGCACATTCTAGCGCTTGTACAACATTTCTGGCTCAGGTACACCACTTTGAAGGTGTTATACCTGTTCCAGCAGTAATGTGCCTAGAAAGGCCGTAGCGAAGCTATAAATCTATAGCTTCGCACGGATCTAGTGCGCCCTGCCATGTAAAAATGTAGCAAATAGGGCTGCACCAGATATCTGGCACAGCCTCGTTCATACATGCCGCCACTAGTTCGCACTTTTTATCGGGTACAATGCTACTTATTTATTAGATTACCAAGATTTTGTGAGTCCCCATTGAAATATGACAGGAGTTGGGGGTCCTGGTTGAAAACCACCGCTGTAGAGTGTCTATGATATCACAATTGTCACATTTCACTTAAGTGAACCTCTTTTCCTGCAACTTACTTTAAGGCATTAAGGGGGTTGTCTGTTTCATGTAAAAAAATAATAGGAAGCTCCTTGTGTCCTCTACTCCCCCAGAAAAAGTGTATACTCACCTTTCCCCATACCTCCATTTCAGCACTAGGGGTGACATGTATGAACTTTGGCACTGACAGGCCAGTTCTAAATTGCTTTAAAGCAGTGTAGAATGAGCCAGAATGTATGAGCCTGTTCTTCTGCAGTTCATACATACAGACGCATTGTAGGCCAATACAACAATTCTGGCTCAGGCAGACCACCTTCAACTTGGTCTGGCTGTCCTAACTGCCTAGGTTTGACATCAAAGATTCATAAATGTGTCTAATTCTAAGAATTTAGTGGGACAAACCCCCAGAACGGGCAAAATCTCTGGCGCATTAAAAAGTGTCATGCAAGCGCTTATCGCGCCAAAGTTTGGAGTGCGAATGTTCATACATCTATAGTACAGGGTTACGACAGCTTTTTGACACCAGTAAACTGTTGCAGCTCCATTCGTACATGTCGCCCTAGGTCTGTCCGGTCTTCTGTTTCCTTTCTTTCACTTCTATATAGGGACATCACTGCTAAAACCACTGATCACTGCAGCAGTCACGTTACTATGCTTACTTCACCATTCGGAGCTGTTCACTTCTGAAAAGGGATGTTAGGCAAATGGGACCATTTAGCTCATCAGTGCATAGTTTCAAAGCATGCATGACTAATGGTATGAGGGGTTGCCCTAGTGTCTATAGAATAGGAAACGTACACAACGTGAAAGGCACTATCAATGTTGAGCAGCATACCGAGGTTTTAGAACAACATAGTGTCGCATCTAGACAAAAGAGAAGGCCTTTCATAATTATGCAAGACAATGCTATATTACATACTGCATCCATCATATCAGTGTGGTTTACCAAACTGTGCCACAGTCCAGGTGCCAGTCCATGTTTGCGCCCGCTCCCCTACTCATCTGTTCACACTCTATGCTCAGCCTGGCGGGCCCCCTCGCCAGCGTCTTCCTTTTATGGCTGCTGCTGCTTCTGCTGCATCTCCCATTCTGGCCACTAAGGGGGAGCGCACACTGACTCCCTTTAATTTAAAGGGCCAGCACTCATCATTCAATTTTCCCCCAGCCAATCACCTCAGTCCATGGTTCTTTTAGGGACTCCTCACCTGTTGCTCAGGTGTTGGTGTCATTTAGTCGTCCTTTCTCTCCTGAGCCTGTTTTTCTGGATTGCCTTACTGTTGCTGATCTCTCCTGCTGTAGAGTGGGTCACTCCCATATGGGAACAAGGGGATCCACTGACTACCAGCCTGACAGACTTTCTAACAGCCGTTTTCAAGGTTTTGGAAGAACCGGGTCATACCACCTCAGCAGCCTTTTGGCTTCTCCAGCTTCATCAGGGCGATTCCACTGTGGGCCCGTATGCAGTGCAATTTTGGCCTGATATGATGAGGCCCTTGTAGCTACCTTCTGGGAAGGTCTGGATGGTCGTTGCATCAAGGAAGAACTTACAGTGTTCTGAACTGCCCACCAACATGGATGACCTCATCACTTTGGCCCCCTGCATTGTTGTCCGATTCACAAAGAGAAATTAGGAGGTATGACGGCAACGAGTTTCCCGATTCTGCAGGGTTTCATGTCTGACACCAATTAATTTAATTTTAATTTTAATAATTTTATTTATATTATAACATATTTCGCAGCACTTTACAATGTAGAGGGTATAATTACAGACAAAAGACAGACATTAAACAGTAAAGTACTTACAGGTGGACAAACAAGGTGTGGGGCCCTGCTCGCGAAGTAGCTTACAATCTAAGAGGGTGCCTGGGGGAAACAAAGGGAGCGAGAGAGGTGCTAAATTTACAATGCCAGCATTGCTTTATAAAATATGGGCGAGGGTTTACATAAAAAAATTTTGGTGAACCTGCCACAATGACTGTACATCTATATACAGATAAGTGCCTTGTGAGTGCCTAGTGTAGGGAGTGACACCATGTAGTGTGATAGAAGGGTGGGGGGTTAACAATTAGTGGTTTTGGTAGGCTGCCTGAAAAGATGTGTTTTCAGGACACTCTTAAAAACTGCGAAGGGGTGGATTGTGCTTGATGGTACGTGGTAGGATGTTCCAGAGATTGGGTTGCAGCGACGTGCAAATCTTGAGAGGGGCATGGGGGTTCGGATGTTGTATAGTCTGTTTTAGTTTGATGTCCGTAGCTGAGCGGAGAGAGCGGGCAGGGTGAGTAGACAGAGATGAGGGAGGAGTTGTATGGGGGTGCAGCACTGTGGCGAGCTTTATGAGTGAGAGTGATTTGTTGATGCTGTATTCTGATACTGGTTGAGCAACCGTGCAGTGACTGACAAGGGTAGAGGCATCAGTATAGCGGTGGAGTGAAAAGACAAGCCTGGCTGCTGCATTCAGGATTAGATTGGTGAGGGGGAGTGTTTAAGAGAGGGAGGAACGATAAGCAAGGAGTTACAGTAAGTCAAGAGAGAAGAATAAGAGCAACAATGAGAGTTTGAGTTGTTTCCAACAGTGAGAAAAGGACGGATTCTGGAGAGGTTCTTGAAGTGCAAGTGACTATGGAGGGCTAAGGGATTGGATATATGGGAGTGAAGGTCAGATCAGATATCTTGATAACCCCCAAGAACCTCGGGCTGCTGCCTGGTGTTATGGTGATTGCCACACACCTGAGAGAGAAATAGCAGATGGGGGTTGGTTAGTAGATGGGGGAGAATAAACAAGAGAAGTTCGGTTTTGGTGAGGTTTATGTTGGAGATAGAGAGAGGAAATGATTGTCAGAGACAGCGACAACAGTCACTTTGTTTTGTAGCAGGGCAGGAGTGAGGTCTCGGGGGAAGAGGGTGTATAATTGAGTGGTCATCAGCGTAGAGGTGGTTCTGGAAAGCAAAATCTACTGATGGTTGGCCATGGGGGCTGTATAGGTTGAGTAGAGGAGTGGACCAAGGAACTGACCCTGAGGGACCCCTACGGGCAAGAGAGAGAGGAGAGGGAAGTAGAACTGCATATTGAGACACTGAAGAAGCGGAAGAGAGGTAGGAAGAGAACCAAGCTAGAGAGCAGTGTCCTGGATGCCAATGAGTGCTGAGGCATGCTGAGGAGAAGATGGTGTCAAACAGTGACAATGCTGCAGAGAATCCAGAAGAACCAACAACGAGTATTTTGCCTGAGATTTAGCAGATGTGGAGATCGTTAGAGACTTTTAACTAGCGCAGTATTCTGTGGAGTGTAAATGAGGGAGGTGAAATAATTTTGTTTGGCGCCTGTGGAAGGGCTGCAGTGTGATAAGTAATGAGCTAGTAATTTGTAGTGGAGAAAGTCTGCAGGTAGCTACGACTTTCTCCACAGAGGCTGCACACCTGCGAGCATCGTTGAAGGAACCGAGTCTTGAGGTGAGTGCTAAGGACTGCCGGGTCTGGACTCTGGTAGGTACGGTGTTGTGAGTGGTGCCAATATGTCCAGAGGTGGTTGTGAGAGTTTGTATGTAATGTTTGACAGCCAGGTCAGGACAGGAGAAGGGAGTTGATTGGGGCAGTGAGGAAAACTGTATAGGGTGTCTATGAGTTCTGGGTGTTAATGGAGCAGATATTTCTGAATGGGTGACGAAGGGCAGGTGTGTCCAGAGAAGGCTGAGAATTGATAGTAAAAGGAGGATAAGGTTATGATCAGAGAGAGCATAAGGAGAATTGGTGAGGTTTAGAATTTGATGAGAGCCGACAGAAGACCAGAATCAAGAGAGTTCCCCATCCTCGTGTGGTGGAGTGGGAGAGTAGTAAACTGCAAGGGCCATGAGAAGAGGTCAGTAAAGAAACTGAGATGGCACAGAAGGAGACATGGGGTTTTTTTTTTTTTCCAAAAAATTATTTTCAATGGGGGATGTTGAAATCTCCCATGATTTCTGAGACGTGGGCATTTCAGAAGAGAGGGAAATAGGGGAGCCAGGCAGCGAAATTATCCAGAAATTGGCGGGGTGAGCCGAGCGGGGGTCTGTACACAACTGCGACTCTGATAGAAAATGGCCGAAAGAGTTTAATGTGTGGACTTCAAAAAGAGGGGAAGTGAGGAGGGTGCGGGAGAATGGACCTGGTAAGTGCAGTGTGGAGAGAGAAGTATGCCGAATCCTCCACCCGGCCTGTGTTCTCGGTCAGGGCTTCTTGGGGTGTGGGGTGAAGTGTAGGCCGCCATAGTGTGAGAGCGGCAAGGGAAGCGGTGTCAGAGTGCTGGAGCAATGTTTCTGTAGAGGGCCAGCAGGTTGAGGGCATGAGAAAAGAAAACAGGTCATGAACAGCAGTGAGTTGTTGCCAACAGATCGGGGATTCCACACGGGCACATTTTAAAGGGGCAGCGGAAAGACGTACAGCGAATGGCCAGCAGGTTAGCAGGGGTTCTCTATGGAAGGAGGAGGAAGGAAGTGGGAATGAGCAGTTTAGGAAGGAGGGCCGGGGTAGGAGAGATTGTCACCTGCAGCGTGAAGCAGGAGAATGGAAAAGTGACAGCAGATGGTTAAGTGGATGAGTATGAGCGCGTTTGTGCAGCACTATTTCAAGCAGGCGATTTTGGGGTGGTTTAAATAAGGGAGAAACAGTGTGTGGGTTTGTATACATGGGTTGAGGGGACGGAGGATAGAGGCGCTGATAATGGATAGGAATTGTCAGGTGGGGGGTGAGGACTGGGTGGTACAGTAGAAGGTGATCGCTGCAAGGTAGATAGATTAGTGAAGGCATGGTGAATGAGTTGTGGAATCTAAAGATAGATACTCACAGAAAAGCCTTACCTCCTGGCCCCTTATGCCCACTTCGGTCATTCGGTCATATTTCTTCAAGATCAATTACAAACTATCACTTTCAAATCTAGCAATTTCAAATCATGCACTAATATAGATGCACGATTGACCCGAGGTCAGATTGACCTCAGCTCACAAAATTATAGTGTTCTCTGAGCTGGTAATCTTCCAACATTCACATCAACTGGTACCTTCAGTTCCGCTGGAAGAACCCATGCAGGTGAAGAGAGCCCATCTGTCAAGGAAAGAAAGAATTTGCCAATGGAGCTTGGGTCTCTGCCTCTATTGTAGCGCCAAAGAGTATCTGTTGAAGGACTGTCTGGTTTGTCTGGTAAACTCCAGAGCCTAGGCTTTGTGGGAGAGGTGATCCTAGGTGATAAAACTTCCTCTCCACATGTGACCCTGCTGGTCATTCTGATCCTTCCATCCGGCTCCAGTCTTCTGGTAGCAGCCTTTGTGGACTCTGGCTCTGCGGCCAGCTTTATCCATCCCACACTAGTTGCCAAGCATTACTTGCCTATGTTCTCCTTAGCCAAGCCCATTTCGGTCTCTTCTGTTAATAGGGAGATCCTCTCCTGTACCATCCAGTACCTTACTAAACCTCTCACTCGGCATGTGGGAGTTCTACAACAAGAAAAGATCTAATTCCTAGTGCTTTTCTGTTCCTCCAGTACTCTTCTCCTAGGACTCCCCCTGCTGAGAGAAACTACTCTATTGGAGATTGTGAGTCACTAGCCATCAAGTTGGCCCTGGAGAAGTGGTGACATCTCCTGAAAGGTGCACTGTATCCAGTAACAAGTTATACTGATCACAAAAATCTTGTGTAGCTCCAAACCAATCAGTGCCTAAACCCTGGTCAAGCCCATTGGTCCTTATTCTTTTCCCACTTCAACTTCTGCCTTCATTTTTGACCAACAGCCAAGGATGTTAAAGCAGACACTCTATCTCGGGCTTCAGACGTCTCAGATTCCATACCAGACCCACAGCATGTAATACCCCTGAAACGCCTCATCACTGCTGCACCTGTAAAGTTATGTGAAATTCCTTCCTGAAAGACATATATGCACCCTGCACTAAGGAAACAGATCCTGCCCTGGGGCCACACACCTCCCGTGTTGCTGAGCAACATAATGTTACCTGTGTCTGCGAATCTCTCCACCTGGTCTCTCGGCACCACTGGTGGCCAACTCTCACACAGGATGTTAAGAACTGGGTAAAGGTCCTGAGAGTCTCAGGACAATATAAACAACCCTGTTCGGGCCCCTATTTGGTGCTCACGCTGACTCCCTTTGATTTTAAGGGGCCAGAGCACACCATTCAATCTTCCCCCAGTTAATTGGATTACCCTACTGTTGCTGATTTCTCCTGCATACATTCCTGACTCTGCCTTGCCTGCCACCTGCCCTGACCGATTACTTGTGCTCTGACTACGTCTCTGCTTCACATTCTGTACCAAGCTTCTAGGCTCGTTGGCAGTCGCCCCGAGAAACTACATTGGGGGAATTGACCTGGGGGTTTCCCGCAGCAAAAACTAACAGGCCTTGTGGTTGGCTCTGATGAAGGCGAGTGACCCCTTAGACTCCGCTTCCCGTTGTAGGTTACGCTAACACTCCAAAGGTGACCAAGTGGATCGACCTCCTGTCACCATTGATAGTTAGTGTAATGCTGCTGCATAATTTTCAGATTGTAAAAGTAAATTTAGATGGAAATGGTTAAAAAAAGTTTTGATTTAAAGTTTAAATAATATGTTTTTATTTCTTTACAAACAAACTGAACCTACAGAGTGGAATAGAGCAGAAATAATTGTGAGTAATTATGACCTGAACTGTGTGTAATGATTCATAATAAAATCTAAGTAAAAAGGAAAAGATATCATGCACAATGCAACAGATTTTATTTTAAAATTGTATTTATATTGGTATTTCATATTTTCTATATTACCAAACCACTAAGCATAACCTCTAAAATTAGGTCATAATACAATTTGCTATGATATCAGTAAAGTATTAAACAAGTTGCATCCTACGCCAATAAATTATTTATAAATGAAATAAAATTAAATAAATTTTTTTCAAATGACCGGGTTTTTAACATTGCGAACAAAAAAATGTGGTCAAATTGGATGTAATGGTAAAAAACAATGGTTTTTTTTAGGGTGCCCCATCAAATAACATAAATATTGTTCAGTGTTTTTCTATTACTTGACAAAGTATAAAAAAGTTTTGCATTTTATCTTCTGTTCATTTTCTTTTATGTGATCTTAACAGACACCCATCCATTGAATAAAATAATACCAAATTTTTTCTATGATAAACATTTTGGGCCAATGTATAAAAACTGTTTAGGTCTAAAGAAACTATTTTCCCCATAGAACCCTTTGGGGCAAAAAAATAGTTTTAAGACCAAATCGGGATCATACATGAAACATGCTAAAATTTTTTGGGCTTTTACAACTTCATGTCTTGTATAACATTTTATGAGGTCTTCTTAAAGTGTTTTACATCATGGCATTGTTTACACTAACCAATCTTTTTGAGAACAAGAATCAATACCGGGGCTTTTTAGCTTTTTTTTAATGACCAAAGCTCTTATGAAACCCATGCTTTCAATTTTATCTTCATAATTGAAATACATTTTGTCAACGAGCTCCTGGAAATTCATTAAGAAAGAGATTTACTTGCTTATTAACCCTGTACTGTGGATGTTTACTAAATTGAAGACAAAACTAGTACAACTGTTGATTGTTATTAATTTAGTTATATAGGGCGACATGTATGAACAGGGCTGTGCCAGATATCTGCCATCCTTTCAGCCGGATATCAGGTGCAGCCCCGCACATACATGTTTAAATCTCCCGCACGCCATTCTCGGGCGCATTACATAGCGCCCGGGGGGGGGGGAACCGTACGAAGCTACATATTTATAGCTTTGCTACGGGATTTTTCTTTGGGGATTACAGCTGGAACGGGATGCCCTTTCAAAGTGGTATCCCAAGGGAGAAAAGTCACCCTAGACTAGAATGTGCCGATTTTTGATCCGCGTAGAGGGGGGCATAAAACAGGGGCATTCTATGCCCTTTATTCGGGGGGAAAAATTTTGGGGTTTAACATGCCCAAAATTTTATGCAAGGCCCTAGTTTTTTCTCATAATTGTTATAATTGTTGATAATAGTAATTAATACATAAGTTCAGGTAATTGTTTCTTACAGTTGTACAATAAACAAAATGTAGTGTGGCAACAATAACATAAATCAAGACATACATTCTAAAAATGTATCCGCAAAACAAAAACAAAATAAGTGGCTCACCTGATTCGGGCTAAGTTCACTGTGCTGGAGGATCCGCCAAGAAGTTGTTTTCAGTGCATCCCGCATTCCGGAGCTGTATCGGCACTTCTAAATCTCATTGTTGTTATTCTAAAAATGTGCACAATCTTAGGGAAAAGTTTGGGCAATTTTTTCTCAAAATGTATGTTTCGTCTAAGTAAAAAAATTACTTTCATGAGAATAAATTTACAGAAGATACCTATCAGCAAATTGTTATACTTCATTACCTTTATGTGTTATTTATCATAAAGGATAAAACTATAACATTTTGCATATGCCTAAATTCAAATCACATAAGACATTTCCCGAGCTTTCTGCCTCTCATGGTTGTCTTTCACAAACAACATTGGTAAAACCCCCTTAGCATCAAAAGGACAAAATTAAAAATAACTGTCACTAATGAAAAAGGAGAAGACCATATAATGTTATCTAAATTATAGTTGCTAGATACTTCCATAGTTCAAAATGCTACTTATTCAATATGAAAAAACTGGATAGTAACAAACAAATTAAGTCTTAGGGTATGTTCACACAGCGTATTGGGGGGCGTACTGTATGCGCTGCAATACGGCGGGTGTTTTGTAAGACATCTGATCACCGTAATTCCAAAGCCACGGGGGTCCCCCCTTGAATACATTTTCACACACGTAGGGCCGCGAACAATTGACATGCACTTCTCTCTAGTACCAGAATTACCAATAATTCGGGCATTTCGGGACGATAAAACCAATACCGGGGGGGAATCCACACAAATATGCGGCAAAATAAGCCGTGTGAACATAACCTTACTCTTACGGTTTCTGGTTACCTATTGTCTGTACTTACACAAAAGTTAGAACACAGATACAAAAAAAACTTTGTGGGCAAAACCCCTAATTTTTCTACCAATCTCCTGGTTTGAGTCTGGTGGAAAAAGATAAACCTGTAACTTATTTTCAGGCCAGACACAACACAGTTAATAACCCAATATTGCAGGACGCCAGCACTTCCACGTACATTGTTACATTTGTAAAAGATCAGTGAAACGCATGGATCTAAAATTAAATATTAAAACTGGGCAGTTTTGGGGATGCTAAAAACCCCAATTTTTATTAGAAAACATTTCAAAATTGTTGTACTAACTCAGTTAGGAAAGTACCCACAATCAAAGTCATATGAATCAAAGTCACAGGTTACAATACACAGTATCTCACAAAAGCAAGTACACCTCCACTTTTGGTAATATTTTTCTACTTTTTTAGGGACAACACTGAAAAATTACCTTTATCAATTAAATAGTCAGTTTTTACAGCTTGTAAAACAGTGTAAAATTTTTTTTGTGCCCTCAAAATAACTCACCACACAGCCATCCATGTCTAAACCGCTGGCAACAAAAGTGAGTACACGACTAGGTGACAATGGACAAGTTGTGCATAGAGTGTCAATATTTTGTGTAGCCACCATTACTTTCCAAAAGTGCCTTAACTCTCTTGAGCATGGAGTTCATTAGAGCTTCATAGGTTGCACTGGAATCCTCTTCCACTCCTCCAGGATGGTATCAGGAAGCTGGTGGATGTTAGAGACCTTGAGAGTGAGAGCGATAACACCAATTGAAACACAACCTGATCGCCCAATCATACCTGAACGGTAACACTAATGAGGTCTATGACAGCATGAAGGGAAAATGCAAATGGACCAATTGTCTATTTTCACTTTTTGTATTGAGTTATTTTCAGAACACCAAATTACACTGTTATTAGAGATGGGCTAATCGATTTAACAGTGGAATTCGTTTAGAATTTCGAGGAACCCTGGTTCGTAACGAAATCGAACTTTGGGGTGATTCGCAGGAACGAAGTTTGCTTTTCATTGAGAATTGGCTGCGAGCACATGGCCGTTACATGGGGCAAAGCACTCTGGGAGGAAGAAGGGCATAGCCTGCATACATGTGCAGAAAGATGAAGCCATTCAGAGACCGCGGATTCGTGACGTCCCACGCACTAAATAAGACCGAGCGCGCCGCTGGAGCCTCACACTCTCTCACGTACGAAGGAAGGTGCTGCTGCGGTGATAGCGCTTTCTGAGAGAACTGATATTTTACACAGCGATTTTTGTGGGGTGTCTCAGCTGTCTCAAGAGACTGATCTCTGAATGTTTCTATTTCTATTTATGGGAATTGGATCCTGAAATCCATGTGCGTCACTGCACATGCATATACATTCCAATTCCAAGTGGGATCAAGCTGTCCTGTTGTAGTTCAATTATAGTAAACAGCGGTTTTTACTAATACAAATACGCAACTTCATTTTGGCTGCTCAATTCTATTGCGCAATTGTACATCCAGGGTTAATTAAGCGTTGTTGTGCTGGTGTGTGACAAAAATAAACCGTCTTTTCAACGCCAAATATATATATTTTTTTTTGGTACCTAATTCACAAGCAAAGTTAATTACATTTTTATCTCTTGATGTTGGTCGTATCAAATACGCCATTGAACACTCTACAAAGCTACTAGTTTTGTGGTGCTCAATTCTATGCGCAATTTTACATCCAGGGTTTAATTAGCTTGTTTTGCTGGTGTCTGACAAAAATAAACCGCTTTTTTCAACCGCCAAATATATATTTGTTTTGGTAGCACCTAATTCACAAGCAAAGGTTAATTACAATTTATCTCTTGTTGTGTGGGGGTGAAAATACGCCATTGTAACACGCTAAAAAGCTACTAGTTTTTGGTGGCTCAATTATATTGCGCAATTTTACATCAGGGTTAAATTAAGCGTTGTTTTGCTGGTGTGCTGACAACAACTAAACCATCTTTTGTCAACGCCAAATATATATATTTTTTTGTAGCCTATTCACAGCAAGGTTAATTACAATTTTATCTCCTTGTTGTGTGGAGTATAAATACACCATTGTAACACGCTACAAAGCTACTTGTTTGTGTGCTCAATTCTATTGGCGCAATTTACATCCAGGGGTTACTTAAGCCGTTGTTTGCTGTGTGCTGACAAAAAAAAACCTCTTTTTCAACGCCAATATCTATATTTTTTTGGTAGCCCAAAGTCACAAGCAAAAGTTAATTACCATTTTAATCTCTTGTTGTGTGGCGGTAGAAAATACACCATGTAACATCTACTAGAGCTACTAGTTTGTGTGGCTCAAGTCTATTGCCAATATACATCCAGGGGTTAATTAAGCGTTGTTTTGCTGCTGTGCTGACAAAAATAAACCGTCTTTTTCAACTACCGAAATTATATACATTTTTCTGTAGCATAATTCACCAAGCGAAGGTAATTAAGCCTGTTTTTGTGCTTTTACATTAGTAAAAACATACAGTGCTTGTAAACTACACATACAAGAAAATTTTTTCCTGCCATTTTGGAGCGCAATTTATATCCAAGGGTTACCCAATGCTTGTTTGACTGGTTTCATTGGAGTCCAAAACAGGGTTATACTTTATCATATACAAGAGCTTCATCTAACAGTGTACGTACATTTTAGAACACTACAGTATTCAGACAGAGAGTGGCAGGCTTCTGCAACTGCGAGTGCATGGCCAAACATTTCTGAAACGGGCCCAGGTCGCAATCCACAGCAAGGGGACTCGCAGCAGGGGTCACTCGGAGGCCACAACTGCCGCTGTCATCTAGCGCCGGTGTTAGTTCCGCAACCCAAGGGTTCTTGATTGTTTGACTAGGTCCATCCTCTTCCTCCCAGATGAACCTATCTGACAACAATCCCAGAGTAAGCCACATACACCCAGCAAGAGTCGTGGGAACTCAGACACAACACATAGTTGGCATGGACCGGGAGCGGTCAGCGCCCTCACCTGTCCTCAATCCCGCCTCTGTCCCATTCCAGTTTCCCTCAGTCCAGGGATCTACTAATGTGGTCTGGGCTCAGCGCCACTATATAGCGAGGATGAAACAATTGAGGAGGCAGTCAGCAGCTACTTGGCACGAAGAAAGGGGGCCAATATCCCCAGCTTCTTGGAGTAGGCGGCAAAGTATAGATGTGAGAGTGGCATGGGAGGTCCATGTGGTGAGAGTCAGCCTCGGCTTTCCAGACCGGTGATGAGGACTGTAGTGACGATGAAACACAGAATAGATGATATGTAGCCGACCGCACTTGGAGCCGGTAAGCAAAGGCTTCATCATCGCAGGAGAAGAGGGCGTCACTTGCGCGCAGGCAGCGGCGCTGCCAGCAAGTGGGTTGTGATGGCCGTGAGTCAGCAAGGGTAGCACAGTGTAAGGTCGGGAGCCAACGCCCCGGGTAAAAACCCCTTCGCGGTCAAACCAGTACGGCACAGGGATCACGAGGCAGCGGCGCAGTAGTTACTCAGTGCGGGAGCGTTGGCGGTAAAATCACTACTCGGCGTGTGGCAGTTCTTTGCTAGACACCGGTGGAGCCGACTATGGTATATGTAGAATCGTGTTGGCTGAAAGTGAACGTGCCAGGGAGCTAACGTTGGCACAACCGCCCTGCTTCAACACATATCAGCGTCACCATCCGTGCCTGGGAGAAACGTGGCTCAGTGTGTGGTCCATCCTCCGCTGCAGCGCAGCAGCGGCAGTGCACCATTGCCATTTCACCAGTCAAGGCTCCACCACCTCTTGCAAAGGCCAGCTGTTTTCTCTTTGACATCCTCTCCCGGACCAGATCTCCTGCTCCTCGCTACTCTGGCGCCAGCAGTCTTCAGAGAGGCGATTGTAAAGAGACAACAGTATGCGTCCAACCAGCCTGAGGTGCAGCGCGACCGTGCTCCCTGTCCAAGTTGTTGGTACTGCAGTCCCTCCTTCCAAATGTGGACTCTGCACCATTCAGAGAACTAATGGCTTGTGCGAGCCGAGATGAAGAGTTCCAAGCCGTAATTTTCTTTTCCAAAAAGGCAGTACAGCACTTCAAAATATGTAGAACAGAAAGTGGGTCAGTCCTTGAGCTTATCGGTTTGGTTCTACCAGGTAAACGCATAGCGGACGTCGGAGCTGTAACTACGTCAGGGCCAGTACATGTCCATACGGCCAACTGGGTAATGTGCTTCCTGCCCAGGCACACCAACAACTTGAGCCAGGAGACGCCGCTTTCTCCTCCACGTTGTCAAACTGCTGCTCCTGCGCATATGTCCGCCTCCTCCTCCTCCACCACCACCACCATCTCAGCCGCCACAAGGACTGCTCCATCAAACCACAGGGTTAGGGCACAGCCGGTGGTCACGCTGTTCTACACCTAGTTCTTGGCCTCGGCCGAACGAATTCACACAGGGGAGGAACCTGCTCGCTCATGCAGGCAAGAAAATCGATGTGTGGCTTTCTCCGCCCAACTGCAAATCGTAACCATGGTGACACAATGGAGGAACATGGAGTCCGCGCTGCACCGAGGAGGGATGGTCCATGCGCCCTGCATGGCGCACGTTCAATCTGGTTTAAAAAGGTTCCTGAAGTCTTCCACCAGTCTTCATAACATTCTGAAAATGGCCAGGAACTGTGGCATGCTCTTTATCCATTCCGTACAAAGCCAGGAACAACTCCCTCAGTTGCAGCGGCAGAACGGCCTCCCCCAACACGCTCTGATATGCGATGTTTCCACCCTGAATTTCCAGGCCTGCACATGTTGTTGGGACGACTGTATAACAGAGAAAGCCATTAAGATTTTGTGATGATCAAGGCAGACAGAAGTACTCCCCTGTGTAACTTTGATGTCACCAGTGGCACGCTCATGCGTGACACCTCCGTGTTGTTGAGCCATTCGAGGAGTCGCCACGTTATTTGTCAGTCCCGCCAGACTACGGGATGAATAACGTCATTCCACGCTTCATGTCCTGGAACAGATGCTGTAATATCTGTCTGGGCAGGGGACTGGAGATGTGGCGACTACATCTCGTGGCCACATGAAGTCCGGTGGGGACTGAAATGGAGGAAGGAGGAGGAGGAGGACATGGAGCAAGCATTGTCTGGTGAAATGATTGGATTTCTACCCAGGTGACAAGAGAGGAGAGCAGGACAGCTGGAGGAGGTGGATGGAGATGAGGAAGACGAGGTCAGATGACTCCCAAGCACCGTGGCAGTAATACAGTGGAAGTTTTTGAATGGAGCAGGGAGCCCCTCGGATCACTTGTTGCCTATGTCCCGCAGCATGTTCTTATTTGCCTGCTAGTGACAGCCGAATAGTCCAGCATCCGCAAGGGATGACTTCTGGCTCTCCACCCTATTGACCCCGCTACCGGTCCAAAATGGAGCCTTTTTCCCACTATTGAGAGGGAAGACAGAAACTCAAAACTATAGGAAAATCCCTCCGTAATCAGTTTGGCCGCTGCCCTGTTTAAATTTGTTGCGGCATCGTCCTCCTCTGACAGGTCTGACCGGGGTTTTCCTCAGCGCTCACGTACTACTGCCGCAGGCTGCTGGGGGTGTGGGGGGTAGGAGCAGTACCGCTCCCATCAGCAGTAACCTAAGTCTGGAGTCACTAATGACACTTCCTTCACCCCCTAGTGAGAGGGCAAGTCACCCGCAGCACAGCAGCAGGACATGGACTTTCCCTAACAACAGTTGGGGCCTACTTGGACAGCAAATCTGCCACCCATTTAGAAGATATCCGCTGGAACTACTGGCAGCCAAACGGATGTGGTGGCCGCACTTGCCGGATTTGCAGTGGAAAGCAGTCCTGCCGCAGTATGTTGCATCAGAGCGGGTGTTCAGTGCGCGGGGCCATCGTTAACCCCAAGGAAACCCGCTTGTCCACGGGAAATGTTGAACACAGACCTTTGTCAAATGAATCAGGCGTGGATCTGCCAGATTTCCACACACCAATGCCTTAGGCGTCATCTTTCAAACTACCTGCCTCTCCAACTATTCTGACGCCACCCCCTGATTTCACACAGTCTGCTGATAGTTTTCTTCCATCTGCCTACACCGTCTTTACCAGGGACTGGATTGCCACCACCTCCAACACTCTGTCATGTGCCACTCTATGTGCTCCATGCGCTGCTGCTGTTGCTTGTTGCCGTGAAAATCCACTCTGTGTCCATTGTGCCACCTGCGTCCTGTACTGTTTTGCCACCTCCAGAATGTCATTGTGCCACTCTCTGACCACATGCTGTTGCGCCTGTCATCACCTCCACTCTCTGTCATTGTGCCACTGGCTGTGCTCATGCTGCTGCGGCCGTGACCTCCGCTCTCATCCATTGTGCCCGCTCTTGTGGCCTAATACTATTTGCACCTCGAATGTCATTGTGCACTCTCTGACCTCATGGCTGCTGCCAGTTACTCCTGTCGCCCCTCCAACTGTGTCATTGTGCCTCCTGTCCTGACCTCCTGCTGCTGCCCATGAGGCTGCTGCCTGCCCTTCACACTGTGCCTACTCCTGTTTTTGGCCACCTCCAGAATTTGTCATTGGCCACTGTCTGACCTCATGCTGCTGATGATGTGCTGCGTGCCCTCCAACACGTGTCATTGTGCCACTGGCCTGGACCTTATGCTGCGGCTGTTGCTCCTGCTGCCCTCCACACTGTGTCATTGTTACCACTCTTTGGGCCTACTCCTTTTTGCCAGCTCCAGAATTTGTCATTGTGCCACTGCCTTCTACCTCCATGCTTGCTGCCGACCGTGACCTCCACACTGTTCATTGTGCCACTCTGCGGCCTGGTACTGTTTTTGCCACTTCCAAATTGTCATTGTGCCACTGTCTGCCTAAGCTGCTGTGGCTGCCCCGTCACCTCCACACTCTGTCACCTAATGTTGCCCACCTGAGCGCTCAGTTTGTTTTATCCAGCTTTTGCTGCCAAGACATATCAGGCTCAACTTCCTGCTTCAGTTTTTTTGGGTCAGTTGCCCCCATAAGTGCCCAGGGCATTTATAGTGAAGCTATTCTAAGAGCGGCGGCAGTCATGTGCGTGTCATTACTAAACACAACATTGTATGAGAACAAACCAAGCTCCCATCTGCAGATTTAAGCATGGCACAAAGTTCTACAGCAACCGGCAGGCTCTGCACCTGGATAGAGCTGTTTTTTAACGTGATTCGAGCCGATGTAATTCGGACCGAAACGAAATTTTGTCGGAAAATTCGGCGAAGTGACCGAACCGAATTTTTGAGAAATTCGCCCATCTCTAACTGTTATATAAGCTGTACACTGACTTTGCATTGTATCAAAGTGGCATATCTTCAGTGTTGTCCCATGAAAAGTTAGAATACAATATTTACAAAATGTAAGAGGTGCACTCACTTTTTTGAGATACTGTATGTAAAAAAAATGTACATCTGCATAGTTTCAGAAAATAACTTAAAGCTATTTTTTTACACAAGAAAATATTAGGATAAATTATTATTGTATACACTATCACTGCTAATTAGCAAAAAAAGGGACTGTGGCACTTACTGAAGACGGTAGGGTTATTTTAGACCTACCTCAAGTCTCTACAGTACAGCAGCTAAATTCCATTCATTCAGTCAGTGGGGATCTTAGAGAATGGAGATCAATGGAAATTTGTGAAAAAAACTTTAACTGATCATATATCTTTATTGTATATGAATGATATATGACAAATAATATTTAATCAAATTTAAAACCAGAAATATGTAACTTAATTAAAGATTTTATCCCATGACATAGACCATAAGCGACATTGTTTTTGAAATGTGGCGGCGCCGCAGCAGTTTTAGGCACATTAAATCAGGGAAGTGCGCCATGAGAAGGTCAATATATATATATTGGGGGGGGGGGGGGGGGGGGGGGGGGGTATTAAAATATATGACCTCGCAAAACTCTGGTGTCAGGTAAACTTAATGCGCCTAAAAAGGCGCAATGCGCCTGATTAGGTGCATTGCGCAAATAACAGCGCATTGCGCAAATCGCGACGCATGCCATATTATTGGCATATTGGCATAGTAGTATATGTAATGCGCTACAATAGGCGCATTGCGTTATGGAAGCGCACAGCGTATCATTTTTAGGCGCATTACAATGTGTTGTGCCCGGCGTATAATGTGCCCAGTTTTGGTGTACGACATTTACATTGAGAAAATGGCGTCAAAAGTGGTTTTGCCGCAAAATAGACCAAAAAACTAGTGCTGGCGTGTTAGAACATGTCACCCATAATACCTATCCACAGGAGTGGTGGTAAGTGATTACTCAGTGACCCACCAACAATCATGAGCTCCCATGTCTCATAAGAGTGGCAGTAGAGCATGCAGACTGCCACTCCATTCAATCTCTGTGGGACTGATGGCGTTAGCCAAGCTTGGCTATTTGCACTAGTCTTTTAGAGGTGAATCAAGTGGCAGGGTACATGCTCGGCTACCGGTGCATATAAATTGGGAAAAAGGGGGTATGAGACCTCTGCTCACATGATTGGAGGGGGTCTTAGTAGTGGGGCCTCCAGTGATCAGACATTTATCACTTATCATGTGGATAAGTGTTAAGTTTCCATCTTGAGGCAACCACTTTAGTATAGTACAAAATACAAAACAGGCACACCTTTCAAGCTTTAAATTAACAATATGAATGTCTCCTTTTTTATCTTTAGATTTATTTGACTGCGAATAGATTTTTTAACTTGAGATATATCTAAAACCAAGGCTCTAGCATGACCCACATTCATTAATCACAATGATTAAAAAACAGAGCATTGCACATTTTAATGTACATTTTATGCAACCCACTTTAAAAGAATCAATTTATGCTTCTCTGATGGGCCTTAGGCACACGTTAAATAATCTCAGATGTAAACTTTTTGAGTATGCAAAATTATTATCGTCATATATCATAATCCCATACTTTTAATTACTACTTAGTTATTAATTATGTAAAGTAATCTATTAAATATTAAAACAAGGCTCACAGACAAAAGCACATTGGTGCACATTTGCATGAATTTCCTTTGCACTTCAAAGTTGTTTTACCCTAAGGAATTAACCAATTTGTTGCTAGAAGGCTTTGATGGTATTTTATTTTATTTCTAAAAATACATGAGCAATCATAAAAGCTATATTTTATATTAAACATTCTCTGTTTTCATATTGAAACATATATTCAGGTCATTTATTTAACTTGAAATGCATTATTAACTTTATTTAAAAAATGAATGTTGGTTTTTACTAATAGGCTATAAAAAAATTTTGTTTGTCAAAGATTATTTAGATGGTGACTGCTGTTAGTGTGAATAGCAAAGAAATAGATAGCATTATCAGCAGCAATTTCACCATAAACGATGCGGTGTAAAGTTACCTAATTCCGAATCCATGGAAGCACCAACCTTCACACACAACGAGCAGGACAGCAACCACCAAGTTGTTCAATCTTGTTTATTGTTCCATGATATATAATTTAGGAGGAATTGATGTTGTTACAGCGTCAGGAAATATTAATAATTGTTAGCAAGTCTGTGGTTGTTGTCCTGCTCTTTGTGTATAAAGTTGGTGAAGGTGGTTCCATGGATTCGGGTGACCTTACACCGCATCACTTATGGTGAAATCTTTAGACGTTAGTGTGAGTCATCTATTTTAAGCATCTCATCAATTTAAGCATAAAACACTTTATTGTTGTTTTTTGTAAAATAGAATTTTAAGTAAATGGTGACCCTTGGGGAAGGTTCACATGATGTATTGCGGCGCGTACAGTACGCGCCACAATACATCATGTGTTTCGGGAGCTCGCGCTGATCATCTCGTATTGTACGTGCGGGGGGACGAGGTGTAATCCATAGTTCTCTATGAGAGCTATAGATTACTGTAATTGCGGCACTCATCTCGCCTGTATTAAAGCGCAAATACCGCAGCGAAATGCTTGCCGCAATTACGCCCTTTGAACATGCTCTTAGATGTATACAAATGTGCCATGTGCACTGCCTCTTTGTGTACACAGCAGCCCCTAAAGGTCCATGTTATGTACCACATATTGTAGAATAAATGCTTCTAGGTGATCATGTCCATGTAATCCAGAATAATTTTTTTCAGGGAGAAAACCTTAGTAATAAAGCAGCCAATGGAACATGTTTTTCATAGATTGCGGATTAATCTATATGAGAAAAAATTCCATGCGTCTTAAAGGAGTGGTGTCACTACAGGCTTTCAGCCTACTTCAATGTGTCTGGCCAGCAAGAGGGAATATGTTAGGACATCAGGGCGTGATCTTCTTGCTGCCTCTTCTCCTCCCCCTTCCCCCTCCCCTCAGGCACACAGACAATTCTCCTTCTATACAGCAGGGGGAGGGCGAGGGGGTTTTTCTGCCAGACTTAACCTTTTTGGATGTGGGTCCTGGCATGGAGCTGCTACACACTGCAGAATCATCTGCACAAGTCGGGAGACAACAGGAGAGGGCTATCTATGAGTGTCGGAAGGGTCTGTAAAGCATGTGTATGCTAATAGCAGAGCAGGGGTTCAAGTGTTCCTATACCCACTGCTTAGCATACAAATCTCCACATCTCAAGCCAACAACAAACAAACCCTGGTCAGAACAGACACAGGCAGCTGTGAAGTGAGTTACTATAATCACAATGTTGTCACTAATTCCCAGCAGACAGGGAGGGTATGTACCGTTTCACATGTTTCCCCTGATCATGTTCTATAGTATAGTCAGAGCTCCACAGACACATCATGATATAGTAACACACTGCACTCTGTCACATCTACTGACTTCAGATCCCTCCAGCTCTGCTCTCCTCAATCTGTGTAGAGAGCAGGAGAGCAGCACACACAGGGTTTAATCCACACAGACACAGGAACCAGAGCCCTCCCCCCCCTTCCCTACAGAAGCATACTGTGGATGGGAGGGCTCTGTGCTCTGACCTGTAATCAGAAACAATGAGTCATCACACTGGACAGCAAGTGGAGATAAAAATCAACTGGTCAGCTGCTATAAGATTTCAGGCGCTGAGCACTACTACTAACTGGGATAACTCAAAAATCAGAGAGACATTTTGTAATGGAACAGATATTGCAACAGCTGCTTGTTTTTTAAAGATCTTTAATTAAAACCCAATCAATTGTGCAACAACCCCATTAAATTTATAACGAGCTATGAATAAAACAACACAAATGCCTTAAGGCTATGTGTTCATTTACACTATGTGGAGACTTTGGGCTACATGTCCTAATACGAATGCACCATTGTTTCCAATATTGTATTCTGCACCAAAAAAACTGTTGACGCCCTATTCTCTATATAAATGAACTGTAGTACACAAAAACTAGGCGCATTTTACGCCAGACACGACAAATTTGAATGTGCCTAAAGTAGGCGCATTAAATAAACTAGCAATAATACGCTATGCGCCTCAATTATGCATTGTGCGTAAATTGGCGCATCAATTTTACAATGCAAGGTATACCACACCAGTTTTTTGACAGGCGCACTATACACACGCACTGCGCACTGCGCTCATTCAGACGCACTATACATTGATTTAATGCTCCCTAAAACTATTGTGGCGGCGCCTCTTTTCTGACATGTTGCCCTTTGTTTTAATGTGATTAGATAAAAAGGAAGGAAGAATTATACAATTCAGTACTCTCCAAGAGTCTTAAAACAAATCTGTCCGGTAGTTTATGCTACCTTGTCTGAGAGTAGAATGTGAAAGAGGGAGATCAACTGAGATGTGTGAAAGAGTTTCTATGATCTGTGCAAAAATGATAGTGTAAAAAGCCAAGTAAATCCTGACATAATTCCTAACAGAGAAAGTAGTCTTGTTTAGCCTGCCCACACACAGTAATTAACAGTTTGCTCTTTACACACACTTATACATGGCAAGCTGTCACTCACTGTACATCGGTGGGGTAAGCAGGACTTTCACTTCTCTTTTAGGAATCCTGTCAGGATTTACAATAAATCACTGAGATCAGCTTTTCTACCTCTATCATATCCTGCTCTCAGCATAAATTACCTGAAAGGTTTACTTCAAGACTCTTGCATAGTACTGTAGTACTGGAGTTGCAGGTCTGTGAGGTTCAGAATTTTATATTCTGTCTGCAGAATGGAACCAATCCAAACAAATAGCCCAAATTCTCTCTTTCGCATTAAAGATTACAAAATGACCAACTGAGTTTGCATGAATGAAGGTTTAAATCTGAAGAAAACTTATTGTATATTGTACTCCATTAGTAGCTGCATGTATGAAATCTGTCTAGGTCTAAGACTTTCTTTGTTGCCCATAGCAACCAATCAGAGCTCCCCTTTCATTCAAAACAAAATATAGTCGCCCTAAAAAAATGAGAGGGGAGCGCTGATTGGTTGCTATGGGCAACACAAAGTCTTAGATCTAGACAGTTTTTATACATGTCCCCCTAAGGAGGTTCACTAGAGGAACGGCATATTGCAGGCGAATTACGCCCCACAATTACGCCGGGACTATGTGAGCTCGCAACGACTCCTGCCGGCCCCATAGACATTCATTGCTAGCACCGCGATTCGCTGCTTGTAATTGACATGTCACTTATCTCCCCCTGCGGCGTATTGTCCCCGATGGGTAAGGAGACAAAATCCATAGTTCTCTATGAGAACTGTGGATTACCATAATGACTGCAATGTATCTCGCCCCTTATTTCGCGCAGTACTGCGCGAAATAAGGGGCGAGATACATCCTAGTTTAAGCCGTGTGAACATAGCCTAAGTCTTCAATCCAGAGCTCTTGTGCAGTAGTCCATTCTTACGTTCTTAAGCATACATGAGTCTATTGTCATTGGGCCACATGTATGAAAACTGTCTTGGTCTAAGACATTCTTTGTTGCCCATAGCAACCAGAGTTCCCCTTACATTTCATCTAGTGTTGTGTAAGTATGAAACGGACGCTCTGATTGGTCGCTATGGGCAACAAAGAAAGTCTTAGACCTACACAGTTTTCATACATATTTCCCATTGTGTCCACTTTCTAGAAATGTTTTTTATCCACTTCTGATTTGCAGCATGGTGTATAAGATACCAGTAGCTGGTGGGAGATCTGAACTTAAATCAATGTTGATCTCTACCAATTTTAAAGGAATAGGAGTTTAACTATATCTCATGAAAATGCTTTCAGCTACTTTTGTTGCCTGCATGTTTTAACCACCAACTAGAACCTCTTTGTAATATGATATTAATGTTCAGAAATCTTTAACCTGTTTTTTTTAAATGTCTGCTTTTCCAGAAACAAACAGGCAAACGTTGTATGAAAGTAATCTTATTGTTACACTGATGTTGACATTGAACTGTCTGTTATTTTAGGAGCATTTCTGATTCCATACACAATTATGGCCCTGTTTGGTGGTGTTCCTCTCTTCTTTATGGAGTTGGCTTTAGGACAGTTTCACAGAACAGGCGCTATCCCTATATGGAAACGCATCTGCCCTATCTTTAAAGGTAAAATTTATGTACATGGTTTTAATTTTTTTTTTTTTACTTCTGTGTTTGGAGCATAGACTGACTCGTGTAAACAAAAGTTTTCACAGAATTTTGAGACTACCAGCAAGAGATCTTTAGGGTACAAGGAAACATTTCTATAAAAGGCAAGCATGCAAATAAAACGCCTATTTCAGATAGTTTAAGGTTAATGGTTTGAAATGACAAAAGATTGTAGTAGGGCCCAACAAAATTGCTCATTGGTCTAAGGGGGATAGTTTCCACAGGATTGAATATTGTGTTGGGCGTCAGACTGGTCCAACAGATTAAATTATGACTAAAACAGTTAAACAGAACAAGTGTCTGTACACTACTTATGCCATTGCGTATGGCATTGCTATATAGTACTAATAACTTATTTATGAAATAAGCCAAAATTATGATAAATATATACCATCAATGCCCCAACAAAAAAATGTACGGACTAGGGCCTGTCCAATAGATAATTTGGCAACAACTCTCAATAAATACTTCAAATTCACAACACAAAAGAGTTATCTACTTAGTTAAACTCCTAAAACTTAACCTTTAATAAATAACAGTAAAAACTATTCCTATATCTAATATCCACCCACAGAAGCCTACCTATCCCAAAAAAAAAGGAAGGAAAAGAAAAGAGAAAAAAAAAATTATTTGGAGCAACCGCCCCGATAAGGGCGACCCCAACTACTGTCTCTCTATTACCTAAATAACATCAAGATGTCTCATATATATTACAGTTCCTATGCTCTTACAAATGGTATATTGTTATCATCCAAAACCCAGATGGTTTCAATGTTCTGTCCCAATGTCTTTATTGTCCTATATATTACAGTTCCTATGCTCTTACAAATGGTATATTGTTATCGTCCAAGACACAGATAGTTTCAATGTTCTGTCCCAATGTACTTATTGTCCTACGCGTTTCACCCCACACAGTCGTCGGGTCTCATCAGGGACCACACAGACTGAAGCACTATCGATTGTTTGTGACATGCATAGAGCTGCTATATAATCATTGAGCAGGTTTTTATGCATTAGCAAAACATGTATGATGCAGTAGGCATTCTTATGATACCCTTTATACAATAGAGATCATATTAGAACATCAACACCTATAATCCATATATGATGCTGCTTTCAGATGACAGATATTAACAACTTTTACATCTCAGCCATGATATACTCACAAAACCCTGCATAGTCCCTTCCTATTCATCAATGGAGGAGGATGCCGATGTTAGCATTTGACATTGGCGAGTACATGCAGGTTGTTGTTACTGGTGAGATGCCATCTGATTTATGGTATAGTTTGTCACATGATCCTGAGACAGAGTCTGTGCGGGGTGAAATACGCGATTAGGACAATAAGAGTACGTTAAATGTGGACAAACATTGGAAACTATCTGTATTTTGGACGATAACAATATACCATTTGTAAGAGCATAGGAACTGTAATATATAGGACAATAAATACATTGGGACAGAACATTGAAACCATCTGGGTTTTGGATGATAACAATATACCATTTGTAAGAGCATAGGAACTGTAATATATATGAGACATCTTGATGTTATTTAGGTAATAGAGAGACAGTAGTTGGGGTCGCCCTTATCGGGGCGGTTGCTCCAAATAATTTTTTTTTTTTCTCTTTTCTTTTCCTTCCTTTTTTTGGGATAGGTAGGCTTCTGTGGGTGGATATTAAATACAGGAATAGTTTTTACTGTTATTTATTAAAGGTTAAGTTTTAGGAGTTTAACTAGGTAGATAACTCTTTTGTGTGATAAACACTCCTCATGAGCCCCTGTTGTGTTTAGGCCTTGTTATAATGTGTCTAAATCTAGGCCTACCGGAGGATGCTCCATGTCTTTTATATGCCATTTTAGTCCTGATAAGATATGATTTGCATAATTCTATTCATTATCCTAAAATAAGGAATAAATCTTTATTTCCAGCATAATCTTATTGGCTGTCATGTCTGCTTTACTCTTACACTCTATGGTGGCATTATTTCCATATCTTGTACTGATGAAGGCTTACAAGCCTAACACAAGTCTATGCACGTCACAATAAATTGTTTTTAACCTAAAGACTGCATCTATGCATTAAGGTGGCTATACACCTTAGATAGCTGCTGGACAAAAGAACCCCATACACCTGCATGCTTAGCTCTGCCGGATGTGCATGTGTTCTTAACCAGTTCCTGACCAGGCACATTTTAATTTTATTTTAGTACTGTTTTTTATCGCTATATCGCTTTTTTACCTTTTAACTAATTTCTTTCTAAAATGTGTTTTTGTGCAAAAGTAGTAAAACATACAAGAAACAATAGAAATTTAGTATTGTCATTATTGCATTAACCTGCACAATGAAATTATGCCTGCCATTTATACCATTTGGTGAACACCATAAAAGCAAAACCCAAAAAACAATTGCAGAATTGCTGTTGTTTTTTATTTCCATGTAAAAAAAAAAAACGTTTTCACATTTTTCAATGCATTGGTATATGTAACCTCAAAATAGTGTCATTACAAAATACAACTTGTCATGCAAATAACAAGCCCAAAAGTAGATGGAAAAATTAAAAACTTATGGCTCTCGGGATGCCATGATACAAAACCAAAATCACTGTTCATAAGTTTTAATATTTCTACTTTCTCACTTTCATAAGGAGATATTAAGGCAATGCATTGTTTATTACTGATAATTCCATCTGCAACAAAGGAAAAAACAATGGGCCACATTTATGGAACTGTCTTGGTTTAAGACTTTCTTTTTTTTTGTCCATAGCAACCAATCAGCATTCTCCTTATATTTCATCTAGTGCTCTGAAAGAATGAAACTGGCACTCTGATTGGTTGCTATGGGCAACAAAGAAAGTCTCAGACCAAGACAGTTTTTATACATGTCCCCCAATATTCTTTTCTTAGGGTGGTAATTTTAAATTCGGCATTTTTTTATTTCTAGGTATTGGATTTGCTATATGCATCATAGGATTGTATGTGTCTTTCTACTACAATACCATCATCGCATGGGCTTTGTACTATTTCTACTCCTCTTTTTCCACAACTTTGCCATGGACAAGCTGTGACAACCCCTGGAATACAGTAAACTGCACTAATTATTTTGGAAAGAGCAATATCACTTGGACTAATTACTCCAAATCCCCTGCTGAAGAGTTTTATACGTAAGTGCATGTAAGTGGATTTATCTTAGATGGTCTAGATTGCATAATATTGTAAAGTTAAGACTAAGGGCCACATGTATGAAACGGTTTTGGTCTAAAACTCACTTTTTCCCCCATAGAAACCTATGGGCAAAAAAGTGAGTTTTAGACCAAAACCGTTTCATACATGTGGCCCTAAAAGTCAGAGGATTACTCATTGAAAAACCACTATGACTAGATGTAAAAAAGAAGTATATTTTATATGGTATAGTGCCATGTGTGCAGTAGGATTATAGATGCTGCAATATTGATGTGTCCACTTGGGGACTGAATCTTTAAAGCACAGCTGTCAAGATATATCATGGAGAATTAGTATGCAAGGTCACAAATAATATGTGACTAGTAAGTTGGGCATACCAATGACTAACAACAATTCCATAGTAGCACTCCGATCTATGTACATCTGGCCTTCAGCGATGATGTATCGGCAATGTATGACCACTGCAGTCAATCATACCTCATTGCTTTGGCAAGGTATACAAAGACCAGTGAGGATCCAGGTAAGGCGAGTGTCGTTTTTCTTTCAAAATTTCAACTTTTATCTAGAATTATGATGCAAATCTAGCATACTTGATCCCTCCTTCTCATGACATTTGTCATCTGAAAAATAGCAACCTACCCTTTGAAATTGATTGTCAATTGATCATGCCAAAATCAGCAGGTTCCTTCAATTTTGATCAGCCAACTGATGGCTTCCACTTACACGTAGTTTGCTTGTGGCATTTTTTCTTTTTTTGCTTGTAGAAAAATGTGTTTTTTGGCTGGCGTACAGACTTTCTTTTCCTACAGAAAAGCCTATAAAAAAATATCAGAGTAAATCGATGCCATCCCTAGAGCATGCTGTAGCTTGAAAAAAAATCATGGACCCAAAAAACTCGACAAAAGTGACAACAAATGGCGCACAAAAAAAACAGCTAAAAATAAAAACAGGAAAAACACTACTAGAAACTCAGGGCAGCATGTATGAACAGGGGTGCGCCAGTTTTCTGGCATGCTTTGAGCAAAAAAAAACTGTTGTAGCCTTGTTCTATAGATGTATGAACCATCATGCACCAAAACTTGCCGTATTCTGCGCAAGACACAACGGTTTTGAATGCGCCAAAAATATGCTATGCAAGGCATTCCACACACCAGATTTAGGAACACATGTACGACACTTTCATACATTCGGGCACATTCTACACTAAGAAAAAGCCAGTTAGAACTGGTGAGTCGGTGCCAAGTTCACACATGCCTCCCTCAGTGTTTTTCTTAAAAAATGCTATGTATGAAATCACCTTAAGGCTTTGTCTCCACGGCATCGCAAAACAATTGTATTTTTTGGCAGTTTTAGTACTCTAAAACCGCCGAAAATACGATTGCTCAGGCATCCCATAGACAATAACAGAAAAAAACGACCTGTAGTCTACACAGGTTGTTTTTTCTCATCTCATCTTCTAGCGCTGGCGTATTATACAACATGTTAAAGCACCAGAAAAATGTCAATGAAAATGTAGTTTTTAATTCTATCCAAGTGGATTACTCATTGTAATTCATCCCATTGTTGCAGGAGGCATGTACTGGGCATACATGAAGCAGATGGTTTAGAGCATGTTGGAGGATTGCGGTGGCAGCTCCTTATCTGTCTATTTCTCATCTTTACTATAGTTTACTTCAGTTTGTGGAAAGGAGTGAAAACATCTGGAAAGGTGGGTAATGTCTTTTACTCTTCCAATATCTTCTTCCTTTTGCACAAAGTTCTTTCTAAAATAAAGCAAAAACTATCAACTGTGAATAAACCTCCTGAAATTGTTCCTTTGTGTGATTTCATTATTTAGTTTCCTGCTTTCTGACCTATACTGTTCTCTGGAAAATGTGGATGATGACCAAAAATGACCAATTTTTACAAACATTGTCACAGCTTTCCCAGACCTCTGCACAATTAATATACCCAATAATGTAACAATTTTAGAGTGAGTGATGTATTGGTGTAAAGCAAGGCAGATTTGTTATTCAGTGGTTTGAAAATGTTAGGTAATAAACGTATGGGCACACACTGGTTTCCAGCAATCAAGTGGTTAAACACTCTAGGTTACGGATTTTTTGATGCCTACAAGGACGAAACGTATTTATGTTTAATAGTGCAGGTCTTCCAAAAATACAAAAAGAAACATCAGGAGAAAATATACAAATGAAACAAAAAAGTTATAAAAAAAAGGAAAATAACAGAACGTACCGTACTTACAAGTCTTTGAGTCTGTTCTGCTCTTCTTTAAGATAGTTAGAACAATGAATACACAGCTCAAGCATCAAATCTAGCCCCCAACCATGTAAATTAATTGTCATTGTCTATGTCATATTTTTATAACCTTGATGTCTGGTTCAGGTTTCCAGAGTCACCCCCAAATTCATAAGGCAAGTGCAATGCAAGGTGATAAGGGTCGAGGACCAGGTTTATTTGTCTTTAAGGCTATGTCTATACAGCAATGTTAAAATGACGTCCAAAATTTGACAGCATTTTAACATCATTGGACCGTGGTTTTTGGCGCAGATTTGCACTCAAAACCGCAGTGGGTTTTCCAATTTGCATTTGGCCCAGTGCACTGAATGTATGGGAATCCGACGTCAATCCTGCGGAAGATCCAGCAGGTTTGAAAATCCACCGGAATTACACTTCAACGTGGATTTTTTATTGTGGTCTACACAGCACTGGGTACAGTCGGATATTCGGCGGATTCTAAATACTGAATCCGCCGTAAATCCGATGAAAGACCCGTGCTCTGTAGACATAGCCTATTTCACCACAATATAGCAACTTCGTTTAGATAACAGATAACAGACATCCATCTGTCTATCCCATAAAGCTTCAAAAACTGGACTTCAAATGTCATGCTCTCTCTCTGCCATGGCTCAGAATCTATACAGCAATGTTACCATTACCTGAATTACTGCATTGATTACTAAAATAAATGTGGTCTGATATGTTTTTTAACAATTATAGACAAACATAATCTAAATAAACCACTGAAACACAAAACACAAAAGCAGTTGTACTGTACATATCTTTTAATAAACAGATTGAGTAAACATCCACAGTGCTGAAAGTAGACATATATGGCTCCCTGAGTTCATGAATTTTCTAAGCCCTAACTGGCAATCAATGCTTCAGTAAAGGAGATAATACTGGAAGTGTAGGTTTAGAGGTGTTTTGCCCATTAAATAAAGGAACACAAAACCTGTTTCCTAACGGACCTGTTCTTCCTATGATTGATTAGTGTGAACCATACATTAATGCAAAAAACATTCAGAATACATCACAGAAGATGTTTTAAAGGGACACATGAAGCTGAAAAATCTACAAAAGAATTAGTAAAGACCAGGGTGTACATGAATAAATGCATATATGGCAAGACAAACTTACTTAAAAGGAAAAAAAAAATCAGGTCTGTTGCTACTCTCCTTAGGAAATGGCACCCTGTTAAGATCACTCCAAGAGCAAAACTCTAAACTATACTATAAACAAGAATAATGTTAATGGAATGGCACCACAAAAGAAGTTGCTTCTGTAAACAACATTGTAACCCACCTCAAGTTTGTCTGACACAACATAGATGTTCCACAATGCTTCTGGCAAAATATTCTATGAACAGATAAAAAAAAGTAGCATTTTTTAGCACAAATGCACAACACTGTGTATGAAGAAAAGGAACCCTGCACACCAACACCTCAATCTCATCCCAGCTGTGAAGCCTGGTAGCATCTGTCACGGTTCGCAGTAGTGGATCCCTTGGACCACCGCAAGCGATGGTGTTAGCCACGCCAGGGAGCGGAATCTAAGTAGGTCCTGGTTTTCACCAAAGCCCGCCGCAAAGCGGGATGGACTTGCTGCAGTGGGAGTCTACCAGGTCGCTACCCCTGACGTGACTTGCTTGCGGTGGCAGCCGAGGTTTAGCGTGGTACAGAATCGTAAGGCAGGCTTGTAGTCGAGGACAGGTGGTAAGGTCAGGACAGGCAGCAAAGGTTCGTGGTCGAGGGACGGAGGCTAGTGGTACGGTACACGGAAATTAGGACAAGACCCAAGGAACGCTTTCTCAATAGGCGGTAAGGCACTAAAGATCCGGCGGGAGTATCAGGAAGGGGCACAATAGAGACAAAGGTTCTCCTCACGTCTTCGGGATACCTCCTGAGAGGACAGGTGGGCTCTATCCACTTCCATGGTTTCCTCGGCAGCAGGCAGGGAGGGCAACTGTGGTGGCCTTTGAAATACCGGAGCTAGACGAGGATCCCCTGGACCACCGCAAGCAATGTTGTTAGCCACGCCAGGGAGGGGAATCTAAGTAGGTCACGGTTTTCACCAGAGCCCGCAGCAAAGCAGGATGGACTTGCTGCGGCGGGAGTCTACCAGGTTGCTACCCCTTGACGTGACTTGCTTGCGGTGGCAGCCAAGGTTTAGCGTGGTACAGAATCGTAAGGCAGGCTCGTAGTCGGGGACAGGCGGTAAGGTCAGGACAGGCAGCAAAGGATCGTGGTCGATGGACGTAGGCTAATGGTACGGTACACGGAAATCAGGACAAGACTCAAGGAACGCTTTCTCAGTAGGCAGTAAGGCACTAAAGATCCGGCGGGAGTTTCAGGAATGGGCAGGCTTAAATAGGGGCAGCGACCAGCAATGGGAAATTACCGATGCGCTGGCTCTTTAAATTTAACACTGCCGGCGCGCGCACGCCCTAGAGAGCGGAACCGGGTGTGCGCCGAGGGATAGAGACTGCAGCAGGAGCGCGGCCAGGTAAGTCACCTACGGGACAGGCAGGGGAACGAGTGCGGCCGCAGGGGCATCCGTGACAGCATCTGAACACTGCAGCGGCTACAGCAGTGATGTTTTCATTCGAAAAAATCAAGAAGTAAACAAAAGACCAGTGAAGAGAGATAAGGGTCCAGAATAAGATTGGAAGAACATTCTAAAAAAAAAATAACTGGACAGCCCATTTATCTTGTTGACATGCTGTGAAATGACCTGAAGACGGTCATATCACACATTGCATCCCTAAAATATTGATGATCTAGTTATGGAACTGCCACTTGAGCATTTCTCTAGAATAGAATTGCTACTCAAGCAATTCCCCTAACATGCAAAAGGATGGAAGAGCCAATCAAACAGCCCACCACAAAGCAAGCTGGATTTGACTGCTAGCAACCCATTTTGTATCTGCAGAGAAAATGTTGGAAAGAAAATGCAAACAAGAGAGAAAGCAGAAACAAATCAAGGAATTCTAGAGGATACAACAATAAAATATCCAAAATCACAGACAAAGTCACGTCAAACCAAGCTGAGGTCAAAAGCCTGAAGGGTGCAGACAATGCAAATTGTAACACAGACGAGTAACCAAAAAACAGAACAAAGTCAGGCACCAGGAAAGTATCCACACAAAGCACAGATAATAATAGCAAGAGAGCCAGGACACAGGATGCAATCACTGGCAAGGAGAAAAGGGTCAGGTTCAAATACTCTGCCTAAGCCATTGCTTAGATGCAGAATCAGATTCTGATTGGTTATGCTTCAATCTTAGACTGAGGGTGAGTTGGAAGGTAGGACAACCTTATATGTCTTTGCAGCGTATAGTGGCACGTACTGTGTTCTGTATACACCGAATGCTTTAGAAGTACACGCTGGCTAGCGGGTACTTCTAAAACTCTCTGTGCCGGCTCCCATAGACTTTCACTTTCCCCAGCGCATTGGGGAAAACAGCAGATAATCATAGTTCTCAATGAGAACTATGAATCACTGTATTTGCAGGCCCCAAAATACATCCCACAAAGATGCTGTGTGAACATACCCTTAAGAGTAACTTCAAGCTGAACTAAAACTAATTTGCAGGGAGACATGATCTAATATTATTCTTCATCTCTGTGCAAATTTTGTTTTCAAGTACCAGGAACATTTGATGATTGATGCTATAAGTGGGTCTACTGGTTTTTACCTCCAAGGGTTTACTTACTTTTTCTGCTTGCACCGTAAATGTTTACTCAATCTGCTCAATTAAAGATATAAATAGCAAGACTTTTGTGTGCTAATGGTATAGTTTGATTGCATTTAGCTAGTGTGCCTTAAATAACAGACACATTGCATTAGTAAACAAAGCAGAAGTTCCAAAGAGTTTATATACTTGTTTCTGTCCCAGTACATCAGGACTTGAACACATGGCAATATATCTACAGGGTTTTCTTGTTTTATTTCAGAGAAATTTACAGGCAACCTTTTGTTGCTATGAAACCCTAGACTAAAATGATTCTATGTACTTATTGACATACAATATACATGTAGCCTATGTAACTGAGAAGAAAATAAAGAAACCTATGTACTTTAAAATGATAGTATTAGGACACTATATAAGGTTGCTTTATTCAGTACAAGGTTTATGATAGGTAGGCAGTGTCCTACCAATTGAGAACTGAAAAGATGTCTTGATGTTTGTGTCATAGAACAAACTACTGTGAAGAGTGTGAACGAAAGAGAAATGGTCCTGTAAAATGTCAGTTCTACAGTTACACCCAGGGCTTTGCCTTCCAGGTAGTATGGGTGACAGCGACTTTTCCCTATGTGGTCCTTCTCATACTCTTGATCAGAGGCGCTACGCTGCCTGGAGCATGGAGAGGAATCCTGTTCTACCTGAGGCCCAACTGGCAGAAGCTTACAGACACTGCAGTAAGTAATAAAATGTTACTGACATACTGCCCTAGCCATATACAAAGCGATGTTTCATATGACAGAAATGTTAATATTTCTTATTTTATAATCATATGTAGCCTACTACATAATCAGTTAGCCAGTCATTATGCCATCCGGACTGCTCTTACTATAGCTCTGTTCATATCTCAATTATGATTTTTTTTATGATTTCTTTTCTGCTCCATCATAGAAATAGAACAAGGGTAAAAATGCAGAGCTGCATGCCTATAAATGCCAGACACCAAGACGAACTGATGGACTCCATTATTTATAATAGGTCAGAAAGGATTTCGTCAGGATGTCTTATATTTTCCTGGTCGTGTCCAACTGCATACTATTCCATTTTGTCTGGCATATTTGAGTGAATCTGCAGCGGAGGCTCCTAATGGCACCTCTAATGCAGATGTGAACAGAACCTAACTATAATGCAGTCAAAAGTGCCCTCACTAGTATATCAAACAGAAGAGAAAAATTGATGCATTCTTGTCTTTGCCTCATGGCATCAGATCTACATAAAGTAAAGACCTGACATGTGGTTAACCCCAATAACTTCCTTATTGGCAATTTCACTACAACATCTCAAAGCATCTAGTGCACACCCAGAATGTAGTGCACTCCTTGCTATATCCCTGATCGTGGTTTTGTAGATATTTGTATTTGTTTACTCAATCAGATCTTTACAGAACAGTCTATGGATGTGTTTGTATACTTTAATTCAGAGAGTTGCCCAATTACCAAGTAGAATGTGTTATTATTTTCTGATCATTTGGAGTTCAAAGAGCTAAGACCCCTAATATTCCTGTCAATAACGGGGGCTGTAGACTGGTGCTGCAGTTCCTTCACAGTTTTGCTCTGCACAGCTTTTTCACCTGTGTTCTTTTAGTTTACTGCTCTTCATGTATAATGCTAAGATTGATTACATTAATATGTTTAAGAAACAATGTTCATATTAAATTAATTTACTTGTGAATATTTTAAGTTTGTTTTTTTAGCCCTAAATCTCAAGTACAAGTGGGTCTTAAAGGGGTATTCTGGGTACTTGAATGGGTATTCCGTGACTTAAGAATGCTCATTGGTCTGTCAAGGCATGATAAAGAATAGAAAATAAGACTTATACTTACCTCCCGGATGCTCCCATTCAGTCCCGATGACTGCCCCGTTCATCTTTGCTGAAGCAGTGAATGGACATCATTCACCTGACAGATGCAGCCAATCACAGGTGAGAGTGGTCACATGCACATGGCATTGTGGCCTGTGACTGGCTTCACCTGTCACATGAACGATAAACCTTAATTGCTTACTTCCTGGATGAAAGAACTGGCCACTGGGACTGAAAAGGAGGTAAGTATGAGTCTTCTATTCTTTAGCATGCCTGACAGACTAACAAGCATTCTTGACTCCTGAAACACCCGTTTAATTTAAAAAAAAAAAAAAATAACAGTATCTGTGTTAGAAGATTTTGATAAAAAAGATAAAGTTTGTTACCATATTACATAGCTTCATAGTTTGTAAGGCTGGAACAAAAACAGACGTCCAACCAGTTCAGCCTATTGTGCTATAGTGTTGATCCAGAAGAAGGCAAAAAATCACATTGCTTTTGAATTGGGATGCAACTAAAATATTTTAGAACACAAACTTATGCTGGCTTGGACAAAAATGATGGTACCTTTAATTTAATATTTTGTTGCACAACCTTTTGAGACAATCATTGCAAACAATTTGTGAAACTCTTAATGAGACTTCTGCACCTATCCAAAAGTATTTTGGCCCACTCCTAATGACAAAATTACTCCAGCTGTCTCTGTTTTGAAGGGTGCCTTCTCCAGACTGCATGTTCCAGCTGCTTCCACAGATGTTCAATAGAATTTAGATCAGGGCTCATAGAAGGCGACTTCAGGATAATCCAATGCTTTGCTTTTAGCCATTCTTGGTGTTTTTAGCTTTGTGTTTTGGGTCGTTACCCATGACCTGCGACTGAGACCAATATTTCTGACACTGGGCAGAATATTTCACTCCAGAATGCCTTGGTAGCCTTGAGATTTCATTGTACTCTGCACAGATTTAAGACACCCTGTGCCAGATGCAACAATGCTGCCCCAAAACATAACTGAGTGTCCTCAATGTTTCACAATAAGTACAATGTTTTTTTTCTTTGTATGCTTCATTTTTGCATCTCTGAACATAGAGCTGATTGGACATGCCAAAAAGCTTCATTTTTGTAGTATATGTCCAAAGAACATTCTCCCCGAAGCTTTGTGGCTTGTCAATATGCATTTTTGAAAATCCCAGTCTCGATTTTTTTATTTGCTTTCAATAATGATTTCCTTGGTTGTCTTCCATTCAGTCCACTTTGTAAAAAACAACAATGGATGGTGAGATCTGACACTGCTGTACCTTGACCCTGGATTTCACCTCTAATATATTTGGAGGTTGTTTTGGGCTCTTTTGGTACCATATGTATTATACATCTCTTTCATTTGTGATCAATTTAACTCTTGCTGCCATGTCCAGGGAGGTTGGTTAAGGTCCCATAGACCTCATACTTCTGAATAATATGTGCAACTGTAGTAACAGGAACATCAAGCTGTTTGGAGATGGTCTTATAGCCTTTACTTTTAACATGTTTGTATATCATTTTCTTTCTAATCTCCTTAGACAACCCCCGCTCTAGCTTCCTTTGGTTCCATGACTGATTACAAGTTAGAAGACACCTTTGATGCTAATTACAGGACACACCTTAGTTTAATATGTCCCTATGGTGAAATTATTTTCATTCTTTTCTAGGGGTACCATAATTTTTGTCCAGGATAGTTTTATTCGTTGTTTTGCTTTTTTCAGTTGCATCACAATTCAAATGCAATGTTTGATTTTCATTAGTTCATGTTTAACAAATTCAAATACATTTTTACTTTTGGCAGTTTTACATAATTTCACTGACCCTTGTGGGTCTTTCTTTGTTTAACAGAAGGGTACCAACAATTTTAACCATGTCTATACAATGTATAAAGTATTACTATTTTATGAAAAACAAATGTAGAATGTCTCTATAGCCTATATACATTAATAGTACTCATCTTTCATGTCCCCTTCTGCTCTTGTTTCAAAGCCTCCTAGCAGGCCCAGACTGGGAATCTGCCTGACCAGCCAGATTCCCAGTTTGCCGGGTCACACTAGGGTGCCTGCTTCAAAGCCAGAATAATTTTTTTGCATACAGGAAGCTGCCGCTGCTTCTATCTCCTTGTAATATTTGAGCAGCACCGCTGTGGAAGGCCGTGGCCGCCACACCAGTCCGGTCCACACCTCTGTCAGCATCAGGAGTCAGGACACTGTTCTGACTCCTGATGCTGCCAGCACCGACCCAAAAAGGAAAAGCTGATCGCAGTCTCCACGGCATTCTGCAGTGGCCGGTACTCACACTGTCACTGTGTTACACATTGATAGAAGGCAGGAGCAGCACTACTACCGGAATAGCATTTAAACATAACGTAACTTTTATTTAGGCTGCGAACCAGGCGCACAGTGAAGTCATGGGAGCGGATGCCAGGCAGCTTAGGACAGAACACAGAAGAGTACTGGCTGTCTGACTCCGCCTCCTCAGTCATTCAGCCCTGCCCACTGCAGGCAGAATGCTAATGTGCTTGGTGCACCTCAGCTTCTGCCTAAACAAGCTGTCAGCTCCTGCAGGTCCTCCTTCCTGAAAAAGACCCTACAAGCTGGTAAGTAAAGTTTTTACTTAACTACTTACCTAACTGGGGCCTTGCCTGCCTATCTACTTCACTTGGGTCTTGCCAATCTTACTTACCCACCTGGAGCCTTTGCTGCCTACCTACCTTACTGGGGCCTTGCCAGTGTACTTACCTCTCTTGGGCTGTGTCAACCTACCTACATAATTTACAGTCGCTTTGCATGCCTATCCCCTTCTCCACCTATGGCCTTGCCTGCCTACCTAATTTACTGGGACCTTGCTTGCCTGCATACCTCCCTTGGGTATTGCCAGACTGTCTACCTACCTTACTGGGGCTTTGCCTCCCTATGTATCTTACTTAAGCCTTGCCTGTCTACCGTCCTTGAGTCTTGCCAGACTGCCTACCTACGTTACTGGGGCCTTGCCTGTCTACCCACCTTACTGGGGCCTTGCTTGCCTACCTAGCTCCCTTGGGCCATACCTGCCTATCTACCTCCCTTGGGCTGTCACAGTCTGCCTATGTACCTTACTGGGGCTTTGCCTACCTATGTAGCTTACAGGGGCCTTGTCTGCCTGCTTACCTAACCACCTGGGACCTTGTCTGCCTACATCCCTTGAGCCTTGCCAGCCTGTCCACCTACCTTACTGAGGCCTTGTCTGCCTACATACCTTACAAAGTCCTTGCCTGTCTACCTACCTGCCCACCTAGGGCCTTGCCTGCCTACCTACCTTACTGGAGCCTTTGCCTGCCTACAAAAATCCTTTGTGCCTTGCCTATCTACCCACCTCCTTTGGTCCTTGCCTACCTACCTTTCTTGGGCCTTGACAGCCCACCTATTTACCTTACTGGGGCCTTGCCTGCCTACGTACCATACTGGAGTCTTTCCTGCCTACCTACCTCCCCATCTAGGGCCTTACCTGCCTATCTACCTTACTGGGGCCTTGTCTGCCTATCTACTTCCCTTGGGCTTTGCCTGCCTACCTTCCTCCCTCCGGCCTTTCCTGTACCTACTGCCCTTGGGCCTTTGACAGCTTACCTGCCTACATACCCACTTTGGGCATTTGCTGCCTACCTACTTTAATGGGATATTGCCTGCCTGCCTACCTTCCCACCTGGGACTCTGCCTACCTATCTGACTGGGGCCTTTCCTGCCTGCTTACCCACCTGGGGCCTTGCCTGACTACATACCCACTTTGAACCTTGCCTGCATACTTACTTACTTACTAGGTAAGTATGGTGTTTAACTGCATAGTAAAGGGCACTCCTACATAATATAGATGACTACCTGGGTCTATCTATAGAGTCTTCCTATCTAAAGGGATCCTACTTAGAATTCATGCTGCCCTAGGCATGTGCTTAAGTTTCCTCTTGGTTAGTCAAGAGGCTAAAGCTGTCCAAACACTTTAGATAGTTGTCAACCAAAGCCGGATAATGTTTCTAGATTTTCTCTTTGGACTACACAGACCCTTTGGACTAAAATTAATTTGTTGGACTACTTTGGATCAGAGTTGGATCTTTTTCTTTAACAATATGGTCAAGGGGGATGTTGTTGGGAAGTGTTGAAATATAGTGGGGGGTTTTGTGTTGTTTCAGTGTTTTTTTCATCACTTTATTCCAGTGTTAGTAATAGTGATGTCTGACAGACACATCTCTATTATTAGTTCTGGGGCTTGGCGACAGCCAGTTGTATTTTCTTGCCACCCCAAGGCTGACACAAAGCCCTTTTTACTATTACTCCAGTACCCAATGCACCAGTGGTACTGGGAAGAGCCAGGTTACCATCTGAAGCAGACCCTCTAATGTAATGATCCGCTTCTGGGGCAAATGTGGGATGGTATCAGGCTGCAGATGCTGGTTTCACCTTGGATGCTTATAAAAAAAAGGTGGGAGACCCCCCACATAATTTTTTCTTATTTATTTATTGATTGAAAATGATCAAAAAATGTAAAAAAAAAAATGGCAACATGGGGTCCTCATCTTTTTTTTAAACTAGCCAAAGTAAAATCATCAGCAGTATCCTGATACTATCAGGATGGGGAGGTCCATGGATTCTGGTCCCTTCCTATCTTAAAAATACCAACCCGCATAAGTATGCCATAAGTAGACCAACACATTAGAAGGTCTGCTTCAGATGGTAACCTGGCTCTTCCCATTACTCTTGGTGTGTTAGGTTCTGGGGTAGTAGTAAAGAGGGGTTAGTGTCAGCCTCCATCCTCTCCATCCCTTGAAGATCATGGTTGCTGCTGATCTTCTGGAAGGAGTTCAAGTCGTACAGTATGATTTTGGGGGATACACGCCACAGGTGCAGCACAATCTCTGGGGGGCTGTTTGTCTCCCTCCACCAGGATATTGTGCCTCCAACCCATCACCACAAAGGAGGTTTGTACAGATCTAGTGAAGGGAAAAATAGGGAGGTGCTGGAAAATTGAGGATGCTAAGATATTTGTATGGTAAATTCTGCAGGGACAAGTCGTGGCCAGGAAAAGTCATCATGGCGGTCTGAACTGGATGGAGAAGAAAAGGGCAAGAAAACAACTCATCAGAGAAGACATGACCTGTGAGTCCCTGGATGTCAGGGGTTATTTTACTTCTTTGTTGGATCTCTGCTGTATGCAAGGTCATTTGATGGTGACCTGAGCTGGAGTCTCTATATGGCGCATCTGTAGGTTATATTGACACTTGTTAGTGGTAGCATACAATTGTTGTTGGTCGGAAACCAAGTGCACTCCGGTCCCTAACTCTATGATTAGGGGTTTCCCTGTGGAACTTTTACTTTCTTGCTTGTGTTTATAGTGTTTATTTTAGAAAGTGGTCGAAGTGTGTGACTAAGGAAAAATTTCAAGGTAGATATTGTATATGGGCTGGTGGGTGTTTGGTGCCAGGCTGCTTTTTAGTTCCAGTCCGGCGCTGCTTCCTAGTTTCCCTACCAGTATGTACCTGCTGGTTTCTCTCGACATAGAGATTTCACCCCTGCAGTCAATCACCGGTGATTTCCTGCAGAGGTCACATTTCATTGTTGAGTGGGGTTATGAAGTAAAAACAGGCAGGGGATCTGGGTAGCATTAGAGCAGAAAAATGGGAAGATTTGTAAAGTGAGTATTGCTATTTTAATATTTTACAACATTGTGAGCAATTTTTTTTAAATTAAGGGGCTGGACAATCCCATTAATTAGTGACTTTTCACAAGTTTAAGGGTCCACTGCTTTTACCCAGCTAAGCACAAAATCTAACTTGGCTGCTGTAACAGTTATTGTGCACCATGTTGTAGATCAGTAGGTCTTAACGCACAATGCACACTACCTGGAAGTACATGCACCAGGCTGTGTCCAATTATTATGATAATATTGGACATTTATTCTATGATTTTCAGAAAAATCATTACAAAACTCTATAGGTTTACTTTGATTTTCCAAAAGCTGCCTAAAACCTTTGACATATGGCATCACAGGTGGACACAGCCTCTTCTTCCAGTAATGTAAGCAGTCAGATGAAGACAATGGATCAGACCCTGATCAGCTTTGCAGTAAGTTGTGGTGTCTGGATCTCTGCTGTAACTGGGACTTATATGTCAGCCTCAGTTACAGTGGAAAACAGCAATTAAAATAATGGCATGTAAAAATGCACCCTAGAACTCTTTTTTTGACTTTAAGCATAAAATAAAAAATATAATAAAGGCAAAGCAAAGTAAAAAAAAAAAAAAACACTGACAGTGCAAACCCAAACCTTTAGCGCTGCCCCTATATATTAAATATATATCAAGTATATTGTATAAATATATTTTAAAATATCCTATAATTTATAGGTGACATCATTTGAAAACTTATGTTAATGCTACTTTCTGCTATTAAACATATAGAGAAAAATGAAAAGAAACATTTTTTTGGGTTTTTTTGTTTACTGTTTGTATAATTTAGAATGGAAAAAGAAGTCGATCAGCCTAGTAGAACAAGTGAAAACAAAAAATAAAATTGTGCTTGGTAAGGAAGAGTGGCAAACGCCCTGGTCAGGAAATGGTTCAGTTAATCTGATACTGTGGTAGACAATGATTATCTCTTTTATAAACTATGTATATTATACAAAATAAAGCAGAAAGGTGCATAGGACATGTCCTCGAACATTGAAATGCTTTACATCACTGTAAAGTGATGGAAGAAAACAACGCAAACGTTAATAAGAATCACATCTATTGAGCTCTGTGTCTGCTTATGTACTGGCAGCTGGTTTAACATCAGACATGCCTGTATCTGCAGAGCTGATTAGATCAGAGATGTGAATAGTAAATATTGCATTGTAATATTCCATGTAGAGATAGAAGAAGCCCTTGGAAATGTAAATCTTTCATTCAATTACACATCTCATTATTCTCAATATAGTATTAATGATTTTTTTCGTTTTTGAAATCTAGTTTACAATGATTCCCTGTCTGTTTTTTAAAGGGACCAGGGATCTTTCTTTAAAATTTGAAATTCAATCAATCCTATACTTTCAAATTATAATGTTAAGTAACATCCAGCTAGAGTCTGATTTTTAAACAGCTGGCAGTATTCTAATGTATACACTGTTTGTATGTGTGTGAGGGTCTATAGATAGATAGATAGATAGATAGATAGATAGATAGATAGATAGATAGATAGACATCTATATATCCATATATATATAGATATATAGCTCTCTCTCTTTATATATTTTTAATATATTTTATTATATATTATTTTTATGCATATTTTAATTAATATATATTTATATATATATATATATATATATATATATATCTGGTAGATAGAGTTGAAACCATACATTTACATACACTATAAAAATACACATATGCATGTTTTTCTCACTATCTGACATGAAATCAGAATAAACCTTACCCATTTTAGGTCAATTAGGATTAGCAAAGTTAGTTATATTTGCCTATTGCCAGAATATTGAGAGAGAGAGAATTTTTTAAGGCATTTTTATTACTTTCTGCAAAGCCAAAAGTTTACATACACTAGGATTATTATGCCTTTAAACAATTCTGGACAGCCCATATGATGCTGTCATGTCTTTAGAAGATTCTGATAGGTTTATTGGCAACATCTGAGTTTATTAGAGACACCCCTGTGGATGTTAATAATTTATAATAATTAATCTTTTTTTCTATAGCGCCAACATATTCCGCAGCACTTTACAAATTCAGGGTAAACTTTACAGCATTACACATTAAAAGTACTTACAAATGAGACACAAGGTGTGGGGGGCCTGCTCGTGAGAGCTTACAAACTAATTAGGGTGTATGGGTGAAAAATTCGGTAAGAAGTGCCAGTTTACAATGGTCGGCCATGTTTCATAAATAGGGGGTGGTTTACATGAAAAAATGGATGAACCTGCCACCCAGATGTACATCTATATACAGATAAGTGCCTGTAAGTGCCTAGGTAGGGAGTGACAAATGTGTGTGATAACAGTTAGGGATCTTGGTGGGCCAGACCGAGAAATTGTATTTTCAGGGCCCTCTTAAAACTGTGAGGGTTGTGAATGTGCCTGATCGCCCGCGGTAGCATATTCCAGAAATTGGTGCTTCACTGTGAAATCTTGTAGGCGGGCATGAGAGGTTCGGATGATTGATGAGTGTAACCTGATATCAGCCCGCAGACGGGAGAGTAAGGGGTCGGTTGGTAGACAGGACGAGGGGGTGATGTAGGGGGTGCGTGTTGTGGAGACTTTATGGTTGGACTTTTTTTATGTGTTTTCTGTATCCTGTACTGTATGGGCAACCCGTGCAGTGACTGCACAGGGTAGAGGCGTCAGTATAGGGCTGGAGAGAAAGTGAGCTGGGTGCTGTTTGGACAGATTGGAGGGGGGTTTGCAGAGGGGGGGAGCAATAGCAGGAGTTGCAGTAGTCAAGAGAGAAAAATAAGAGAGTAAGAGGTTTGGTTGTTTCCACAGTGAAAAAAGGGAGGATTTGGGATATTTGAGGTGCAGGTGACAGGGGGGCAAGGGTTGGATTATGGGGGGAAGGTCAGATCAGAATTTAAATTTAAAACCCAAGACAGGGGCCGCTCCCTAGGAGAAATGGGGGGTCCACATACAGAACAGAAATAGCGGGGGGGGGGGGGTTGGTTAGTAGTGGGGAAAGGGCAAAATTTCGTCTTGTGGGGTTTTTGTTTCAGATGGAGGGGAGGAATGATGCAGAGACAGGGGGCGACAGTCATGGTGTTTGTTGCAGGGCTGGGTGATGTCAGGAGGAGTGTTAATGGGTGTCACCCGCATGAGATGGTATGGAAAGCCAAATCTCTGATGGTTTGTCCAATGGGGGCGGGGTGTAAAATAAAAAAGAGGGGGGAAGGCCCTGAAATGACCCCCTGAGGAACCCAACGCAAGAGGAAGAGGGACGAGGTCGAACCGGAAAAATAAACACTGAAGGAGGGGGTCAGAGAGGTAGATAACCAAGCGAGGCGGTGCCCTGGAGGCCAATGGTGCTGGCATGTGAGGGAATTTGGTGATAAACAGTGTCAAATGCTCAGAGGACCCAAGAAAACAGCAAGGAGTGTTACCCTGAGTTTTGCGTTGGGGTCATTTGAGACTTTAACAAAGGCGTTTCCGTGAAGTGTAGTGGGGGGAAACCTGATTGCAGAGGGTCAAAAAGAAGTTAGGGGGAGAGATAGCGGTTTGGGCGGGGGAGTAGCCCAAGGTTCAAGGAGTTTAGGTAAAGGGGAGGTTAGAGACTGGTGGGTAGTTGGCAGCAAGGAGGGTCCAGAAAGGTTTTTTTTTAATAAGGGGTTTATGATGGTGTTTTTGAAAAAGATGGAAAGATCCCATGGAGAGAGGGGTTACAGATAGCGTAAGGTGAGGGGACAGTTTTGAAAAGAGGGACGAGGTGGGATGGAAGGGGGGCCCAGTGAGCATGTGGTGGGGAGAAAAGGGAACCCTGGAAACTTCTTCCTTGTCGTGGGGTAAGGGTTGGAGTAGATTAGAGGACGTGCGGGGAGGGCAGGATGGGTTTATTTGGGGATTGTGATGTGATGTTTTGGGATATTTTTATTTTTTTTGAAATGGGGGCCCGGTCTTTAGCACAGGGTCGTGCCCGGGGCTGAGCTTTAGGCCCCTTTGGAGGGAGTGGGAAAGGGTCAAAGGGCGTTTAGGGTTGTTGTGTATGTTTGGGTGAGGGAGGGAAATTTTTTGTTTTGGCGCAGTGAAGGGGAGTGTGATAAGTCCTGAGCATGAATTTGTAGTGGAGAAAGTTGCGGTAGCTTTGACTTTTTTCCCCCAGCGCTCAGCACACTGGAACATCTCTGGGAAAACAGTTGAGGTGTTGCCAAGGCTGCGGGGTCTGACTGGTGGTGCGTGTGTGAGTGGTGCCAGCTGTCCGGGTGGTTGTGGAGTTTTATTGTAATTTTCAGCCTGGTCGGACAGGAGAGGGAGGAGATTGGGGGCAGTGAAGGACTGTATGGTGTTTGTGAGTTCTGAGTTTAATGGGGGGTATTTCAGAAGTGTGATGAGCGGTTTGTCCGAGGAAAAGGTTTTAGAATTAGTGTAATGAAAGGGGATAAGGTTGTGGTCAGAGAAGGGATAAAGGGGAATTAGTGAAGTTAGAAAAATTAGAAAGATGACGAAGACCCGATCAGAGAGTTCCCCCTCCTTGTGGGTTGGGGAGTCAGTAAATGCGGGGGCCAAGAAGGGGGGTTAAAGAAAGAAAACTGTGAGGCAGAAGGAGACAGGGGTCATCAATGGGGGTGTGAAAACACCCCTGTGAGGTGGGTATTTTGTAAGAGGAAGTTGGGAGCCAGGCGGAAAAATGTCCAGAAAAAGGCGGGGAGGCGGGGGATTGTAGACAAAGGACTTGATGGAAAAATGGCCCCAAAGAGTTGAGGTGTGGACCCCAAAAAAGGGGGGAAAGTGAGGGGGGGGGTGCAGGGGGGAAAGACCTGGTAAGTGCAGTGTGGAGAAAAGGGGTATGCCAATCCCCCAACCCCGGGCCCGTTTAGGTCTGGGTGGTGGGTGAAGTGTAGCCCACCTAGGTGGGAGCGGCAAAGGGAACGGTTTTCAGATTGATGGGGCCATGTTTCTGTGAGGGCAGCAGTTTGAGGGAGTTGGAGGAAAAAGGTCACGAACAGCAGTGGTTTGTTGCAGAGGATCGGGCGTTCCATAGAGACACTTAAAAAGGGGGAGAAAAAGACGTACAGCGAATAGCAGCGGTTAGCAGGGTTTTATGGGAGGCAGGGAGAAGGGGGATGACAGTAAAGGGAAAGGGGGGCCGGGGTTAGGGAGGTGTCCTGCAGCAAAAAGAGGAGAATGAAAAAAAGGGCAGCAGTGGTTCGTAGAATATGAGTGGCGTTTTTAATAGAAGTGGGGGGTTTGGGGGGTTGAAGAGGGAAAATGCGTGTGGGTGAGTCATAGGTGAGGAAGGAGAGAGGGTTATGTGGATAAAAATTGTCTGAGGGCAAGATAGGGTGGTAAGAAAAGGGGGCAGTGGCTGCAAGGAGATGTGATAGCAAGCATGGTATTTTAATTCACACCAGAAACCACTGCTTCTTGTGTAACATCTGGGAAAGTCTAAAAAAAATCGCCAAGAATAGGAAGAGAATTGTGGGGCTAGCACAAGTCTGGTCATCCCTTTAGTGCCTTTCAAAAAAACCCCAAGGTGCCCCCATTCATCTGTACAAAAAATTTTTACAAGTACAAACAAGATGGGATGTCCAGCCATCCTATGTCGAAGGAGACGGTTTGTGCCCCACAGATGAAAATGTTTGGGCCGACTGCATTCAACCAAAAACAAAAGCAAAGACTTATGAAAAATACTGCAGAAGCTGGTAAGATTGTGTCATTATCCAAAGTTAAACGAGTACTTTATAAACATGGGCTAAAAAGCCACTCTGCCAAGAAGAAGCCATTACTCCAAAAAAAATATAAAAGCAAGATTAATGTTTGCAAATGCACACAGGACCACAGATCTAAAGTTTTGGAGTTTTGGTCTGATGAAACTAAAATTGAACTGTTTGGTCATAATGACCATCGTTATGTTTGGAGGAAAAAGGGAGAAGTTTGGAAGCCTAGAATAACATCTCAACTGTGAAACACGGGGGTGGCAGCATCATGTTGTGGGGTTGTTTTGCTGCAAGAGGGACTGGTGCACTTCACAAAATAGATGGCATCATGAGGAAAGAAGATTATATGGCAATACTGAAGCAACATCTCAAGACATCAGCCAGGAAGTTAAAGCTTCAGCAGAAATGGGTCTTCCAAATGGACAATGTCCCGAAGCATACTGCCAAACTGATTACAAAGTTGCTTAATGATAACCAAGTCAATGTTTTGGAATGGGCATTACAAAGCCCTGATCTAAATCCGCAAAAGGCAGGTACGAGCAAGGCTACCTACGAACATGGCTCAGTTATACCAGGAGGAATGGGCCAAAATTCCTACCAACTATTATGAGAGCTTGTGGAAAGATATCCAAAATATGTGACCAAAGTCATGCAGTTTAAGGGCAATACTACCAAGTACTAATGAAATGTACTGTATGTAAACTTTTGACTTTGCAGAAAGTAATAAGAATGCCTTAAAAAATGTTTCTCTCTCAATATTCTGCCATTTGGCAAATATAACTAACTTTGATAATCCTAATTGACCTAAAACAGGTAAGGTTTATTCTGATTTCATGTCAGATAGTGAGAAAATAATGCATATGTGTCTCTTTATGTAATGTATGTAAACTTAAGGTTTCAACTGTATGTATACAGTTAAAACCAGAAGTTAGATTCCTCTCAGAACAAACCTTGCCATGGTTGACCAAAGAAGCTGAGTGCTTGTGCTCAGCATAATATCTAGAGACTGTCTTTTCAAAATAGACGTATTAGTGCTGCCACATTGCTGCAGAGATTAAAGGGGGGAGGGCTGCTGGACATTATTAAAGGGGGCTGCTGAACATTATTCCTATGTGATAACGACCCAAAACACACTTCCAAGACAACCACTGCCTTGCTAATGAAAATCAGGGTGAAGATGCTGAACTGGCCAAGCATGTCTCCAGACCTAAACCCTATTGAGTTTCTGTGGGGCATCCTCAAACAGAAAATGGAGGAGCGCAAGGTCTTTAACATCCACCAGCAATGTGATGTCGTCATGGAGAAGTGAAAGAGGATTCCAGTGACAACCTGTGAAGCTCTAGTGAACTTGATGTTCAAGAAAGTTAAGGCAGTGCTAGAAAATAATGGTGGCCACTGATATAGAATATCTGTTTTCTATAACAAGCTCTCATTCTTCCCATGATCGGTAATTTAAAGATACAATGGCCATTGGGTTCTGGTTTCAAGAACAGAACTGGTTTATGAACATAATTACAGCCTTTTTATATGGTCATGTGAGCCCAGAATATGGGGTAGACTCCTAATGGACCAATCACAGATAAGACCAACATCATATAGATTTAATTAAGGGGGCCCAATAAAATGATTAAATTTATCTTTTTTTGGTTTCATTTTGAATCGGCCCCGGTTCTGGCCGGCGCGTGGAACCCAAGGTTGCTATCAACCTTTTGGTGGGTATTGGAAAAAACATCTGGGTTTCTATCCTGGGACTTACCCATACAAAAGGGAATCTGGAATGGTGGTCTGTTGGTTTTTTAAAAGTGTTGTTTTTTGCAAGACAAATAAAAAGAACTTTGGTGGGACAACCCCCTTTAAGACAAATTTGCCCTTATATATTGTCTTTAACCCCCTTAAAATTTAAGCCACACCCTTCTCCACCCCCCTGGCTAAATTTCCCTTTGCCCTTTCCTGTGGCCCCTGTCCTCCTTTTTTTTGGGTTTTTTTTTGGGTCCTTTCCGCCCTTTTGACCGGCTTTAAGATTTTTTGGGTTTTTTTTTCGGGGATTGGCGTTTTTGCTTTATCACCTTTTTTTTCTTTCCCCTTTATCCCTTTTATGCCCCCCTTTTTTTTCCCTCCCCCTGAATGGACCCCCACGCCGGTTTTTTGGGGTTTTGTCCCCCGACCCCGCGGACAGGGTTTATTTTTGTCTGTTTTTGTCCACGTGCCCGTATGTTGCCGCCTTTGACCGGTAGCTTTTTTCTGGCTGGTTTTGTCTGTCTTTGCGCACTTTTATCAGTGAAGCCCGGGTCTTCCCGGTTCCCCGGCCTATTAGGAGTCGGGTTCCCCCAAAAAAAGGGGGGGAAAGGGGGCTGGGATAGGTCAGGGCCCCCCCCCCCCTTGTTGTGTTTTTTGTGGTGTGTCCCTTGACCGGCCCTTTAAAATTTAGCGGGCCCCCATATTTTGAATATCCACCTGCAGTTCAGTAGGGGAAATACCGCCTGTCGGTCTCGAACCCCCTTGGAAGAGTTAACCTTACAATTCCGGGGTTTTATGGCGGGCCTTAGTCCAGATTATTCGATGGATGCCATGTCCACCCGGCTCTGATCATTTTTTGTCCCGTTGTATCCGGTTCCCAGGTTTGGGGGTAAAAATTTAAGCAAAACCCAAACCTGCACTTCCTGATTTTTTTTGGGGAAAAAACCCTGATAAGTTTCGGACCTTCAGGGAACCCTGTCGCCTTTTTTCCGTTTTTCAACCATTTTTCCTCGAGGTGAGAAAGGGGGGTTGCCATGGCGGGGGTCCTCCCCCGGGCCCACCTGGGATTGGGCATTAAGTATGCCTCCTGAGGCCCAGGGGAAAATGGTGGAAAATTTTTTTCCTAAAATTGGGCATATTTTGATGCCCCTAAGGGGCGGTTGGCGGAAACCATCTCTTATCCATCCAGAGGGTATCGCACAGCTGAGGTTTACTGTTCTGAATTCCCCCAATGGAGTCAGTAATTGGGTGGCCTGATCCCCCTTTTGAAACCCCTCTTCAGACAGGGGTTTTCCCGGGAAGCTGTAAAGGATGCTATGGGTCATTCCCCTTTTCCCAGAGCCTTTTGGGGATTTTATGATTTGGGCCATGTTACGACAGAATTTGAGGAAAGTGCAGGGAAAAGATGGGGGGGGGTTTACTGGAAAGTTTAAGTCGGAGTCCCCTGTTAAATTTTCCCCGCTGCATCTCCCTAAAACTCCTTTCCACTCTTTTCCCATCCCCTGGTGCGAGCTCTGGGGGGGGGGGAAACCCATGGTGTTGGGCCCGTCGAGGCTTTTCGGAAAAAAACATCGAGCGGACAATCCCTTTTGTTTCTATTTTTTGTGGGGATTTCCGGGCCCCCAATGTTTTAGGAAAGCGCCCCCGACCTGGCTAAGTCACCTGGGGTTTGGGGCAAACCCTTAAGGACAGCAAAAAGGAAAAACTCAGGCGTACAGGCCCCCCTTAAATTGGATAAGAAGTTTTTTATTTACGGTAAACCTTAATGTTGGGGGCCCAAAAGGGGTTTTTTGTAAGCATGTTTGATTCGGAGCAGCTGTTGTTTCTTTAGCATGACTGTGGCCCAAGCCTTTGGGGGTAAAGGAACTTTTCCCGTTATGTTCTCCTTTTCGGTTTCAGTGCTGATTTTACCCCCTTAATGGAGGGAAGAATAGAAACCTCCCCACTGAAATTACGTTAAATTTTGGGGTGCCTGCATTCCGAGAATTGTTTTTTTCGTAATGGAGACTTACTACTGTATTTTTTTGGGGCTTACCATGGCCCCATTTTAAAATCTGTGCTGACTGGGGACTGGGGTTTGGTTTTTAAATGGGGGGGTGTCTGGGGTCCTCATTTAAAGATGTTACGTCTTTGGTGTGTTTTTATAAATGTTTTTAAATTATACTATTCCCGATTGTCTCTGTTTTTCCAAGAGTCTTTTGATGAGACCATTGGGACCCCCTCCCCGCATCGCCCTTATGATTGCGCTTGCCTCGTTCCGGGGGGAAAGTGCCTAAGGGTGGTATTTTCAATATTCCCGGAATGGGGAAATCTAGGTTTAATTTTTTCAGGAAAACCGGGAAAAAAAGGTACATTGCCCATCTACCTCGCCGGTGGGTGCTGGCTTTTTCTTTGGTCGAGAAAAAAGACGGGGCCTCGTTTTTATTGTTAAGGGAGCTCAATAAATCACTATAAAAGACCAGCATCCATTTTCCCCTGATCCAGATCTTTTTAGCCAGGTTGTGGGTGCCCCAAAGGGTTTTTAAAAAATCGTTTCCCCGCGGGGCTAAAACCTAATCCGGATCAGGGAAGGGGACGAAGGGAGGGCCCCTTTAATACACCTGAGGGGCACTTGAATACCTGTAATGCCTTTTGGTCTTTGAAATGCCCCGGCCCTTCCAACGATTTGTTATGATATCTTTGGGGAACTTCTGGGGCGTTTTGTTATTGTGTATTTAGATGACATTCTATTTTTCTTTTGGATTTGATCTCATCGGAATCATGTAAGGGGGTCCTCTCCAGGTTATTCAGAATCAATTATGCGACAAATTGTCTAAATGCGTTCGAAATCCCAGGAGATGGGGTTTTTGGGGGAAATTACTTAGTCCTTGTTGCTATAAGTATGGACCCACAAAAAAGGGTTTTGGCCCCTCACACAGTGGGTGGACATATACCTTTAAAAAAGATCAAGTTTTTTAGGTTTTTAATTACTATCCAAATTTATTAAGAATTTCTCCCTTTATTGTTAAAACCCCCCACTGACCCCTTTTTGGAAAGGGGTGACCCCCCTCCTTGGGCCTGAGGCCGAACAAAATTTTTACCCTTTAAAAAAAAAAAAGTTTACTTCGGACCTGTCTGGTCCACCCAGATCCAGAAAAAATTTTGTGTAGAGGTGGACCATCTGAAAAAGGGGTGGGAGCCGTCCCGTCCCAGGGAAAATGAACCTTTACTAATCTCCGACCATTGCTTTTCTCCCGAAAAATTTTCCCCCCGGGGTAAACAAATTGGTAACCCGGGAACTGCTGCCATAAAAAGGGCTTTTGAAGAGTGGGGACTTCTGGAGGGGGCCGACATAGGGGGATGGGGTTTTATGATCTAAAAATCTTTGTTTCTTGTAAGCTAAAGGTTTAAAACCCCCCCCAAGCACGAGGGCTTTTTTTTTTACTAAGTTTTTAAATTTGTGGTGCCTATCGTAGGGGCAAAAAAAGGCCGAGCCTTGTCCCGAAGCTTTGGTATGTGACTCTTGGAGGGGAACCCCAAAAAAATTTTCCCCGCTTCGGGGGTAGTTGTTGTACCCTTTCTGCTGACTTGTTCCGCGATTGCGAACTCAAAGGCTCGGCCCCCTCCCAGTATCCCCCCCCCCCGGAAAACTCTTTGGTCCCATGTCATTTTGTTTTAAATCTTGGGAGGTCACTCCTCAATTTGTCTGGGGATCTGGATGCGGGCACCCGGGTACCTCCCGTCTCGTCCATTGGTGGGTTGTGGCAGCGTGATGAGGGGGTTTGTTTTTTGTGAAACTTGTGCAAGGCAAAGGTACCCCCGGGAAAAAACCCGAAGGATTATTGCACCCTCTCCTGTTGCCCAATAGGGTTTGGGCTCACATATTATGGATTTTTTACCCATCTTCCCCTTTTAAGGGCAAGTCGGTAATTTGGGTGCTGGGGACCCATTCTCTAAAAATTTTCACCTTATTGCTTAAAGAAAAATTCCATCAGCCAAAACCCTCGCCGATTTATTTGTTTCGTCATATATGAGCTTTATGGGGATTCCCCTTTCCGATTGTGTTGATAGAGGGTACAGTTGTGTAAAGGGTTTTGGGGGTTTTCGTGGTAGTTGGGCATCTTTTGTCTTTCTTCTGCCTTCACCCCCAAAAAATGGGCAGACTTAAAAACTTAATCAGTCACTAGAACAATATTCAGTGTTATGTTTGGGTGTCAGGAGATTGAGTGAGTTTTTGCCCTTTTTGGGGTTTGCTTAAAAATCACGAGCATTCTCAAACGTTTATCTCCCTTTTTCTGTAATTTGGCTTTACCCCCGGTACTCCCCCGAAAAGGGTTGGATCTAAGTTCTTTTCGTAAAAAACCCGGCATCAACGACTGTGCACAGTTGGGTTTGGAGTCGCGAGACTCTAGAAAAAGCCCAACAACAACAAATCAAAAAATGCTAATAGTAAAACGTCGACCAGGACCTAATTTTGCTGTCGGTGACAAATGTGGCTCTCAAAGAAAAAAACTCGCCTTGGGGGGCCCCTCTACTAAAATTGCTCCTCGGGTTTTTTGGTCCCTTTTTTATCTTGAATTGTTTAAACCGGTATTTTTAGATTGCACCTTTGAAACTCCCCCATTCATCCTTTGTTTCACAAATGTTACTTAAAAGGTTTAATTTGGGGGGTGGTTTGCCATGTAGGAGAGCAGAAGCAGCTTGCATGTCCCCCTGGGCTTTAGAATTTCCCCCCAAAAGGCACCCTTTTTATGGGGGAAGGCCAACAAAAAGGCGCCACAGCTGTGGAAATACTGCTGAGGCAAGGGGCTCCAATTTCCCAATATTTTTGCCCCGTGAGGGGGGCTGAGGGGGGACCGTCTCCCCCCCGCGTGGGAACACCCCGGCGCATTTTCGCCAAATCCCCAAAACGGGCAAACGCGTACCCTCACGCCTCTTACCCACCCGGGTTGAACCCGGCTTCAGCCCCCCTGACCACCTGACATGAGCCCCCCCACGGGGAGGGAGAGCGTGAGGCCAAGCTGCGGCTTTCCTGCAGCAGCGAGACCTCCTGGATCGCCCCGCCCAGGCTCCGATCCCCGGGCCCCATCCCGATGGCGGAGGAGACAGCCGGCGGGAACGGTCAGTGTCAGAGGGGGGGCAGCCTGCCTCATGTCGGGGCCCCCCGGCCTGCCCACTAGAGCCTGGGGCCCCTGCAGCTTACCAGCGTCACAATTGCACACCAGGATGCTGTAGGGGATGGGGACCCCTTAACGGGGGGAAAATATTTGGCCCCACCGGTAACTGCTCCATAAATGGGGGAACTGAGGGCCAAAGCCCCCAGACCTACGTTATAAATATTCCAACCCTGGGGGCATCAGGCCCTTCCTAGGGCCAGGCAGCAGCCACCTGCACTCTATAAGGGTGCCTCACAGCTTCATACCCCCCGCCTGCAGATAAAGTGCAGGCCTGCACGGCTTCAAAAGCCGCTAAGCCCGGACATCCCACTTGGCAACCGAACAATGGCGGTCCTGACTGGCAAACATCATCCCTCGCCACTGTCGGAGCTGAGGCACGTCACATGGACGACTCTGATGGGACTCACTCACTGGGGGTTTGTGAGACGCCCTATACATATGTTGCACCACAGCAGCCGGGCCTACCTACATGCCCCACTTCTGTGACAGAGCCCTGTCGATCTCACACCTCGCGGGGGTGTCCTGGCGTGTCTTGGGGCGGTGGCGGGGCTCGCACGGTGGGTGTCGCGGATACCCTATCCTCTGCGTCGGCCATGGATGTGGTGAGCCCCCCTGCTGCCCTGACCTCGCCGGGGTCTCCTTATAGGACCCAGGTCGACTCGGTAGCCCAGGGACTGAATAGCCCTTCCTGGGCCTCGAGCCCGAACTCTTTAACCTGGGGCGGCAGCCCTCTTCGTCTGACGGATGTCAGAGTATCTCCTTCCACTGCCCCTAATCTAAACAATCATACGCTTGCTAGTATTCAGTCGACCACTCTCCTTCCACCTGAAGACGCCTTACAAGCCTTGGACTCTCACCCTGAACTCAAGGCGCTCCTTTTGCTTCTGCCTTCTAAGATTGATATGCAAAATATGGCCAGAGAGATGAAGCAAGCATGGGACAGGAGTTGAGACCAGTCCGACAAAATGTGACAGATCTCCAGACCAGAGTAACTCAGCTAGAGAAAACTCAAGAATCAACAACAACTCTTCTCACCAATCTCCAGGCCACAGTGTCGGAGCACCACTCTCGTCAATTACAACTCTCAACCCAGATAGAAGATCTGGAAAACCGGAATCGACGAAACAACGTCAGGATAAAAGGTCTTCCGGAGTCCGTGAAGACTGGAGAGTTAATTCCCACACTTACAAAAATTTTCAACACCATCCTTGGGAGACCAGAGGGGACATTTATAGAGTTCGACAGGGCCCACAGGGCGCTGCGACCTCAGAGTCTTGATGCAACTCGCCCAAGAGACGTGATATGTTGGGTTCACCATTACAACCTCAAAGAAGAAGTCATGCGAAAGGCCCGTATGTTGCAGCAGATTGAACACAAAGGCCACAAGCAAAGGTCTTTTAAAGGATCTTCAAGAGTACTCTTCCCCTTTGCGCTTGCGCTTTGGGGCCATTACTGTCTGTCCTCCAAAAAAAATTTTCCCTACAGATGGGGATTACCTTCCCCCTCCATTAAAACATAAAGGGAACGGTTTCCCTCATCTTGAGATTTTGGGACGATTTCCCCCACTCTTACTGCTCCCCTTCGGTCTTCCAGACTTTTGTTTTTCCGGAAATTTGGGCCCGGTTATATTGTGGGATCCGTCTCCATGGGCCCTTTACCCCAAGGCCGCTAAATTTCCCAACGACCTCCACCGCCCAAACTCCAAAATATCAGGGGAGGTCCGCCGGCTCAAGGGAGCAGGAGGAAATCAACCTTTCCCAAGGAGGGAAAAACCAAACCGTGTTTATAGGAAAATCCCGGGAAAAACCCGGAATTCAGGAAAGTGCTTTGCCTTGCCTTTTGATGGGAACATTTTCTTTAAAGGAACACACTGCAGGTCTTCACTAATATTGTCCTTTTTTAGAAAACCCTTTTTTAATATTTTTGTTTTTTTGAAAACCTTGGGTATGAGGTTAGATTTTACTTTAAATGCCTTTAAAATACTGGCCATTGCCTGGCGCGGGTCGGGGAACCCCCCCCCCCCCCTCCCTTTTTTTTTTTTTTGTTTTTGTTAAATCTCTTTTTTCCCTCCCTTTTCCCCCTTTCCCAAAAATGAGGCCTGCCCCGGGTCCGGGGGGTGGTATTTTTTTTTTCCTTTTTTTTTGAAGGGGTGGTGTCCCGGGGGGAGTGTGCATTGCGGAATTTGGCAATGTCTTCCGTCCTTTATTTTTTCTTTCTCTTTCTTGATATGTTAACCCCCCCCATTTGCTTTGACCCCCTTCTCTATGGGGATGGTTATGAAAAAAAGGTCTTCAGATATTAGATGTTTGGGGCCCCCGATTTAATTGGCCTTTGTTTTTTGGAAATTTTTTTTTTGGTTTTTCAGTATTAAATTGTTTGCCAGACAGGGTAAACGGGGCTTTACTTTTTACTCGGGGGGTTTGTATTTCTCCTATTGTCCTACTTAATGTTTGGGTAGTATTAGATTAACCCTTAAAGTTTTAAGGGGTTCAATTCCCCCAAAAAACGTCACAAATTCTGTACCACCCTTTCCAAACAAAAATTCCCCGATTGTCGGCCCTCCAAGAAAAACATCTCCTCTCGGGCCCCCATACAATCTTACCGAAATTTATTTCTTCCCCGGGGGGGTTTCCTAACAGCCGTTAAACTGGGAAAAATTTTAAAAAGGGGTTTGGGAAACTTTTTTTCAAAAACACCCCTTTCCCATCCAATTTTTAGGGGCACATTAAAGTTTATGAAAAAAAGGGCATTTTTCGTAAAAATTTCCAAATGCAGGCCCCAAAATATAAAAAAGCCAAAGTTTATTTTCCCAACACGGGGGGAAATCTCCCTTTTAGCCAAAAATCTTGATAAAAATTGCCTGTTTTGCTCAGGGTCAGATTTTTTTTGTGGGATCTTAAAAATTTTCGCCTTTACTCCCGGGAAAAGGGAAAATTCCTCAGGCACTCAGCAGTGTCTTTTCCCCTAAAAATTAACAAAGTTTAAAAAACTGCTGCACGCTATGCAGTAGTGGATGTTTTTGGGACTTCTGCATGAAAAGAGGGCCGTGACTTTTCATTTTTTTTTTTTTTTTTTTTTTTTTTCCCCCCCCCACAATTCCTCACCCGGGTTGACTACAAACTTCCCCCAACACTCTCTCTTACGTTACATGGTATGGCCCCAAAAAGGTCAAAATTTAAAACATTCTGATCACGCGCCGGGTTTAAATGCCCACGTCGCTCTACCGACGTTTTCAGGACGGTCGAAAAAGGGGTGGAGGTGAATGAGCGTATTGTCCGACTCCCTTTTGCTTTTTGATTTGCAGGGAAAACAATTTTACGGGAAATTTACCCAAAAAACATTGGGGGCAACCCCTTTTCCAAAACCCAATGGGGAAACGTTAAAAGGGGTATTTAAAAGGAATCCTTTATTAAAAACACGGCCCCGCCCCATTAAGAAAAAACCCGCCTCCCTTTAGGCTTCATTCCCCTTTTACACAAAATAGCTTTCACAGGAACAGATACACAAGTTTTCCCCAGGCCTGGGTTGAAATTACGGGGCCTTGAAACCCCATTTTGGATGAGGGGTTTTTCAAACTAATGGGGTTAAAAAGGGATAAAGTTATCGCCCAATTTGCTCCGCTCTTTTTCGTTTTGGGGCAATAAACCAGGGAGATTCCTGGCCGGCGCTTAGAGACAGGAGAGCGTAATATTTTTTTCCTAGCATTCCCAAAAGGGTCGGAGGGGGGAACCCCACACCTAACGGGAAAATTTTTTTGGGGTTTTTCATAACACTATTTTTTTTACAATTATAAAACTTTTCGGGCCCCCAAACCCAATCACCTGCTTTAAAATTTTTTATTTGGCGAAAAACGGCCCTTCCAAGCCTTTTGGAAAAAATCTCTGCCTCCCTGGAAGGGACCTTTTACAATAAAAGGGGCTGATTTATGCCATAGCGTTTCTGGCCCCCGGAAAGAACCCGGGGTTTTGGGGTGGGTAACTGGCCCCGTTCTACAAAAACCCCGGGAAAAAGGAAAATAACACAACCCCCTTTTTACAGCCTTTAATGCCGTCTCTCTGGAATCCCGCTTGACTGGCGTTCTTGAGAGCTCATATTGTTGTAATTCCAAAACACGACAAGACCTTCAAATGTCAGAACTATGTCTCATTATCCCTGATAAACTACGGATGCTAACATTTTATGCTAAAATCCATTGCCACCCGGTATTAACTCTCTGCTTGATTCCATTGTTCACTAGTCCTAGGTGGCTTCCTCCCTTCCAGGGAGGCGAGTGACAAACACCTATAAAACTTTTTCTCTGCTACAACATGGTCCATTCCCACAAGATACTGAGCCTTTTCCTATCATTAGATGTCTGAAAAGGCTTTTGATCGGGTAGACAGCGGCCCCTTCATGAGAGGAGCCTTGAATCCATGGGTTTTGGCCCTTGTGATGTGTGCAAAGATTATGGGCATTTATCGCGTCAACATCAAGCGAAAAATACATAATTTAATGAGTTGCTTTCAGGCTCCCCTGAGCTATCCAGTAATGCGCACCACGGCAGGGTTGTCGCCCTCTATCACCCATCCCTTTATGTTTGGTAATTGTACATTTGATGCAGGCAATACGCAGAGTGACCTCAAATTCAGGGATCCAGGCAGGTGGTTTCAATTTAGTGGTCCGCATATGTGGATGACCTTTTACTAGGTACCTCACGGATCCGGACCAAAGTCCCTTCCAGCTGCACTAAAGGTTCTAGAGGAGTACAGCATTCACAAGTAATCACAAATCCAACCTATCACAAAAGCTCAGTCTTACCCTTCCATTTCCCATTCAGAGCTCCTGTACCAACTTTAATCCTCGTTCTCCATTTTTGTGGGAACTCTCTCCTTTTGGTATTTGGGGGTCAAAGTCCCTTCTGCCCCAGACAAGACTTTTGATCTGAATTTCGTCCCAATGCTTTCTAAGATAAAACAGGATCTCTTGAAATGGGACAAAGGGGACTTTTCATGGATCGGACGCATCAGTATCCTTAAGATGAACATCTTACCTAGGCTTTTATATCTTCCCAGGCTAGTCCCTATCCTGTTGCCGAAGGTCTCTTCTTCAAGGACTTAGACAGGGCCGCCTCTCAGTTTGTCTGGGCACAGGGGCATCCCAGAATTGCGAAGTCTATTCTATCTCGTCCAAAGCTGAGGGGAGGTCTGTCACTGCCGGATTTTCGGGCATATTGTCTAGCTGCTGTCGCAGTGCGCATATTAGATGCCTTTACCAGGACAAGCCCTAAACTTTGGGTTTTGTTAGAATCCCAGCTGTACAAGGCTCCAATTGCAGCTTTACCTTGGCTCCCACCCACGACATTGTCAAGGGACTTACTATACCGTATCCCCTCTTGTAGTGACGAACCTCCGTTCTAGGTCGCTGGGCGTATGCATACAAGATGCGGCTATTATCCTCTCGGGAGGTCCATGCCTCCCCCCATTACTGGGTAATCCGGCTGTGCCTGAACCTCTATCCTCGGCAATAATTAACTTGGTAGGGGTAGATGCTCCCCTTTCGGTTATTGAACATTTTCTGTCCCCGTCAGGAGTGAAGGGTTATGAGGAACTGATAGAGAAAACTGGCTGTAGAAACTTTTCTAGACTATATTACTATCAGCTTCGGAGCCTGTACTCAGAGTGGAAACGCACTCTAGAGATCCATAGGGCCCCTACTACTTTTGAACTATGGTGCCTTGGCAAATACTCGGTTAGACGTACCCTTTCTGGCCTCTACAGCTTATTGACTGAAGTTCAGGAAGGGGAGAAACCCTCTTTTCAACAAAGCTGGGAACGCGAATTAAACATACAGCTATCGGAGGAAGACTGGGTAAAACATATCAATTAACGCATAGATCCTCCGTCTCCTATAAAGCTCAAGAATTACATTATAAAATTGTTTCTAGATGGTATCGAGTTCCCGCTCGGTTAAGTGTGTTGTTCCCAGGATCTTCCGATGTCTGCTGGCGCTGTAGATCGGATAGAGGCACTATGGCTCATATATGGTGGGGTTGTCCAGTACTCCAGTCTTTTTGGCTTAAGGTACTTGACATCATACACACTATAACAGGGATAAAATTACAGAACACCCCCGCCACCTTGCTTTTGTTTCAAATACCCCTGCCGACATCCACCTTGAAATCTCACTTGATTACATTTTTGCTATTAGCGGCCAAGACAGTAATACCCAGACTATGGCTCTCTGTATCCTGTCCGTCAATTACTAGCTGGTTCAAAGAAATTCAAGTACTCCAAAGATTGGAGGAATTTAGAACAGATTCCCCCCTGCAAAACAGTAAATACCTGGTTACATGGGGTGACTGGATATCCTTTTGTGGGTCGAGCCTTTACGGATCCTACCTATGAGTACTGTCACCTTTTTTTGTTTCTGGGCAAACACATTTCTCAATAACAGAATTGCCCTACTTTATAGCAATGCCGCTGAGCTGTCTGTTGGTTTTGGGTTCATGGTTTGTGTTTATTTTATTTTAGCACTTTTGCGTTCTATGATTATTTGTTTGAGTCAATATACATGATGATGCTCACACCGCGCATATGAGACATGGCTATGTTACAACATTTGTGCGAATGATCGCTCCTCTCGGGGGGAGGAATGCTTGCATCCAATCCCTTGGGGATTAGACTCGATGGGCGTGATGGGTGCCTTCCCCCTTGGAGCAGGAGCTCTCATTACTTAATTGACATGTTGTAGTAATTGCTTTCACCATGTTTTCTTCTGGCGTCTACTGATTCTTCTTTGTGACTCTTATAATGCAAACAGTTTGAATGAGATGCTTGTTTTGACATGTACTACCCTACCCCCTCCCTCTCCCCGACTCCTCTCCTTTCCTCACTTACTCTACCTTTACCCTACATGTCCTAAGGATCAGATATTATGTGATATGTTTGACTCTGGTTGTCCATTTTTATCTTCAATAAAACTTTTCTTGAATTGAAAAAAAAAAAAAGGTACATTCCTGCTGTGATCGGTTGTTCCCCTCCTCGCCCTGTGGTCATTCAACGGGAACTAGAATATGAAATTGAGCGTATAATTGACTCCCGCAGAGTCCAGAACGCTCTCCAATACCTAGTTCAATGGAAAGGGTATGGTCCAGAGGAGCGGTTGTGGGTGACAGCTAGGGACTTGCACGCTCCCAGACTTGTGGAAAAATTCCACCAAGCTAACCCCTCCAAACCAGGAGGATCTAAGGAGGGTCCGGTGGCCCCTCATAGAAGGGGGGGTACTGTCACATTCGCGTCGTCTGGCTCTGGTCATCGGCGACGGCCGCTGCGACCATAACTGCGGCTTTGCTCTACCCTGTGTGAACACTGTCCTCTATCTTGGACTTTAATTGAATCCTGGCCAACGCCCGTGACCAGGAACTTTCCAGCACTCTCTGGATTAATCTATTCTCTCGGTGATTGACAGATTCTGCTTCCTATCACCTCTGCTCTGTTTCCTCCCCTTCCCTATTTATAGCCACCACTTCCTTCCCTCCTCGCCTGCTATAGGTTATTCCCCTGTAGTTCGCCGACTGTTCTTCTGTGGTTTCTGTGCTCTCCTGACCTTTCGCTTTGGACCCCGGTTATACTCTTTTGTCTCACGTTTCTGTACCACGCTGCCCGTACTGTTGCCGACTTTGGACCGCCCGCTACGCTTATTGTTCTGTGTCTGTTTGTCCTGTCTGTGTCGCACGTATATCAGTGCAGCCATCACACTTCCGGTTGGGGCCGGCCTATTAAGGAGTCGGGTTCCCCAAAAGGCAGGGACAGGGGCTGGGATCAGAGTCAGAGCCCACTTGTCTGTGTCTGTGCATGTGTCCCTGACCGGTCCTTGACAAGAATATACTGACAAGCTTTTCATGATTTGGCAAAAACAGATTATTTCAATAATTAATCTCGAATCCCCTAAAACCTACATTTGATATTTGTTTAAACTCATCCTAAGATCATGCTGACCTGTTATCTGAGGCCTGGACAAATGTTACTTGAGTTTGAGTAAATTTTATATGTGTACTTATTATCAACGATGAACTCAGCATGACTAAGTAGAACCATACTTTCTGAGTGATCCTTGAAAATTCAGCTTTCTAGAAAAATGATTAAAGTAATGTAATAATTATCATTATATATCAATTTTCATTAATTCTCATTTAATTCCTCTCTCTGATAATTATATCATTATTTAAGTCTTAATACATAGTACCCCTGGGGTTCGCCTGTAAGGGGTATCTCTTGTTGCTCTTGTGGGTCTGTAGAGCTGATGTGTACATTCATGATGTTCTGACTTTTAGACCGCTTAGGTCTGGAAGAAACTCTCCTTACTACCATCCCAATACATTTGATCAAGATCCAGATGATAAGACAAACAATCAAAATGTGGGTGAGGATATGGGCTATTCCGCTGAACCACCCACCGATGCCATTGAACCAATTAGCCTGGTTAAGCCAAGAAAACCACTTGTCAACTGGGCCTACATCATGCTCCACCTGGAACTTATTCTTTAACTCTTGGATTTTGTGAGCATGTAAGTCTATTCTAACTGAGAAATTGGTGTCTACGTAATTACAACAGGCACGGCCAATGATAACGTAGATTCCACCCTTACTGGCTGTCAGCCAATCTAGAACTAGTATGTGTTGATTTAATACTTTAGCGTGAAACTTCGTTTGGTTATTAAGAATCTCAATGGCATTAAAAATCTCATCATTAATGTTGTCAAAAAATGCGCATAATTGTTCTATATTGTGTGCATTGTGTATGCCTATGATACTTCCTGCAAAAGGGAAGGGGATGAGTGCATTAAACTTGGATTAAACTTGATCAAAGGTTTTGGGGGTTCAGAGGTTGTGGGTTCAGTCCTTTTCATTATTGGTATCTGGTCAATATCAATTTCATCCTGCGTAATGGACCATGTAGCTATCGTCAATCTCGCGATAGTACATGTTCCAACCCCATTATATGGAAGAAACTTATATGTATAAGAACCACATACATAATACATGTTGTCAGGAAGAATAATAAGGTCACCTCCTAAATTAGTGAACAATCTATAAGAGATCTCAGATGCATACAATAGAAGGGGTTGGACTCTAGGGGAGGGACACCAATATATTTGAAAAAGACCTTTCACTGGATTCTTACAACTCATGGTATTATAATTAGAGATTGGCGAATTTCTCAAAAATTCGGTTCAGTCACTTCGCCGAATTTCCCGACAAAAATAAATTCGGTCCGAATTACTTCGGGACGAATCGCGTTAAAAAACAGCTATTTCCAGGGTGCCCCAGAGCCTGCAGGGTGCTGTAGAACGTTGTTTCCATGCTTAAATTTTGAAAAGAGAGCTTTTGGGTTTGGGCTTCATACAAATTTTTGTTTTAGTATGACACGCACATGACTGCCGCCGCTCTTAGAATCGCTTCAAATTAAAATTCCCTGGGCACTTAAGAGGGCAAAACGACCAAAAAACTCAAGGGAAGTACCTGAAAAAGCATCCCAGCAAAGCTGGAAAAAAACAAAACGAGAGCTCAGGGGGCAACATTTGTGACAGAGTGTGGAGGTACGGTGGCCCGCCAGCCATAGGTCAGCAGTGGCACAAGACATTTGGAGGGGGCAAAAAACCCGAGTAGGCCACAGAGTGGGACAATGACACGTGGGAGGGTTTCGGCAGCAGCCATGAGGGGCAGACAGTGGCACAAGACATCGGGGGTGGCAAAAACAGATTTGGCCACAGAGTGGCACAATGACACATTGGGGGCACGGCACAGCAGCATGAGGCGACAGGGCACAAAGAATTTTGGGGGTGGCAAAAACAGGGGTAGGGCCCCAGAGTGGCCAAAATGACACATTTTGGCGTCACGGGAGCGCGCATAGGTCAGACGTGGGAAAAAGACATTGAGGTGGCAAAACAGTAGGAGGCACAGATTGGGCCCAAGACACAGTGGGGGTACGGCAGCAGCACATGAGGCGACGTGGCACAATGACATTTTGGGGGTGGCAAAAAAAAAGGGTTTGGCCAAAAGTGGCACAATGACACAGTTGAGGTCACAGCAGCAGCAACAACCGCAGCACATGGGCAGGAGTGGCACAAGACATTCGGAGGGGCAAAAACAGGGGTAGGCCACGAGTGGCACAATGACACAGTGTGGAGTCACGGGACCCAGCAACAGGGGTGTGGAGGGGGGGTGAATACCAGTCCCTGGAAAGATGGTTGGTGGCAGAGGAGAAATTTTTCAGCAGTATTGGGAAAGGCGGGGTGGGGGCATCAAAAGTGTTTAGCAGGGAAATTTGAACCCAGATCATTTCTCACATTTTTGGGTGGGCGTCTTGGCGATGTAGTCTACGCCTAAGGCATTGGTTTTGGGGAAAAATTTCCTGGCCGATCCACCCCCCGGATTCATTTTGACAAAGGTCATCTTCCATTTTTCCCCGTGGAAAAAGCGGGTTCCCCTTTGGGGGTAACGTTTGGCCCCCCCCGCACTGAACACCCCTTGATGCCACACTACGGGCCCGGGCGGGACAGCTTCCCCATTTGCAAACCCCGGCAAGTTGGGGCCCACACACCCAAGTTTGGCCCCCCATAGTCCACGGGATTTCTAACTGGGGGGGCAGAGTGCTGTCCAAGTGGGCCACCACCTTTTGGGTTCGGGGGACTGTTTCCAGGTCCCCTTCCCTGCTGCTGCGGCAAACCTGCCCTCCTCACTAGGGGGGGGGAAGGGAAAGGGTGCTCATAAATGACTCCAGCCCTTAGGTTGCTGCTGATGGATTTGGGTCCCGCCCCAACCCCCCCCCCTTACCCCAGTCGGGGCCAGAAAAAAAATTTACGTGAGCCTGAAAAAACCCCCCGGTCAGACCTGTAAAGAGGAGGAAAACGTTCCCGCACATAGGAGGGGCCAACGGGAGGAGGGAGGTTTTTCCCCTAAGTTTTTAAAGTTTGTCCTCCCTCTCAGCAGCTGGGAAAAAAGGGCCCCCAAATTTTGGCCCGGGTTTAGGGGGTAAAAAAGGGAAAGGGAGACCCCAGAATTCATCCCTCTCCCGGGATGCTGACTTTTCGGCGGGTCACTAGCCAGGCTATCATCTTTGGGGGCCATCTGCACAAGGGGATTTCCAAAGGGGGCTCCCGCCCCCAAATTTTCCACTGATACTGCCATGGGGGCTTGGGGGTCATCTCCCCTCGCCCTTCCCTCACCCTCCACTACCCCCTTTCCAGCTTGCTCCCGGGCCCTCCTCCCCTTGCACCTGGGGTAAAAAAATCCATCTTTTCCCAACGGGACAATGCTTCTGCTCCAATTTCCCCTCCCCCTCCTCCATTTCAGTCCCACCGGACTCATTGGCCGCAAGATATATCGCCACGTCTCCAGCCCCCTCCCCAACAGTTTTTTCGGGCATCTTTTACCAAATAAAGGGCGTGGAATGATGTTTTTTCACCCCATGGGTCCTGGGGGAACTGACAAAAAACGGGGGCCCCCCTCAAATTTGGCCCCCCGAAACGGCGGGGAGTAAACGATGACCCCCCACTGGCTGACATCAAATTTAACACAGGGGAGTTACCCTGTCCGCCGGGATCATCAAAAAATCTTTAAAAGGGCCCCTTTCTCGGTTCATAAAGTGGGCCAACAGTGCGGGCGGGAATTTTCCCAACGGGTGGAAACATGGGCATATCAAGTGTTTTGGGGGGGGGGCGGTTCTTTCCTGAAAAACCTCAAGGAGGGGTTCCTGGCTTTGTAGGAATGGTGAAGTGCTTTGCACGGTTTCCCGGGCCCATTTTAAAAATTTCTTAAAAGATCTGGGGGGAAGACTTCGGGGAACCCTTTTTCAAAAACCAGATTAAAACACATGCGCCAGGGCAGGGTGCATGGGCCATCCCTGGGCTCCCCACGGGAACACCATTTTAAACCCCCCTTTTGCCCCGTCACCATGGTTCCGATTTGCAGTTGGGCGGGGGGAAACCCACCATCGTTTTCCCTTGCGAAATTGAGGGGGAGTTTTTCCCCCCCTTTGGGTGATTTCGTTCCCGAGGCCAAGCCAGGTGTAAACGGTTTGACCCCTGTGCACTACACATGTGGTATTGGAGCAGTATTGTGAAGGCTGAGATGGTGGTGGGGTGGAGGAGGAGGGGCGGACTTTTTGGGCCAGGGACCGCTTTTGGGACAACGGGGGAGGGGGAAAGCGGCGTCTCCTGTCCAAGTTGTTGGTGTGCTGGGCGGGGAAGACATTCACCCAAGGGGCCAAAAAGGACATGTACTGGCCCTGCCCGTATTTTAACAGCCCCAAAGAGGGTCCCGCCCCGTGCCCCTTTGGGAAAAAAAACCGATAAGCTAAAGGCGGGCCCACTTTCTGTTTACATATTTTTTGAAGTGCTGGTTTACTGGCCTTTTTGGGAAAAAAGAAATTACGTTTGGGAAAACTCTCCATCCCCGGCTCGGCACAAGCCATTAGTTCTCGGGAATGGTGCAGAGTCCACCTTTTTGGAAAGGGAGGGACTGCGTTTCCAAAAACTTGGGGCGGAGCACGGCAGCTTCTGCACCCCTTTAAAATGGTTTTGGGCGCATACTGTTTTTCTCTTTGGGAACGCCTCCTGAATGGAAAATGCTGGCACCTTTAGAGCGAGGAGCAGGGGGATCGGGGGAATGAAAGTAAAAGGGAAAAAAACTCCCCTTTTGCAGAGGTTGGAAACCCTTTACTGGGTGAAAAGGCCCTCGTGCCATGGGCGCTGTTTCTGCCTTTTCTGCGGCGGCAAATTAAGGGGCCCCCACATCTGAGCCACGTTTCTTCCCCGGGCCCCCGGTTTGTGACGCTGGGATGTGGTTAACCGCAGGGGCCCTTTGGGGCCAAAGTTAGCTCCCTGGCCACGCTTCCCCTTTCTGCCCCAAATTCCCAAAATATACCCATAATTTGACTCCCCGGGGTTTAGCAAAAAACTGGGGCCCCAAACCCCCCGAGTAAATCTGATTTTTTCCCCCCAAGCTCCGCACTGGTGACTACTACTGCCGCTGCCTCGCTGAGCCCCCGTGCCGCTCCTTCTTGGACTTTCGAAGGGGTTTTTTTTCCCCCTTGGCCGCTTGGCTTTCCCCACCTCACACTGCTGCTACCCCGCTGACCCCACGGCCCCACAAACCCACTTGCCGGGGTGCGCCCCTGCCTTTATGCGCAAGCTGAAGCCCTCTTTTTCCTGACATTTATGAAGCCCTTGCTTACCTGGCCCCCCCAAAGGGGCGGGCCCGGGTACATTTAACATCAAATTTTTTGTTTCAACCCTCACTGCTGTCCCCCAAACACCGGTTTGAAATTTTGAAAAGGCTGACCCCTCCAACAAGGGCCTTCCATCCACTCTCCCCATCTATACTTTGCAACCCACTGCAAAAAAGCAGGGGATATTGCCCCTTTGTTTCGCTGCCAAGTAGCTGCTGACGCCCTCCTCAAAATTTTTCATCCTCGCTAAAATAGTGGCGTGACCCAGGGCCAAAATTTGATCTCTGGCTGGGGAAAACCCGGGTGGGACAGAGTGGGGGTTTTTGGAAAAGAAAGAGGGGCCCCTTGGGCCCGCTCCCCGGGGCCCTGCCAAACCCCAAGGGTTTGGGTCTGACGATCCCTACCGACCCCTTGGCTTGGGGGTTTTCAGATTTCCCTCTGGGAAAGGGAAATGGATACCCCATAAAACCAATCAAGGGAACCCCTTGGGGGTTTTCTGTTTAGCCCCAAGCCCCCTAGATGACAGCGGCAGTTGTGGCCTCCCCCGAGTGATCCTGCTGCGACGTTTCCCCCTTTCTGGCTTTCGACCTGGGCCTGTCAAAGGGAATTTTTTTGCCCCTGCCACTGCAGGTGAAGGGCCCGCCACCTCTCTGTCGACCCTACTTTTTTTTGTTCTAAAATGTTTCAGACACTGTTTGATGAAAAAATAAACTGTAAAATGAAAATCACACCCTGTATTTTAAATCCCCAAAAGAAAACCCCCTAAAAGCTTGGGTAACCCTTGGATATAAATTGGCCCCCCCCGCAAATGGGCCGGAAAAATTTTTTTGTATGTTTTCCGTTTAAAAACTCTTGGGAAATTTTTCTGAATTATAAAAACAAACCACTTAATTAAAAATTCGGAAAAAAATTGAATTTTATGTAAAATTTCCGTTGGGCAAAAAAAAAATTTTTCTTTTTCTGAATTTTTTCCCACCAAAAAAAAACTTGTTTTAAAAATTTGGTTTTAAAATGGGCCCCCCCCCAAAAACCCCAACCCCACAAACAAACCCCCCCCATTCCCCCCCCCCCCCCCCCTTTTTTCACCAAAAACAAACCCCTTTGTAGCGTGTTACAAAAGGGGTGTATTTTTTCCCCTTTTCCCCCAAAAAAAGAAAAACTTGTAATTTAACCCCTTTGGTTTTTTAAAATTTTGCTTTCAGGCCAAAAAAAGTCTTTTTTTTTCGGGGAAAAAAACGGGGTTCTTTTATCACCACAACAGCAGAACAATGGGTTTAAAAAAACCCCCGGGTGTAAATTTTCGCAAAAAGAATTGACAGCCAAAAAAAAACCCCAGCTTTGTTTTTCGGGGGGAAAAAATTTGGTGTTTTTTTTACGGCAAAACAACGGGGGAAAAACTTGTTAAATTTAACCCCTTTGGGGGGGGTTTTGAGGGGTTTTTAAAAAAAAAACCTTAACAGGGGGGAAAAAATTTTGGTTTTTTTTTTTTTGCCGGGGGGAAAAAGACGGGGTTTTTTTTTCATACCCCAACAGCAGAACTTTCTTAAAATTTAAACCCCCGGGTTTTAAATTGGCCAAAAAAATTTTAGGGGCCCGGGGGAAAAACTACCCCCTTTGTACGTGTTTTCAATGGGGTGTATTTTTAAAGGGTACACCAAGAGAAAAACTTGGTTTAAAATTAATTCCTTCGGGGGGGGTTTTTTGGGAATTTTTTTTTTTTTTTTTGCTTTTTAAAAGGGGGGAAAATTTTGGTTTTTTTTGGCGGGGGGGAAAAAGCCCGGTTTCTTTTGGCACCACAAACACCGGGAAAAACGCTTTAAATTTTAAACCCCCCATGTAAATTTTCGCAAAAAAATTGAGCAGCCAAAAACTAAACCCGAATTTGTTTGGGGGTGGGTTTCAATGGCCGGGAATTTTTCGGTACACAGCAAGGAAAAACTTGTAATTAACCCCGGTTTGGGAATTTTGCTACAACGCAAAAAAAGGGCTTTTTTTCCCGGGGAAAAAGAGGTTTTTTTTAGTCACCACCACAGCAGAACAAAACGCTTAATTTAACCCCCCCGGAAGTAAATTGCGCAAAAAAGGGAATTGAGGGGGGAAGGGGGGGGCCAAAAACTACCCGGGGTTTTGTAGCGTGTTACAATGGGGGGGATTTTTAACGGGTACACAACAAGAGAAAAACTTGTAAATTTAAAACCCTTTGCTTTTGGGGGTTTGCTAAAAAAGGAAATTTCTTTTTTGCCGGGAAAAAAAACGGTTTTTTTTTGCACCACAGCAGCAGAACAACACTTTTTAAATTTAAACCCCCGGATGTAAAAATTTCGCAAAAGAATTGAGCAGCAAAAAAGAAGTGGTAATTTTTTTTATTGTAAAAAAGGGTGTTTCTTTAAATTTAATTTCAACAGGAAAAGGCTTTGAAACACCCTTGGATATTTTAATGTGCTATGAGCAGATGATTAAAATGTTTTTTGCAGCTGCACTGGGACCACACTGGACTTCAGTTCCAAAACCCCCCAAAATCAGAAATAGAACATTAAGGATGCGTCTCTGAGGGCAAACTGTGGGGCACCCCCCAAAAAAGGGGTATTTAAAAAAGAGTTCTTTTTGTATCAGCTATTTATAAGCACCGCGGCAGCCCCTTCCCCCACTCAGTTTCAGTGAGAGCGGTAGAGCTCCCCGCTCACCCCCCCCCGGGCTTTTATTTTGCGGGACGGCACAGAATCCCGCCGGTCTCTGATTGGCTTCCCTTTTCTGCCATGTCATTTCAGGGTATGCCCCCTTTTTCCTCCCAGAGTTCTTTTCCCCAAAGTAAAAGCCCCTTGTTGCAGGCCCTTTTATCAATCCAAAAAAACCCCTTTTTTCACTTTCCCCGCGAATACCCCAAAGTTCGACTTCTTTTCCCAAAACCCAAAATTTTCCTGAAAATTTTAAAATAATTTCCCCTTCGTTAAAATTTAATTCGGCCCCCTCTCTAATTATAAAACCCAAAATTTGAACTTTCATTAGTGTTTTAAAATGTTTGGGCCTTACCCATGAAAAATTTTAAACCTGTTAAAAAACAGAAATTTTTTGGCTTTTTCCTCCTACTCCTAAGGGGTGTGAGGATATTCAAAACCCCTATTTCTAAAGGGTCCCAAATTTTAAAGGGGGGAAAGTAAACCCAAATCAGTGTTTGTAGTGTTTTTCCCCTATTACATCTTTAGGAAAGGGGTTTTTAAACCCTTGGGACCACATTTTTGGGTAAGAATTTGGGGCCCTTTTCATTGAGGGTCTTTTAAATGCTACCCACCATGGGGGTGAAGACCATCCAGTGATCGGCAGGGCAACTCTTAAGTTATTGTACCTAGAAATCGGAATTACCTGGGAAAAATGAAATTTTGTTTTCCCCTAAAAAAAAGGGTCTTTTTATGGGAAAATGGGTGGGGAAACCTGGTTTAAAAATTTGTGGCTTTAAAAGAAAGGGGGCATTTGGATTTTTGAAAGGATTAACCCCGAAAAAAATTTTTTTAAAAAAAGTTGGGGACCCCTTTTCCAACAAGTCTTTAAAAGGCCAAAAGTTTTTTCCCCCCCTTCAGGTTTTTTGGTGGGCTGGGCCATTTTAAAAAGGTTAAGCCTTTAAATTTTGGTTTCCCCATTTTTTTTTTCCTTTTTTAAGGGGTTATTTTTATACCCCCAAGTTTTTAAAACCTTTTATAGGGGATTCTTTAACCTTTTATCCCCTAATTTTTCAACCAAAAAAATTAAAATTGCCCTCTTTAAAAAACCCCTTCGGTAAAAACCCATTTTAAAAGGTTTTAGCAAAAAACCAAGTCTTTTTCTTCCCTTTTTTCCAACCAAAAAATTTTGGAATTTAAAAAGTTTTTTTTTAGGGTTAAAGCATTTAAAAAAAACCCCCTTTCTTTAAAATTTTTTCCAAGTTCCAACCCCCCTTGCCGGGTAAAATGGAGTGTGCAACTGCTGTTTTTACCCAATCATGCACAAAAAAAAAATTTGGGGAAAAAAAATTGCCCAAATGGGGCAGGTCCCTGATCACTATAAACAACTTGGGGTATACCATATCTGCATACGAACTCTTTGCAGATTTTCGCAGCGGCTGTGGCTGCTGTCTGAGAAGCCGTGGGATAGGCTTCAACCCATCCTGAAAATTGATCTACACAAACCAAGACATACAGTAATCTTCCTACCTTAGGTAGCTGTATGAAATCTACCTGGAGGATCTGGAAAGGGCCCGTGGTTGATGGGAGGTGTGAAGGTGGGGTTCTCACTGCTCCCCCAGCATTTTGCTGGAGGCACGTCTGGCATGACAGACACTTCCTTTCTGCAACTACAGTGAAACCTGGTGCACACCAGTATGTGAAAACCAAATTTCGCATGGCTGTCGTACCACAATGAGTTAACCCATGGATAGCATCAGCTAGCGCTGGTAAAAGAGATTTTGGGGCCACTGGTTTACCTTCACTGTCAGTCCATAGGCCATGAGAATTCTGGGCACACCCCTTATCCTTCCATCAGGTCTTTTCCTGTGGAGAGCAATTGGATTGTAAATTTTTTAAAGTATCAGGTAAAGAGACAACTTCATTTTTTCACAGACATCAAGTTAACTCAAGAAACTCTGCTTGCTGCTTCTTTTGCAGCCATATCAGCTCTGTAATTCCCTCGTGCAATCATATAATGACTTGAAGTGTGTGCTTGACATTTAACAACAGCTATCTCATGTGGAAGGTGTATGACTTCCAACAACTTGGCAATTTCTTTGGCATAGCTCACAGGATAGCCTTTTGCAGTCAAAAAGTTTCTCATTTTCCAAATAGTTCCCAAATCATGTACTACTCCAAAAGCATATCGTGAATCAGTGTAAATGTTTACTATCTTTCCTTCAGACAACTGACATGCTTTGTCCAATTTCACTTAGTGGTGTGCTCACTTTTGTTGGCACACCAAATTGACCTTGCTATACACTATTTTACATTGTATCAAATGTCGTATCTTCAGTAATGACCCATGAAAAGATATAATATTTACAAAAATGTGGTGTACTAACTTTTGTGAGATGCTGTATAGAGATGGGCGAATTTCTCAAAAATTCGGTTCGGTCACTTCGCCGAATTTTCCGACAAAATTCGTTTCGGTCCGAATTACTTCGGCACGAATCACGTTAAAAAACAGCTATTTCCAGGCTGCCCAGAGCCTGCAGGGTGCTGTAGAACGTTGTGCCATGCTTAAATATGCAGAGGGAGCTTGGTTTGGTCTTCATACAATGTTGTGTTTTAGTATGACACGCACATGACTGCCGCCGCTCTTAGAATCGCTTCACTATAAAATGCCCTGGGCACTTATGGGGGCAAAACTGACCAAAAAACTGAAGCAGGAACGTAGCCTGATAAAGTCATGGCAGCAAAAGCTGGAAAAAAACACTGAGAGCTCACGTTGGCAACATTAGTGACAGAGTGTGGAGGTGACGGCGGGCAGCCACAGCAGCTGAGGTCAGACAGTGGCACAAAGACATTCTGGAAGTGGCAAAAACAGTACCAGGCCGCCAGAGTGGCACAATGACACAGTGTGGGAGGTACGGTGGCAGCAGCATGAGGTCAGGCAGTGGCACAATGACAAATTCTGGAGCTGGCAAAAAAAGGAGTAGGCCAAAGAGTGGTACAATGACACAGTGTGGAGGGCACGGCAGGAGCAACAGCAGCAGCATAAGGTCAGACAGTGGCACAATGACACAGTGTGGAGGGCACGGCAGCAGCCACATCAGCAGCATGAGGTCAGACAGTGGCACAATGACAAATTCTGGAGGTGGCAAAAACAGGAGTAGGCCACAGTGTGGAGGGCACGGCAGCAGCCACGGCAGCAGCATGAGGTCAGACAGTGGCACAATGACACAGTGTGGAGGGCACGACAGGAGTCACAGCAGCAGCATGAGGTCAGAGAGTGGCACAATGACATTCTGCAGGTGGCAAAATAGTATTAGGCCACAGAGCGGCACAATGACTGAGAGCGGAGGTCACGGCTTCAGCAGCATGAGGTCAGGCAGTGGCACAATGACAGAGAGTGGAGGTGATGACAGGAGCAACAGCATGAGGTCAGAGAGTGGCACAATGACATTCTGGAGGTGGCAAAACAGTACCAGGCCTCAGAGTGGCACAATGACACAGTGTGGATGTCACGGCAACAGCAACAGCAGCAGCAGCATGAGCACATAGAGTGGCACAATGACAGAGTGTTGAGGTGGGTGGCAATACCAGTCCCTGGTAAAGACGGTGGTAGGCAGATGGAGAAACTATCAGCAGATGTGTGGCAATCAGCGGGGTGGCTGGCGGCATCAGAATAGTGGCTGAGGCAGGTAGTTTGAACCCAGACTGACGCCTAAGGCATTGGTGTGTGGAAATCCTGGCCGATCCACGCCTGATTCATCTTGACAAAGGTCAGTCGTTCAACATTCCCGTGGACAAGCGGGTTCTCCTTGGGGTAACGATGGCCCCCGCCGCACTGAACACCCGCTCTGATGCCACACTACTGGCCGGGCAGGACAGCTTCTCCACTGCAAACTCGGCAAGTTGCGGCCACACATCCAGTTTGGCTGCCCAGTAGTCCAGCGGATCTTCTAACTGGGGTGGCAGAGTGCTGTCCAAGTAGGCCACAACCTGTTGGTTCAGGGAATGCTCCATGTCCTGCTGCTGCTGCTGCTGCTGGTGACTGCCCTCCTCACTAGGCGGGTGAAGGAAGCTGCTCATTAGTGACTCCAGACTTAGGTTACTGCTGATGGAGTGGTACTGCTCCTACCCCCCCACCTTCCCCCAGCAGCCGCGGCAGTAGTAACCGTGAGCGCTGAGGAACCCCCGGTCAGACCTGTCAGAGGAGGGACGACTGCCGCACATAGGCAGCGGCCAACTGATTATGGAGGATTTCCCTATAGTATTTGAGTTTGTCTCCCTCTCAATAGCTGGGAAAAAGGCTCCCATTTTGGACCGGTAGCGAGGGTCCAATAGGGTGGAGAGCCAGAAGTCATCCCTCTGCCGGATGCTGACTATTCGGCTGTCACTAGCCAGGCAAATAAGCATGCTGCGGGACATCTGCACAAGTGACTCCGAGGGGCTCCTGCCTCCATTTCCACTGTATACTGCCACGGTGCTTGGGAGTCATCTGCCTCGTCTTCCTCATCTCCATCACCTCCTCCAGCTGCTCCTGCTCCTCCTCTCTTGTCACCTGGGTAGAAAATCCACTCATTTCACAGACAATGCTTCTGCTCCACTGTCCTCCTCCTCCTCCTCCTCCATTTCAGTCCCCACCGGACTCATGTGGCCACGAGATGTAGTCGCCACATCTCCTGTCGCCTGCCCAGACAGATTTTTCAGCATCTGGTCCAGGACCTGAAGCAGTGGAATGACGGTATTCGTCCCGGCGTCCTGGCGACTGACAGATAACGTCGGCCTCCTCGAATGGCCTCAACAAACGGCAGGTGTCACGCATGAGCTGCCACTGGCTGACATCAAAGTTACACAGGGGAGTACTTCTGTCTGCCTGGATCATCAAAAAATCGTTAATGGCCTTTCTCTGTTCATACAGTCGGTCCAACATGTGCAGGCTGGAATTCCAGCGGGTGGAAAAATCGCATATCAGAGCGTGTTGGGGGAGGCCGTTCTGCCGCTGCAAATAGAGGAGGGTGTTCCTGGCTTTGTACGAATGGATAAAGTGCATGCACAGTTTCCTGGCCATTTTCAGAATGTTCTGAAGATCGGTGGAAGACTTCAGGAACCTTTTTACAACCAGATTGAACACATGCGCCATGCAGGGCGCATGGACCATCCCTCCTCGGTGCAGCGCGGACACCTTGTTCCTCCCATTGTCCGTCACCATGGTTCCGATTTGCAGTTGGCGCGGAGAAAGCCACACATCGATTTCTTGCTGCATGACGCGGAGCAGTTCCTCCCCTGTGTGACTTCGTTCGCCGAGGCAAGCTAGGTGTAGAACTGCGTGACACCGCTGTGCCTACACATGTGGTATGATGGAGCAGTACTTGTGGAGGCTGAGATGGTGGTGGTGGTGGAGGAGGAGGAGGCGGACATTGGCGCAGGAGCAAGCAGTTTGACAACGTGGAGGAGAAAGCGGCGTCCCTGTCCAAGTTGTTGGTGTGCTGGGCAGGAAGCACATTCACCCAGTGGGCCGTAAAGGACATGTACTGGCCCTGACCGTAGTTACAGCTCCAGACGTCCGCGCTGCCGTGTACCTTGGAAACAAACGATAAGTCAAGGACTGACCCACTTTCTGTTCTACATATTTATGAAGTGCTGGTACTGCCTTTTTGGAAAAGAAATTACGGCTTGGAACTCTCCATCTCGGCTCGGCACAAGCCATTAGTTCTCTGAATGGTGCAGAGTCCACCATTTGGAAAGGGATGGGACTGCAGTACCAACAACTTGGACAGGAGCACGGTCAGCTGCTGCACCTTAGGATGGTTGGACGCATACTGTTGTCTCTTTACAATCGCATCTCTGAACGACTGCTGGCGCCATGAGTAGCGAGGCGCAGGAGCATCTGGACGGGAGAGGATGTCAAAGAGAAACAGCTGCCTTCTGCAGAGGTGGTGGAGCCTTGACTGGCTGAAATGGCATGCGTGCCACTGGCCGCTGCTGCTGCTGCAGCGGCCAGTGGACCACCACATCTGAGCCACGTTTCTCCCAGGCCACCGGATGGTGACGCTGCATGTGTTGACGCAGGGCCGTTGTGCCAACGTTAGCTCCCTGGCCACGCTTCACTTTCTGCCCACAGATTCTACATATACCCATATTCGGCTCCTCGGTATCTTAGCAAAGAACTGGCTCACCGCCGAGTGGCTGTGTTTACCGCCAACGCTCCGCACTGAGTGACTACTGCCGCCGCTGCCTCGCTGAGCCCCTGTGCCGATACTGTCATGGACCTGCGAAGCGGGTTTTCTATCCCGTGGCCGCTTGGCTCCCGACCTCACACTGCTGTACCCTGCTGACTCACGGCCACACAACCACTTGCTGGCTGCGCCGCTGCCTGACGCGCATGCTGACGACCTCTTCTCATGCCGATGATGAAGCCCTTGCTTCACCGGCTCCCAAGTGCGGTCGGCTACATCATCATCTATTTGTGTTTCATCGTCACTACTGTCCTCATCACCGGTCTTGGTAAGCCGAGGCTGACCTCTCACCACATGACCTCCCATGCCACTCTCCACATCTATACTTTGCCGCCTACTGCAAGAAGCTGGGGATATTGGCCCATTTCTTCGCTGCCAAAGTAGCTGCTGACTGCCCTCCTCAAATTTTTCATCCTCGCTATATAGTGGCGCTGAGCCCAGACCACATAGTAGATCCTGGCTGAGGGAACTGGATGGGAGAGAGGCGGGCTGAGTACAGGTGAGGGCCGCTGTCCCGCTCCCGGGCCATGCCAAATAAGTGTTGTGTCTGAGGTTCCACCGACTCTTGGCTGGGGTTGTCAGATGTCATCTGGGAGGAAGAGGATGACCTAGTCAACCAATCAAGAACCCTTGGGTTGCTGAACAACACACGGCCGCTAGATGACAGCGGCAGTTGTGGCCTCACGAGTGACCCCTGCTGCGACGTCCCCTTGCTGTGCTGCGACCTGGGCCCGTTTCCTAAATGTTTGTGCCCATGCCACTGGAAGTTGCCTTGCCTGCAACCTCTCGGTCGTACTTACTGTTGTTTCTAAATGTACAGACACTGTTTGATTAATCTATCTGTATATGATAAATATCACCCTGTTTTTGACTCCAAATGAACCAGTAACAAGCTTGGGTAACCCTTGGATATAAATTGCGCTCCACATATGGCCAGGAAAAATTTACTTGTATGTGTCGTTTACAAGCACTGTGTGTTTTACTAAATGTAAAAGCACAAACAGGCTTAATTAACTTCGCTTGTGAATTATGCTACAAGAAAAATTTATATATTTCGTTGTTGAAAAATAGGTTTATTTTTGTCAGCACACCAGCAAAACAACGCTTAATTAACCCCTGGATGTAAATTGCGCAATAGAATTGAGCCACCACAAACTAGTAGCTTTGTAGCGTGTTACAATTGTTAATTTTCTACGACACACTACAAGAGATTAAATTGTAATTAACTTTTGCTTGTGAATTAGGCTACCAAAAAAAATATATATATTTGGCGTTAAAAAGGCGGTTTATTTTTGTCAGCACACCAGCAAAACAACGCTTAATTAACCCCTGGATGTAAATTGCGCAATAGAATAGATCCAACACAAACAAGGAGCTTTGTAGGTGTTCACAATGGTGTATTTTCTACGCCACACAACAAGAGATAAAATTGTAATTAACCTTTGCTTGTGAATTAGGCTACCAAAAAAAATATATATATTTGGCGTTGAAAAAGACGGTTTATTTTTGTCAGCACACCAGCAAAACAACGCTTAATTAACCCCTGGATGTAAATTGCGCAATAGAATTGAGCCACCACAAACTAGTAGCTTTGTAGCGTGTTACAATGGTGTATTTTCTACGCCACACAACAAGAGATAAAATTGTAATTAACCTTTGCTTGTGAATTAGGCTACCAAAAAAAAATATATATATTTGGCGTTGAAAAAGACGGTTTATTTTTGTCAGCACACCAGCAAAACAACGCTTAATTAACCCCTGGATGTAAATTGCGCAATAGAATTGAGCAGCCAAAAATGAAGTGGTATTTGTATTGTAAAAACGCTGTTTCTTTAAATGAATACAACAGGAACTGGCTTAGATCCCACTTGGATATTGAATGTATATGCAGCTGCAGTGGACGCACACTGGATTTCAGATCCAATACCCCAAAAAATCAGAAATAGAACATTCAGAGAACAGTCTCTGAGACAAGCTGAGACACCCCACAAAATCGCTGTGTAAAAATCAGTTTTTCAGAAAGCGCTTTCACCCGCAGCCGCACCTTCCCCGTCGTACAGTGGGGAGTGTGAGTCCCGCCGGCGCCCGGGCTTATATAGTGCGGGGAGGACGTCCAGAATCCCGCCGGTTCTGATTGGGTTCATCTCTGACATGTCATGCAGGCTTGCCTTTTCCCCCCCCGAGTGTTGCCCCATGTACCGCCCTGGGCTCGCCGCCCTTTTATCAATGAAAAGCACACTTCGTTCCCGCGAATCACCCCCAAAATTGAATTTTTCCCCAACCCAAGTTTTTTCCCGAAATTCTAAAAGAATTCACTTGTTGAATCGATTGCCATCTCTAATGCTGTATATATACAATTATTCCCCATAGTTTTATAATTTTTTTTATCTTTGTGTTGGTTGTAAACGCAAGGGGAAAATTCATCTAAAATTCTGGTGCAAATGGTCCCATTCTTTTCTTGCATACATAGCAACAGCTATGATGAGCCACACAATACATGATGTGATATCAGTCTATACAACACATGACTGCTGCCACTTGTGATTATTTGCAGTAGTCACACAATATGTCATTGCCGCTACAATTTAAAGGGGTTGCCAACATCGTTTTTTTGCCACCTTTTGACATCACCATGTGGAAATAAGCTGGTGACATCATCCAGTGGCATGTAAAGTCAAATAGTGGCATGTGACTGCTACCAATTGGTGGCCATAGCAGTGACGTCCCCACTAGCACCTAGAACTAAACAAACTGTTATATTATACTAATGTAAAAATATATAAAAAACTCCAATAAAGAGGTCTTCTGGGAGCATTTCACAGTAAGGTTGTGGCTCATTTGGCCTTAAATATGCATACATTTTTATTCATCATCCCATCCTGAAAGCCATAGCTTTTTAACTTTTCCCAACGTTTCAGAATAAATATAAATAAATTTGTATGAACTTTTTTCGGTAGGATATGGGAAAAAAGCAATTCCACCACTGCGTTTTTTAATTTAAAGTATGTGCCATTTTACTGTGTCACATAACTAATATATAACTATTATTGTGTAGGTCAGTATTATCATCACAATACCAAATTTATATTTTTTTGATGTTTTACTACTTTTGCAAAATAATACTTTATTAAGACAAAAACAGTCGTTTTTATGACCTCATTTTCTGACATAACCTTTTTATTTTCTATTGATAGCATTGTGTGAAGACTTGTTTGGTGTGGCAAGCTGAAGTTTTAATTGGTGAAATTTTGGAGGATTCACTTTTTTATTATGTTTTTTCGGCAAAAAAAAGAAATTCTGTCATTGTGGTTTAGTTGTTTTTAAGCGTTTACTGAGCAGAATAAATAATGCATTTGTTTTATAGTGTGTTCTTTAAATAAAAAATAGTAAACCATTTTTTAATGGGAACACTGTTCTGTCTTTTTTAATATTTTAAAACATGTTAATTTTTGGTCACTTGACCATGCAATCCCTTGATTGCTTATATAGTACACTGCATTACTTTTGTATTGGAGTGTGTTATGCCTGCCAGCATATCAGGGCCTGGAAGAGCCTAATAGGTGTGCAAAGATGTCAGATCTGGGGAACTTTATTAGGCTCCCATCTGCCATAATATCCCATGATTGTTACAGTGTCATGTAAAGGATTAAACAGCCAAGATGAAAGATATTTCAATCCCAGCCATTGCAGCAGTTTATTTTATTTCAAGGAAATCTGTCAACAAAATCCAAAAATGTAATAATTATGTCAGTATTAATGTTCATTTTACTAATGACTATAATCTATAAGACATGCAATGTTAGACATATGCTCTTTGTAAAAGATGTGTTATGGTTTCCTGTTGCAGGTGTGGATCGATGCGGCAGCTCAGATATTTTTCTCTTTAGGGCCTGGGTTTGGAGTTCTTTTAGCACTGGCAAGTTATAATCCATTCCACAACAACTGTTACCGGTATGACATTGCAATATTGATTAAATAAATTAGTCATTAGTTCATTAATGTTATCTCCTCATCTTCCCATAAAAACTATTGTAATGTTCTGTAAGCTTTTATGAATTGAAATAATCTGTATATATATATTGAAGTGAATACTGTACTGTATGAAGCATGAAAAATGGGCAAGCTTTGGGATCTGATGCTGCCCATTATAAATAGGGCTCAGAACATACAGTGCATTGCAGTTTTCTACCTATAGGATTGCATTGCAGAGCTGCTAATGTTGACCTCTGTCCATGGTCAATGGCACATCCTCAATGCAGTGATCTCTTTTAGAAGAGAAATGCACCCACCTTTAGCTGCAATGACAGCTGCAAGTCTGCTGGGGTAGGTCTCTACCAGCTTTGCACATGTATAGGCTGGAACATTTGCAAATTGTTCTTTGCAAAATAGCTCTTGCTCAGACAGATTGATTGGGAAACATTTGTGAACAGCGATTTTCAAGTCCTGTCACAGATCCTCAATGGGATTTAGGTCTGGACTTTGACTGAGTCATGAATATGCTTTGGTTTAATCTCATTCCATTGTAGCTTTGGCTGTATGTCCTGCTTGAAGGTGAACCTACGCCCCAGTCTCGAGTCTTTTGCAACCTCTAACAGGTTTTCTACAGGATTACCCTGTATTTATCTCTATCCAACTTCCCATCAACTCTGACCAGCTTCCCAGTCCCTGCTGAAGCACAGCCTCCTCCCGGCATAATTCTGCCATCACCATGCTTCATGGTGGGGATGGTGTGTTCAGGGTTATGTGCAGTGTTGGTTTTCTTCCACGCATAGCATTTGGCTTTTAAACCAAAATGTAAAATTATGGTCTTGTCTGACCAGAGCACCTTCTTCCACATGCTTGCTGGGACCCCTAAATAGCTTTGTGCAAACTTCAATCAGGACTTTTTACTTTCAAAAAGGGCTTTCTTCTTGCCACTCTTTCATAAAGGCCAGATTTGTGGAGTTTACAACTAATAGTTGTCCTGTGGACAGATTCTACCATCTCAGCTGTAGATCTCTGCAGCTTCTCCAGTGCGACCCTGAGCCTTTTCGCTGCTTCTCTAATTAGTGCTCTCATTGTCTGGGCTGTCAGTTTAGGTGGACATCCATATCTTGGTCAGTTAGCAGTTGTGCCATATTTATTCCTTATACAGATGATGGATTGCACAGTACTTCATGAGTTTAGAGCTTGGGCTATTTTTTAAAGCCTAACCCTGCAATACAATTTTCCACAACTTTATTCCTGGGCTCAATTAAAAAAATCATCCATCTTCATAAGACTCTTTCCACCGCAAGTTTGCAACCAAGCTAGGGGCTCCAACCCCATCCAAACATGCTAAAAAAAATTCAGTTCAAGTCGCCAACAGATATCGTATCAAACGTCACAGTGCAAAAGTTAGGGAGACATGTATGAAAGGGTTTTTCACCCTTTTTCTGGTGTACAATGCACCTAACTGAGCCAGCTGCAATGTCTAATGCACCTAACGTATGTGTTAGGCGCATTGTTTATAAGACTCGACACTTTTGAATGCGCCCTACATGAAGGGGTGTTCTGGCGGCGTTCTGGGGACGTTATGTGTCGCACCACATTCGTAAGATTGGACACATATGTGAATGTTGTTTGGCAAAACTAGGTGCATCGCTACTCCAGCAGGCAGACCTATCTCAATGTGGACTGCCTGACCCTGAGGAGTCAAAGTGAAGCTAGATTTACTGTAAAGGGGAAAAAATGTCCGATATTTCTCAACTTACACCAAAAAGTACTTGATTATAATTATCAAACTGTATAAAATGTATTTAAATTTAATGAAAAATTTTATCATATAAAATTAATATAAAAATATATAATATCTCCAAAATATAGAAATATCTACTATAAAATGTATTTAAAATTCATAGAATCTTAAACTAATTTTACATTAAATAACCCACTGATTATGTTGTTCAGATTTTTATATTTTAAATTTTTACTACATTAAATTTGAAATTTATTTTTGCTGCTCTCACCCTTTATTCTACATACAGCAAGAGCCAGCACAGCACAGGTATTGCTGGGACCTGTGGTCCTCCAAGCAGGATCAGTACCATAGTAACTATTCACTGACATGCTATTCTAATGACTTCTCTTATTTCCAGCCTGTCTATTGCCTTTATACATGTTAGGCGCATTACTTATGCGTCTAATTTCCATAATGCGCCTAACACATCAGGCGCATTATACACTGAAAATGAGACTCGAATATTCATTTTGACGCGCCTTCCTTCATACATGTCGCCCTTAATGCTCCAAAAACTTATAATAATAGTTCATATGCTGGTAGCAAATATATCGTTATTGAATTAAGCAACATATATGACACAACTTGTGGTTAGCAGCTTCCAAAAGTCCCAACTCAAGTACTTATCGGCACATAGATGTCCTCAATTCAGGTAACATTATGACTCTCATAATGGGTTTGAAGTCGAGCAGAACTCAAAGATATTCCTCTCCCAAAATTTAGAGTATAAGACTGCACAAGTTCTACTCCGCAAGTTGTGTTATACACTCACTGGCCACTTTATTAGGTACACCTGTCCAACTGCTCGTTAACACTTAATTTCTAATCAGCCAATCACATGGCGGCAACTCAGTGCATTTAGGCATGTAGACATGGTCAAGACAATCTCCTGCAGTTCAAACCGAGCATCAGTATGGGGAAGAAAGGTGATTTGAGTGCCTTTGAACGTGGCATGGTTGTTGGTGCCAGAAGGGCTGGTCTGAGTATTTCAGAAACTGCTGATCTCCTGGATTTTCACGCACAACCATCTCTAGGGTTTACAGAGAATGGTCCGAAAAAGAAAAACATCCAGTGAGCGGCAGTCCTGTGGGCGGAAATGCCTTGTTGATGCCAGAGGTCAAAGGAGAATGGGCAGACTGGTTCGAGCTGATAGAAAGGCAACAGTGACTCAAATAGCCAACCCGTTACAAGCAAGGTAGGCAGAAGAGCATCTCTAACGCACAGTACGGCCAACTTTGAGGCAGATGGGCTACAGCAGCAGAAGACCACACCGGGTGGCCACTCCTTTCAGCTAAGAACAGGAAACTGAGGCTCCAATTTGCCCAAGCTCATCGAAATTGGACAGTAGAAAATTGGAAAAACGTTGCCTGGTCTGATGAGTCTCGATTTCTGCTGCGACATTCGGATGGTAGGGTCAGATTTGGCGTCAACAACATGAAAGCATGGATCCATCCTGCCTTGTATCAACGGTTCAGGCTGGTGGTGGTGGTGTCATGGTGTGGGGAATATTTTCTTGGCACTCTTTGGGCCCCTTGGTACCAATTGAGCATCGTTGCAACACCTTGTGGAATCTATGCCACGAAGAATTGAGGCAGTTCTGAAGGAAAAAGGGGGTCCAACCCGTTAATAGCATGGTGTACCTAATAAAGTGGACGGTGAGTGGTATATGTTGCTTAATTCAATAACACTACATTTGCTACCAGCATATGAACTATTATTGTAAGTTTATTCCTGGGCTGTCTGCTGTGTTCTTTGGTTTTCATGGTGCTGTTTGTTTACAAATGTTCTCTAGCAACCTCTGTGGCCTTCACAGAACAGCTGTAGCTGAGTATAAATTACATACAGATGTACAGTATTTACTAATTAGGTGACATCTAAAGGCAATGAGTCACAATGGATTTTATTTAGGGGTATCAGAGTACAAGAGGTCTAAATACATATGCAAGCCACACTTTCAAATTTTTCATGTGCAAAAATGTGAAAAATAACATAACATTTTATTTACACTTCACAAATCCTTTCTATTTTTTGTTGCTTTATCACATAAAATATCAATAAAATATATTTAAGTTTGTTGCTGTAATGTTTAAAAATGAGGAACAGTCCAAGGGGTATGAATACTTGTGGTACTAACTGTACTAACCTACTTGCTCAGACATGTTTTTTAAACTCAGTCCACAGATTTTCGGATTAAGTACAAGGCTTTGTGATGGCCACTCCAATACTTTACTATTTTGTCTTTAAGCAATTTAATCACTCCTTTGGAATAATGCTTAGGGTCATTGTCCTGTCGGAAAACCTAGTTAAAAACAAGTTTCAACTTTTAGGCCGATGCCTTGATGTCTTATTGCGTCAGGATTTCAAGATAATCTAACTTTCATGTAATGCCATCTATTTTCTGATCTGCAACTGATAATTTTTCTGCAAAACACCAGCTATGACAGAATGTCAAATACACAAAAATGATGTATTTCTGTAAAAAAAAAATCTGATTTTTTAAAAGTTTGTACTATTGCAGTGACAGTAACCAGACCTTGTGTGTACTTTAAATGCCTTTCAGAGATGCTATTATCACCAGTGTAGTCAACTGTTTGACCAGCTTCCTATCTGGATTTGTAATCTTTACAGTATTGGGTTATATGGCTGAAATGCGTGATGTTGAAGTAGAAGATGTTGCAAAGGACAAAGGTGGGCATAGAAAACTTTTTCAAAATTTTAATTTATATTAATATGATTAATAATATTAAAAAAATATAGATGTACACCCACAAAAAAACCTATTTACCAAATAGAAATGATAAGCCAACTGACAGCATGAATTAAAACCCCAAAAAAAGTTGGGGATCGTGTAAAACGTAAAGAAATAAAATGCAAAGTTTTTTAAACTCTTTTACCATTTTTTATTCATAATAAAACAATCAGAAGTTCAAAGTTAGACATTTTTTCCCAAATCCCTTTGAAATTGAGGGAAAAACATCTTAAAAAATTTTTTTACATGGTTCCAAAAGGGTTGAAATTAAGACAAAAAAAACACCTGGAGGGTCAATTTTCAAAGTCACATGACTGTAAAAAGAGCATATTAAAGAGACAAGAGTCTAAAATGAAAAATCTGCATCTAAAAATTGTGGAATAGTTTCAGAATAATGTTTGCTTGATGTAGAATTTGGAGAAATCCATGTGCAGAAGGGACAAGGCCGATAGTCACTATTGAATGCTAGTAAGCTATACCACCCTCTTCTCTGAGCCAAAGCTCATTTAAAATGGACCAAGGTAAAATGGAAAACTGTTCTGTGGTCAGACTAATCAAAATTTGAAATTCTTTATGGAAACCAGACTTTTGTAAAAAGAACAAGGGATGCTTCACAGTGCTAGGCATAGCCCTGTCCCAACTTTTTTTTTTAGATGTGTTGTAACAATTTGTTAATTTTTTTTTAAATGACGATGGAAAAATCTGAAACTTTTATCTTCTATTGTGTTTAGTTGATATACATAAAATAGGACTGTAAAATAATTCCAAATCATTTCATTCCTTTTTTTTCACATTTTACAGAGTCCCAAGTTTTTTGTAATTGGGGATGTACCATATGAATATATTCACAAGTTTCTTAAAACAATGTTAGTGACCACTCCATAAATATTAATGAGGTTCATAAAAATCCATCCATGTGTTGCAGCAATAACTAATATTAGATATGTGGAGTATTTACTGTGTTACAATTCATATTTGGTAACACTGAGTTTAACTGCTGACACAGCAGTTGTTGGCGACACACAGTCCAGCTATTATATGTAGTCTTGACAGGGTAATTGCTGATAATAGTTTTTGGGAATTTTTTGTTTTTATTCTAAAAAAAATTTTCTTGCAAAAATGTTTGGTAAAAGAGTTTTTTTACTAAAAAATAGCTTTCCCCATAATAACCCGTAAATTAAAAACTTTCCCTTTAAAAATATTGCTTTTTTATTTACTTTAGTCATGCAATAAGAGCGTTTTTATGTTCTTTTGAGTGGACACGGGTTTGGGGTAACCTGTCCCCAGACATTTTTATCTGATTAGCTGCAGACAAGAGCAGGAAAATGACATTCCCCCTGATGGGGCGAGCTCAGAAGAAAAATTTACTAACTCTAAAAAGATTAGCATCTGTTTAACCCCTTAAGGACCCTGGACGTATGAGTACGTCCCAGGGTCCATAAGGGGCTTTGCAGGGGGATCGCTCCGCGACCCCCCCGCACAGCCGGGTGTTAGCGGCTAATCGGCGCTAACACCCGGCCGTTATAGCGCGAACAGGCAGCGTCCCCCACCCGCGCTGTTTAACCCTTCAAATACGGCCGCAAAGATGGCCGCGGCGTCTGAATGAATGACGATCGGTGCCGTGCACCGATCGGCAGGGTGATCGGCATCGCCACAGCATAGCTGCAGCGATCCGACCCCCAGACATGGTAGCGGGGAGCCTTGGGAAGGCTCCTGTCACTTCCATGTCCTGGTTTGCCCCACTTCCGTCCGCAGACAGGAAGTGGGGAAACCGCCATCTTGGTAAAGTCTAATGCATTGCCTATGCAATGCATTAGACTGTATTGACAATCGCGCCACCTAGTGGTCAAGAACCATAGGTGGCCTCAATATTAAAGTAAAAAAAAATAAAGTTTTACAGTACAAAAAAAAAGTATTAAAAGTTAAAATCTCCCCCTTATCCCCATTTTACAAATAAAAACAATAAAATAATAAAAAAGTTACACATATTTGGTATCGCCGCGTCCGAAAAAGTCAGATCTATAAAAATATAACATCATTTATCCCATGTGCTGAACACCGTAGAAGAAAAAAAATTCCAAACGCCAAAATTGTGTTTTTTGTTCATTTTACGTCACTTAAAATATGGAATAAAAGTGATCAAAAAAGTTGCATGCATTCCAAACTGCTAGCGATAAAAAGTACACTTCAGCCCGCAAAAAATGCCGCCTTACTGACATCCGTAGGTGTTAGTACAAAAAAGTTATTGGTCGCACAAAATGGCGCCGCAGCACAAATTTCAATAATAGAAAAAGTTTGGCATTTTTTTACGGTACCAAAACATAACGGAAACCCTACATGTTTGGTATTGACGGATGCATATCAACATGTAGAATACAGAAAACACATTGTATTGACCGAAGATTGAACGCCGTAAAAGCAAAACCCCTGCAAACATGGCGAAAATACTTTTTTTTCACAATTTGTCTCACTTGGAATTTTTTTGCGGTTTCCCAGTATATTCTATAGTATACTGAATAACACTATTAGAAATTACATCTTGTCCCGCAAAATAAAAGCCCCCATAGATCTATGTAGGTTGAAAAATAAAAAAAAGTTATGGCTCTGGGAAGGCGAGGAGGGAAAAACTATCGTGTCAACAACAAAAAACGGCAGGTCCTTAAGGGGTTAATATAAAGACATTCAGTATTCAGTGCTCACAGCACCTGTAGCTTTTGTTTAATGAAGATTAGCTCTCCCGTACTTGTCAGGATAGAAGCCAGATATGCTAATCACTTTTATAGAACCACCCACAGCCTGTGGAGACAGAGTGAGTGGAAACTGCTTGTGAGTCAGGCCACAGCGTGGTGAGAAAACACCTTTAGGGCCCGTCTACACGGCAAGGTTTATTGCAGAATTAGAACTCATCTGAAAACTGAAAAGCAACACTCCCCATAGACTTTAATAAAAAAAAATATCCATTCAGCAGTCCACACTCAATGGATTTTCTGACGAACGGTTTTTCAGTAGGAACCGAGCAGAATGTGAGTGAACGGTTTTGAGCGCTTTTTTTAAAAAAAGTTTTTGGTTGGTTTTTGCACTCAGAACACTTTTCAGCTTGAAAAAAAGTCTAAAAACTGCTCAAGAACCTGGACAAAATCAGTGACAAAAAACATTCAAGAATGAAAAACGACCTTTTTTTGTGTCAAAGAATGTCCAAAAACCGGTTGGGATGGACGGTTCTGTTGAGGTCAAAACCGAGCAGATTTTGTCCTTTTCCGTGTGAACGCATTCTTAAAGCGGTTGTCTCACTACATTGATTCATCTTACCTCGGTCCTGTTTTCTTGGTTTCATTTTGAATTCAGGGGCGTGTTTACTGGCTTTTACTAGGCTGCAGTAGAAGCCAGGTCTGTAGCTATAGCAACCAATGCTGGCAGCCTGTCATGAGAGATTGAACAGGTCTGTAGCTATAGCGACCTGAGGAGCTGATGCGGCCCATACAAGAGGGGATATCTCAGTATAGGTAGGACACTGTTAATGGACATATATGACAATGTGACTTGTTTTTCCAATATCTTTAACATAAAAAGCAAATCTTGTAGTGAGACAACCCCTTTAATCATAACAAAGCTACAAATCTAAGTCCAATATACAACAATAGACTGTAATATACTGAAAGGTCTAGAAACACATTATAACAAAAACAACTCAACAAAGGTTTTCTGGTATCAATTGATATTTTATATCACACAGAATAAAAACAAACTAAAAAACAAGACAACAGAAATAATGTAAAGATACGTTCCGGAGAGCTTAAGTTTTTCTAATACAATATGTGACTATATATCAAATACTATAGTATTCAAAGATGGATTCTTTATTTATTATTAGTTACAGCACAAAGGGTTATTTAACTCTGCCACAAGAGAATTTTTATACTATGTTTATTGTTTCAATAGGACCTAGTCTTCTATTTATCACGTATCCGGAAGCAATTGCAAACATGGTCGGCTCAACTTTCTTTGCTATTATATTTTTTCTGATGATGATCACTCTTGGATTGGATAGTACTGTAAGTCAACTTATATACATTCAAATTAATGTTCTTCCTATTATTACCATAAAGAAAATATGAAACAATTAAAACAGATTAGTACTGACAGCACAGAAATATTCTTGCTGTGAATCTGGATGTATGATTTTTCAACCAACCATAGAGCTAAGTGTAATTTTGAAAACATACAGACGGTTCAGACAGTAGCCTTTCAATACTTATCAGAGGGCCCTCACTCATTGCTTGACCTATCTTCTATTAATTTAAAGAAAAGCTCCCTTATTACAACATTTTAGTTAGACTAGTAATACAATATTAAATACTTTTATTCATATTGCACTTTCCTTATTTTGTACTGCCTTTTAATGACCGCTGTCATTTATTCTAAATTCAGACAGAATACTACATTTAACATTTTGAATACTAAGAAAAACTATGTTGTTGAGTTGTTAGGTCTTGGTATGTCATTTCAAAATTTCAATTAACAGGGTTCAGCTTTCTAAATTCAGTCCAATCATTAAAATGCAGAAAGAAAAGCATTTATTCCATATAAGGGCTCTATACTTTTTATCAATCCCAACAAGAACCAAATGGGAATATTGCCCAGCCAAGCACTTCTGCCCCTTTATTTTACCCATCAGTGCAGCTTACATCTAGACCCCACTGACTAAAACATTTTCCTACACTGTTTTTTTTTATCTCATTTCTAGTTTGGAGGCCTTGAAGCTGTTATAACTGCAATCATGGATGAATACCCAGATATTTTGGGTAAGAGAAGAGAGATTTTTGTCCTTGGATTGGTCACAGTCTGCTTTACTGGTTCACTCAGCACTTTAACTCAGGTAACTCATGTAATTCCAGTACTGCATTTATATATAATGAAAACTATGTAGCAGATATTTCTAAGTAAGGGTTCATCCACACAACAAATTTCACATGGATTCCGGTTTGAAATACTTGTCTAAAAACGAAAGTAAACCATCCCTATTGGCCTCAATAGAAAATTTCCATTGTAGTTCATACAACAGGTATTTTCGTTGGTCGGTTTTTAAACGTAAAAAAACTTAAAACATGTTCATTCTTCCATCAAATTCCACGTGGAAACCTTGCTGTTGAGGTCAATGGGGATGGCTAAAAACCTTGTGTAAAACGTGTCCAAAACATTTGTATGTGGTTTTGGATGCTAATTCACGTCCAAAACCCCATAGAGATGAATGTGACTCATTTCTCACTATAAATCTGCCAGAAAATAAAACAACCATAAATCTTCATGCAATACATGTGAAATACTTGTTAAAAACTGCGTTGTCTGACCTGGTTTTCAACAGTAGAATATGATGAGTAAAATGTACTTGCCTGGACGTACCCTAGCTTGCTTTGCCTTATTCATTGTTAATAGTTGGTTATAAAAGTTTATTTAATTAGCTTTTTCATTGCATGTACATAAATTAAATACAAATTTCACTGAACATTTTTTTCTTCCACTTGTGAGTTTATAAGTGTGGTATATAAGTCTATATAGCTGTTGAGGTAGTGTACTACAACAATTATGTTATTTTACCAGGGAGGAGCATATGTTGTAAAGCTTCTTGAGGAATTTGGGGCTGGCTGTTCCATCATTGCGGTTGTTTTCTTAGAAGCAATTGCTGTGTCGTGGTTCTACGGTAAGATAAACTGCATTTAATGTAACTTAAAATATTATTCACTGTTCAATATTCAACTTAATTGTTATCTCTGCTGTTCCCCCTGAAATTATGAGCATCACTGTGCTGTCCTGAAATTAATCATGATCCCCACTTGGTCTTCTGAAAATAACTGCTCCTGGATAAAGTAACAGACACTCACCTGTCCCCATTCCCAATTTGACATCTCCAGATGCCAGTCAGATCTCTTCTGGCCAAGATGGCATGGATCATTCCAGAGAGTGCTGCATCTCACAGAGACTGCTGAATGATGGGGCAGGGAGCCAAGAACTTTCTTGCCATCGCCAGCATCTGAATATTCCTTTTTATTGGCATCCTTAGGACAGTGATACAATTCAATTATACAAGAACAGGGTTGTTGATGCCTCTTTACTCTGGTTACCTGAACCGTTTTCAACTGGGAACTGGGGTATTCTCGTATTATTAATTAGCTTTAAACATGTAGGCAAAGGTAAATAAAGACTATTACTTCTCTTCAGAGTTATATATTGAACTTGAATGTTCCTAAAAGAAAAGACAGAGGAAAGAAGGGGAGGGGAGACAGGACAAGCACACTCCTCATGTAGTATTTTTTAATATACAGGTATGATTAATAAGAGCATATACTGTTCACCTGCGGAGGTTGTACAACAACTAGTACAACACAATTTAGATTATTTCCAGCTGCCACGCTCTGATCCACTAAGGTTCACGCACAGGAGAGTCGCCTCAGGATACAAATGTAATTAGATTGATAAATCCAATTGGATTCAGAGTTTCTCAGGCACTTAGAAAATATTCCGCTACCAATGTGCACAATAAAACATAGACATCTACAGATATTGAAGATAGAAGCAGATCTTATCTCCTCTTTTTGTACAAAAGTGACAATAGTTACTGGTCACCTCTCGCTACTATTACAGGCTGCAGCAGTGATAGGGATGATGACTCGCTTCCTGCTCTGTTCCTTATCTTGAAATACAGGAGCTCGTTAACATTACTTACTGCATTCATGTCACTGTAACAGGATCAGCTAGAAATAGCAGAGCTGATATGTCAATCACTGCTGTAGATCCATTCACAGCCTTACCAGCTGGCAATGGCTGAAACTGGCAGTGGCTCTTTAAAACAGTGTGGTGAGACACCCCCTTTAACCTCCTGCACAACTGTAGGAAAGCTTTAGGCTATGTTCACACGGAATAATTGCAGGACGAATTTCGCCACGCAATTACGCCGTGTCCTCGGAAGCGGGGGGGGAGGCCGGCAACCCGCTGGCCCCCTAGACATTCATTATTCACAGCGCATATACGGCATTATTCACGGTCGTATTGTGCGAGCAGGGAGGGGAGACGTAATCCATAATTCTCTATGAGAACTGTGGATTACCGTAATGCCTGGGACGTATCTCACCCTGTATTTAGCGCAGTACGGCGCGAAATATGGGGCGAGATATGTCCCACTTTAAGCCGTGTGAACATAGCCTTAATGAGGAATATTTAGATAGTTGCTTCATTTTGCATTTAAGAAGCAAATGAATAGGAGAAAGAGATTTAGTGTAAAGGTGTTCGTATCCTTTAATGTCTGTATAAGCTGACAATTGGGCATCATCCTCCATGAAAATGGGGCTGTCGGACTATAACAGCAGTGTTGAACTGCTTGACACCATACCCCACTGATGAGGAGAGTTATGGCACCCAATTATCTATCAATATATCTCTAGAAAGTATAACAAAGAAGTGACACACCATACAGTTCAAAAGAAAGATGCCTCAGTACTGTCTCATAGGACATGGAAATATTTACTAAAACAGACATGTCAGAAAGGCTGATGGATTCTCCTATGTTATGTCATGATAAAGTATTATTCAACAACTTTTTAGATACCCACTATGGTAACTATTCCTAATCATCTGACTTTGAGTGAGAGGTGTATCACTACATCACCACACAGACTTGCAAGGCAGTAGCCTGAGAAGGTGGCGTATCAGGTCCTCTGGAGGCTCGAATGGTAGCCATAACTGTTTTGTATTCATTTTTACCTAAGTATTTCACTAAAAAATGCTGAATAAAAATGTTTACAGCTTGACAGCAAACCGAAGAACCTATAGGATTAAATGATGATCAAAGGTATCAAACAAGTAAATGGCACAATATTTTCTTTTATAAATATCCAGGGAGGATTGCAGCAGTATTTTAAGGTCACAGTTTGGTAGGAAGATTTGTTTAAGCTAACGTTGTACTCATTTTACAGGAATACAGAGATTCTGTAATGATGTGAAGGCCATGCTAGGCTTTACTCCTGGGATATACTGGAGAGTTTGCTGGGTAGCAATCAGCCCTGCATTTCTGGCTGTAAGTACAATTCCCTTTAAAAGTTTAGTGGCTGACATTGATAATAAAATGTTATCTGTCCTTCATAAAAAAAAAAAACTTTCTATTGTATGCAAAAGGCCAAATAAAAACAGGTCATCAGCTTTGTGCTTTACTGTATAGGTCAATGAAGCAAAATTACATATATGTACTTGTAAACAAATTACTACATCAGGCTCCCCTGACACAGAGGATTCCCAATCCAGATCATTATGTGTGGCATTCATGCCAAAGAGTAATCTTTATCCACATGTGGTTCCAGAATGTCCTTGCTGACTCTGTAGCTGCATGGAGATCATGGAATTGCAGTTGCTTTTCTAAAGAGAAGGCAGGGGCGCTTTATAACCTTTCCTGCCTTCCCGATAGCTGTATATATGGTGTTCAATGAGTGCCGTGTATACAGCTTAACAAGCAGCCCTCAGCCTTCCTGCCTTTGTCCCTGATCATCATATGATTACTAAAGCTACTCTGGCGCCACCGGGCTGCTCCTACAGGCGGGTGAAGCGGCCGCAGCGGCCGCTCACCCGCCCGGCGAGTTTCACTGACTTGTGCGGCCGCAGCCGCACAGTCAGTCAGCTGTGCAGGGAGGAGGCAGGAGGGATCGTTCCCTCCTCCCTTCTCCCCCTGTATGTACAGTGCCGGTGCGCGCCGTACATACAGGTCAGTGTCGCAGGGGAAGTGACGCGCGGCTGCACTCACTCCCCTGCGACACTGAGACTACTCAGTCAGCCGGGAGATGTCCGGGAGCTGCAGGAGCCTGGTGAGGTAAGTGGCTTTTTTTTTTTTTTATTAGTTATAGGGGGGCTCTACCTGGCTACAATGGGGGGGGGAATTACTGGTCGAGGGGACTCTACTGGTTACAATGGGGGGGGATCTTACCTGGGGGGTTTCTGGCTAATGGGGGGGGTTCTACATGGCAACAGAGGGGGCACTACCTGGCTACAATGGGGGGGGCACTACCTGGAAACAGAGGGGGCTCTACCTGGCAACAGAGGGGTCACTACCTGGCAACAATGGGCAGGGGGCACTACCTGGCTACAATGGGGGGGCACTACCTGTTAACAGAGGGGGCACTACCTGGCTACAATGGGGGGGGGACTACCTGGCTACAATGGGGGGGGCACCACCTGGCTACAATGGGGGCACTACCTGGCTACAATGGGGGGGGCACTACCTGGCTACAAAGGGGGGGGGCACTACCTGGCTACAATGGGGGGGGCACTACCTGGCTACAATGGGGGGGGCACTACCTGGCTACAATGGGGGGGGCACTACCTGGCAACAGAGGGGGCACTACCTGGCAACAGAGGGGAGGGGGCACTACCTGGCTACAATGGGGGGGGCACTACCTGGCAACAGAGGGGGCACTACCTGGCTACAATGGGGGCACTACCAGGCTACAATGGGGGGGCACTACCTGGCTACATTGGGGGGGCCCTACCTGGCTACATTGGGGGCACTACCTAGCTACAATGGGGGGGGCACTACCTGGCTACAAAGGGGGGTGCACTACCTGGCTACAATGGGGGGGCACTACCTGGCTACAATGGGGGCACTACCTGGCTACAATGGGGGGGGCACTACCTGGCTACAATGGGGGGGGGCACAACCTGGCAACAGAGGGGGCACTACCTGGCAACAATGGAGAGGGGGCACTACCTGGCTACAATGGGGGGGGCACTACCTGGCAACAGAGGGGGCACTACCAGGCTACAATGGGGGCACTACCTGGCTACAATGGGGGCACTACCTGGCAACAGAGGGGGCACTACCTGGCTACAATGGGGGCACTACCTGGCTACAATGGGGGCACTACCTGGCAACAGAGGGGGCACTACCTGGCTACAATGGGGGCACTACCTGGCTACAATGGGGGGGCACTACCTGGCTACAATGTGGGGGCACAACCTGGCTACAATGGAGGGGGACACCACCTGGCTACAATGGGGGCACTACCTGGCTACAATGGGGGGTGCACTACCTGGCTACAAAGGGGGGGCACTACCTGGCTACAATGGGGGGGGGCACTACCTGGCTACAATGGGGGGGCACTACCTGGCTACAATGGGGGGGCACAACCAGGCTACAATGGGGGGGCACTAACTGGCAACAGAGGGGGCACTACCTGGCTACAATGGGGGCACTACCTGGCAACAGAGGGGGCACTACCTGGCAACAGAGGGGGCACTACCTGGCAACAGACGGGAGGGGGCACTACCTGGCTACAATGGGGGGGGCATTAAATGGGGGCACATGGTACATGGGGGGGGCACTACCTAGCTACAAAAGGGCAAAGGGGGGTGCACTACCTGGCTACAATGGGGGGGGCACTACCTGGCTACAATGGGGGCACTACCTGGCTACAATGGGGGGGGCACTACCTGGCTACAATGGGTGGGCACTACTTGGCAACAGAGGGGGCACTACCTGGCTACAATGGGGGCACTACCTGGCAACAGAGCGGGCACGACCTGGATACAAAGGGGGCACTACCTGGCTACTACATGGGCAGGGGGCACCACCTGGCAAAAATGGGGGGGCTATACCTGGCTACAATGGGGGCACTACCTTTGGGTACAATGGGGCACTACCTGGCTACAATGGGCACTACCTAGGCAACAATGGGGCACTACCCGGCTACAATGGGGACACTACCTGGCTACAATGGGGGGGCACTACCTGGCAACAATGGGGGGCACTACCTGGCTACAATGGGGGCACTACCTGGCTACAATGGGGGGCACTACCTGCATACAAGGGGGGGCATACCTGGCTACAAATGGGGGGGGCACTACCTGGCTACAATGGGGGGGGCACTACCTGGCAACAGAGGGGGCACTACCTGGCTACAATGGGGGCACTACCTGGCAACAGAGACGGCACTACCTGGCTACAATGGGGGCACTACCTGGCTACAATGGGGGGGGGCACTACCTGGCTACAAAGGGGGCATCTACCTGGCAACAATGGGGGCATCTACGTGGCTAACAATGGGGGCATCTACCTGGCTAACAAAGGGGGGTATCTACCTGGCTACAGATTTGGCTCTACCTGGCTACAGAGGGGGCTCTACCTTGCTACAGAGGGGGCTCTACCTTGCTACAGAAGGGGCTCTACCTGGCTACAGAGGGGGCATCTACCTGGCTACAAGAGGGCATCAGAAGAGATCAAACAGGTCTGTAGCATAGGCTATCTGACCTGAGGAGCTGATACAGCCTATACAAGATGGGATATCTAGGAAAAGTTAGGACACTGTTAATGAACATATATTGCAAAGTGACTTGTTTTTGCAAGATCTTTAACATAAAAAGCAATCCTTGTAGTGAGAAAACACCTTTAACCCCTTAACGACCTTGGGCGTATGAGTACGTCCCAGGGCCGCTAAGGGGCTTTGCAGGGGGATCCCGCCCACCCCCCCCCCCCGCCACAGCTACCGGGTGTTAGCGGCAAATCGCTGCTAACACCCGGCAGTAACAGCGCCGGCGGGTGGCTCTGCCAGATGGCGCTGTTTTACCCATCAGACTCCGCGGCAAAGATGGCCGCGGCGTCTGAATTAACGCCGATCGGTGCCGATCAGCTATGCTGCGCCAATCCGACGATCGGGCATGGTGGTGGGGAGCCTTGTGAAGGCTCCGTCACTTACCCTGGCCGGTTTGCCCCATTTCCCTGTCCGCAGACAGGAAGTGGGGAAAACCCGCCATCTTTGTACACCCTAATGCATTGCCTATGCAATGCATTAGGTTGTATTAACAATCGCGCCACCTAGTGGTCAAATATCATAGGTGACCTCAATGTTACAGTAAAAAAAAAAATAATAATAAAGTTTTAAAGTACAAAAAAAAAAGTATTAAAAGTTCAAATCACCCCCCTTTCCCCATTTTACAAATAAAATAATTAAAATAATAAAAAAGTTACACATATTTGGTATCGTCGCGTCCGAAAAAGTCTGATCTATAAAAATATAACATCATTTATCCCGTAGCGCTGAACACCGTAGAAGAAAAAAAATTCCAAACGCCAAAATTGCGTTTTTTGGTCATTTTACTTCACTCAAAAAATGGAATAAAAATGATCAAAAAAGTTGCATGCATTCCAAACTGCTAGTGATAAAAAGTACACTTCAGCCCGCAAAAAATGCCCGCTCACTGACGTCCGTAGGTGTTAGTACAAAAAAGTTATTGGTCGCACAAAATGGTGCCGTGGCGCAAATTTTAAAAATAGAAAATGTTTGGAATTTTTTTACGGTATCAAAACATAACGGAAACCCTCATGTTTGGTATGGCCGGATGCGTAACAACCTGTAGAATACAGATAACACATTATATTTACCGAAGAGTGAACTCTGTAAAAGCAAAACCCCCGCAAACATGGCGAAAATAATTTTTTTTTCACAATTTGTCCCACTTGGAATTTGTTTGCGGTTTTCCAGTATATTCTATAGTATAGTGAATAACACCATTAGAAAGTACATCTTGTCCCGCAAAATAAAAGCCCTCATGTGTCTATGTAGGTGGAAAAATAAAAAAGGTATGGCTTTCAGAAGGCGAGGAGGGAAAAACGAACGTGTCACAAAAAAAAAACGCCTGGTTCTTAAGGGGTTAAAGAAGCAGTCAAGAGTTCAGGGTCACTGTGGAGGAGCTGCAGAGATCCACAGCTCAGGTGGGAGAATCTGTACACAGCACTAGTAGTCATGTATTTCACAAATCTGGCCTTTATGAAAGAGTGGCAAGAAGAAAGCCCTTTTTATAGCAAGACTTAAGGGGCCACATGTATGAAATGGTTTTGGTCTAAAACTCACATTTTTGCCCATAGGTTTCTATGGGGAAAAAAGTGAGTTTTAGACCAAAACAGTTTCATACATGTGGCCCAAGATGTCCTGTAGGGGACACAGCAAGCATGTAGGTGTTCTGTTGAGATGAGACCAAAATTTAACTTTTTGGCCTAAATGTCAAATGTTATGTTTAGTAGAAAGCCAACACTGCACATCACCCTGAATACCCCATGCTCACCTTGAAACATGGTCGTGGCCAGGCCCGGACAGGAGATATAACCAACCAGGCGAATGCCCGGTGAGCTGCCAGGATCCGGGTCTCTGCAACAGCTTGGAGTGCCCCAGTGGGCCCCGAGTTTCGATGCTGACTTGTGGCGTAGCTACAGTGGTCACAGCGAGGCCGCAGGGGCTCTCGCCATATAGCTGCATCACTGGGTCACATAGAGTTCACAGCAGAGTTCACAGCGGCCGCCTGCGCAGTGCAGGCAGTGGCTCGGGCAGAACAGCCAGGATCTTCTGATTCTTGTCGTTCAATCCCCTATAGGCCGTGTCATCACGCTGCCTGCTCCGCAGTCTGTACTAGGCTGTAAGCCTATGGATAGGCTTACAGCCTAGGAGACACTGGAAGGGCGCCCTGGAACAGGCGCCGTGATGATATCACGCCACCCGCTCCGGACCTAGAGAAGAGCAGAGAAGAGGGAGGAAAGGTGACAGGTGAGTATTTTGAGTAGGGGCTCATGTCTACCTATGTAATTACTGGGGGTGGCCTGTCTACCTATATAAATACTTAGGGGCTCCCGTCTACCTGCCTAATTTATGAGGGTGGGCATGTCTACCTATATAATTACTTGGGGTTTCCTATCTACCTGGGGGTGGGGGCTGTCTACTTATATAATTACTGGGAGACAGCTCTGTTTACCTATATAATTACTTAGGGGCAGCCCTGTCTACCTATATAATTACTGGGGGGCTCCTGTCTACCTGCCTTATTACTGGGGGTGGCCCTGTCTACCTAACTAATTACTGGGGTGGCCTGTCTACCTATTTATCTACTGAGGGTGGCCCTGTCTACCTGCCTAATTATTGAGGGGAGGCCCTATATACCTAATTGCTGAGGACCGGTCCAGTTTACCTGCCTAATACTGGGGGTAGCCCTGTCTACCTGCCTTATCACTGGGGGGGAGGGTGTGTCTACCTACCTAATTAATCAGGAGGGGGTGCTTTATACCTACCTAACTACTGAAAGAGGCCCTGTTTACCTACCTAACAACTAGGGAGCCTATGTAACTACCTTCTTAATGGGCCTATAAGGGGGCCCTATACATCTATCTACTGAGGCGACCCTATATACCTACCTACTCAGAGGGTCTATATAGGTACCTAATGGGGGACTATATAGTTCCCTACCTAAAGTAGGGAACTTTGTATTTATCTATCTACTAAGGGGGCCTATATACCCACTCAGGTATATTGAGGATTATATAACTCATCACCTACTGAATGAATCTGTAAACTTACTGAGGAGGGCAATTTACCTACATTCTAAGGGTACCTATATACCTATTTACTGTGGGAAGATTATATACAGTGAAGGAAATAATTATTTGATTCCTTGCTGATTTTGTGAGTTTGCCTACTGACAAATACATGAACAGTCTATAATTTTAAGAGTAGGTTAATTTTAACATTGAGAGATAGAATATAAAAAATAAAATCCAGAAAATCATATTGTATAAATGATATACATTTATTTGCATTTTGCTGAGAGAAATAAGTATTTGATCCCTGCCAACCGTTCCTACAGACCAGTTAGACGCTCCTAATCAACTCGCTACCTGCATTAAAGACAGCTGTCTTAAATAGTCACCTTTATAAAAGACTCCTGTCCACAGACTCAATTAATCAGTCAGACTCTAACCTCTACAACATGGGCAAGACCAAAGAGCTTTCTAAGGAGACAAGATCATAGACATTCACAAAGCTGGAATGGTCTACAAAACCATAAATAAGACGCTGGGTGAGGAGACAACTGTTGGTGCAATAGTAAGAAAATGGAAAAAAAGCAAAATGACTGTCATTCGACATCGATCTGGGGCACCATGCAAAATCTCACCTCGTGGGGTATCCTTGATCATGTGGAACGTGAGTGATCAGCCTAAAACTACACTGGGGGAAGCTGTAAATGATCTCAAGGTAACTGGGACCACAGTCAACAAGAAAACCATTGGTAACATATTACACCGTAATGGTTTAAAATCCTGCAGTGCCCGCAAGGTCCCCTTGCTCAAGAAGGCACATGTGCAGGGCTATTTGAATTTTTCCAATGAACACCTGGATGATTCTGTGAGTGATTGGAAGAAGGCCCTATGGTCAGAAGAGACAAAAATTGAGCTCTTTGGCATTAACTCAACTCGCCGTGTTTGGAGGAAGAGAAATGCTGTCTATGACCGAAAGAACACCGTCCCCACTGTCACACATGGAGGTGAAAACATTATGTTTTGGGGGTGTTTCTCTGCTTAGGGCACAGGACTACTTCACCGCATCAATGGGAGAATGGTCGTAATGTACCGTAATGTACCGTAATGTACCGTAAAATGCTGAGTGACAACTTCCTTCCCTCCGCCAGGAAAAATGGGTCATGGCTGGGTCTTTCAGCAAAACAATAAAAAAGCACTTCAAAAAACAAGTTCGTTTATTAGGCCAAAGAACAGCAACATTTCGGCCCCGAACAGAGCCTTTCTGAGCTTGAGAAAGGCTCTGTTCAGGGCTGAAACGTTGCTGTTCTTTGGGCTAATAAACTACCTTATTTTTTGAAGTGCTACCTTTTTTTGGTCTTGAGGCCTTGATCCAGGCTTTCAGATATATACATACTTTTTCATGTTTTGGATGCTGTTATATCATTATTTTTTCAGTATTTTTTCAGCAAGACAATGAACCAAAACATACAGCCAAGACAACAAAGGAGTGGCTCAAAAAGAAGCACATTAAGGTCATGGAGTGGCCTAGCCATTCTCCAGACCTTAATCCCATAGAAAAGTTATGGAGTGAGTTGAAGCTCCGAGTTGCCAAGTGACAGCCTCAAAATGGACCAAAATTCCTCCTGACATGTGTGCAAACCTCATCATCAATTACAAAAAATGTGAGACTGCCGTGCTTGCCAACAAGGGTGTAACGAACTTGGTAGTGGATCCGCTGGACCACCGCAAGCGATGGTGTAAGCCACGCCAGGGAGTGGAATCTAAGTAGGTCCCGGTTTTCACCAGAGCCCGCCGCAAAGCGGGATGGACATGCTGCGGCGGGAGTCTATCAGGTCGCTACCCCTGACGTGACTTGCTTGCGGTGGCAGCGAAGGGTAAGCGTGGTACAGAATCGTGAGGCGTAGGCATAGTCGGGGACAGGAGGCAAGGTCGGGGCAGGCGGCAAAGGTCAGAGTCGATAAACGTAGGCAGAGGTCAGAAAACACGGTAAGTCAGTAGGTACACAGGAACGCTTTCTCTAGGGCACAGAGGCAACAAAGATCCAGCAGGGAAGTGGCGTGGGTTCCAAAACTATATAGAGTCAGTGCCCGGCAATTACCCAATTATTGGCGCACTGGCCCTTTAAATTTACATGGACGAGCGCGGGCGCGCACCCGCATCCTGGCCGACAGGGGAAGCGAGCGGACCAGGAGCGAGGTCAGGTGGTGGATAGGACGGGTGCAAGCGCGGCCAGCAGCACGGTCCGCAGCGCCACCCGTCCCCGCCGGGTGCCTGCAGTAGGGGACACGGGTACACCCGCAGTCCGTGGACCGGGATGCGGCGCGACCCGTAACAGTACCCCCCCCCCCTTCGACCTAACCTCCTTTATGGGCTGCAAAAACCGGCGGATGAGATCTTGATTCAGGATATTAGATTCTGGCTCCCAGGATCTCTCCTCGGGTCCAACGCCCTTCCAATCCACAAGGAAGAAACGCTTCCTTCTGCCGTCTTCATGGCCAAGATGTTCTTACCTTCGAATATTTTCCAGCAGAATCCCCTCCCGGGGGAAGGCAATCCAGTCTGCTGAGAGAACCGGTTCAGGACCAGAGGCTTAAGGAGGGAGACATGGAATGAGTTTTGGATCCGGAGAGATGGAGGCAAACAGAGCTTGTACGTCACTGGGTTCAGCTGTCGAAGCACCTTGAAGGGACCCAGGAAGCGAGGACCCAATTTATAACTAGGAACCTTCAGGTGCACGTACCTCGAGGAAAGCCAAACTTTGTCCCCTGGGAGGAACGTCAGGGCAGGTCTTCTCCTTTTGTCTGCCTGAGACTTCATACGGGCAGAGGCCCTAAATATGGATCGTCGAGTCTCTTGCCAGAATGGCCTTGGATATCCCGAACTTGGTCATTGACAGCAGGCACTTCCGAATCAGTGGGGAGGGTGCGGGTGGCGACCGTAGACTACAAAAAATGGAGAGACACCGGCTGCATCCGAGTCACGATGGTTATAAGAAAAACTCGGGCCCAGGGCAGCAGCTCGGCCCAGTTGTCCTTTACTCCGGATACAAAAAAGACGCAGGTATTCTCCCAGAAACTGGTTCACCCTCTCCACCTGGCCATTGGACTGAGGGTGATATGACGATGAAAAGTCAAACTTGAATTGCAGACGGGAGTACAGCGCACGGGCAAAAAACGGGATAAAAAAATTGAATGCCTCGATCGGAGACAATGTTGTGACGGTAACCCATGTAGCCGGAAAAAAATGCCGGAAGAAAAGGCCGGGCCCAATTGTGGAGCCGACGGCAGCCCCGGGAAAGAGGTACTTAAAGTGGAAACATCTTTGAGAACCGGTCCGTGACCACCCAGATGACCGAATTCCCAGAAGAAACCGGTAGGTCCGTGATGAAATCCATGGCTGTGTGCGTCCAAGGGATTTCTGGCATGGGCAGCGGATGTTAGAGACCTGCGGGCCTGTGACGTGGGACCTTGTTTCCGAGCGCACGTGGGAAAAAGGAAGAAATGTAAGTCCTGACATCTTTTGCCAGAGTCGACCACCAGTAGTTTCCGTGAGAAACAAAACGTAGGATCTTCCGTACTCCGGGATGGCCAGCCAAGAGGGAGCTGTGCCCCCATTCCAGAATCTTCTTCCTGAGAGCCGGTTTGGGAAAGTAAAGTCTTGCCCATTTGGAACGTTTTGGAGATCTGCGGGAGCCACGTGAACCAACCGTTCGGGAGAAATAATGTGCTGCGACATGGGTTCTTCACCGACGACATCCGAGGCACGGGAGAGGGCATCAGCCTTGACGTTTTTCTCAGCAGGCAGGAAGTGAATACGGAAGTCAAAAACGTGAGAAAAAAGAGGGACCACGGGCCCGGCGAGGGGTTTAGATGCTGGGCCGTCTGAAGACCACGGTAGATCTTGTGGTCCGAAAAGATGTCGGTTTGGATGACGACCCCCTTCAGCAGATGTCGCCATTTTCCCCCAGGGCTAGCTTGATAGCCAAGAACTCCTGGTCCCCCATGGCTAAGTTCCGCTTCCGCCGGGGAAAAGGGTCTTTGAGAAGATTCCACATTGTGAGAATCTTTGCCTTTAGGGCTCTTCTGAGTGAGGACCGCCCCTGCTCCCACAGAAGAGGCATCCACCTCCAAGGCGAACGGCTTCTCGGGATCAGGCCGTACTAAGACAGGTGCAGTGGAGAAGGCAGTCTTAAGATCAATAAACACCTTCTCAGCCTCCGGAGGCCAACATCTCAGGTTCTCATTCTTCTTAGTGAGGGCCACGATAGGAGCCACCAAGGTGGAGAAGTGGGGAATAAATTGCCGGCAATAATGTGCGAAGCCCAGGAAGCGTTGTATCGCCCGAAGGCCGACAGGACGGGGCCATTGTAGCACCGCAGAGAGTTTTGCTGGGTCCATCTTCAGGCCCTTAGCCGAGACTATGTACCCGAGGAAAAGTAGGCTGGTCTGATGGAATAAACATTTCTCCAGCTTGGCGTACAGTAGGTTGCTGCGCAGACGTCGTAGTACCTGGCGCACTTGTGTCCGATGAGTCTGAAGATCAGGGGAGAAAATCAGGATGTCATCGAGATACACTATGATGCAGGTGTACAAGAGATCCCGGAAGACATCATTGACAAATTCTTGGAACACAGCTGGAGCGGTACAGAGCCCAAAGGCATTCCCGAGATACTCGAAATGTCTATCTCGGGTATTAAAAGCCATCTTCCACTCATCCCCCTCCCGCAGTCTGATGAGGTTATAGGCTCCTCGCAGATCCAATTTGGAGAACACCTTAGCCCCATTGAGGCGGTCAAAAAGGTCCGAGATCAGTGGGAGAGGGTAACGGTTTTTCACGGTGATCTTATTTAGTCCTCTGTAGTCAATACACGGATGGAGGGAACCATCCTTCTTCTGCATGAAGAAAAACCCGGCTCCAGCTGGGGAAGAGGATTTACGGATGAACCTTTTCTGAAAGTTCTCTTGTATGTAGGCTGACACGGCCTGAGTCTCCGGCACGGACAGCGGATAGACCCTTTCCCGGGGAGGACTGGTTCCAGCGAGATGGTCAATTGGGCAGCGTATCGGCCTCCTTCTCGGAGAATACGTCCCCAAAGTCCAGGTACTCTACCGGCAGGCCTGGCAAAGGCTTGGCGAGCGGATGAGGAGAAGTGGTAGGCACCGGGCGTGGTACCTCCAAAGAGCATTTCTGGCCTTCCGGTCCCCAACGCAGGACCTCGCCTGTCTTCCAGTCGAGCGTAGGGGCGAGACGTTGCAGCCAGGGAAGCCCCAAAAGGATCGCCAAGGAAGCACGAGACAGAACATGGAACCTGATCTTCTCCTTGTGTAGAGCCCCCACACGGAGGGTCACCGGCTGGGTTAGGTACTGGATGGGGTCACTGAGGTGCTCCCCACTGACCGAAGAAATAAGCAGAGGCTTTTCCAGACGGACTACTGGCACGTGGTATCAAGATACCAAGAAGGCATGGATGGTTCCCGGCTGACCCAGAGCCCATGAAGGCAGCACTCCGGAATGATAGGCCAGCATCAGATGACACTTCCACTGGTATCATCAAACGTGGAGAGGAGGAAACAGCACCTAGGGACGCCTCTCCTACGGCACCTAGGTGTGAGCGTTTCCCGGACGCTGAGGACGTAGCGGACAGCTTCTGCGGAAATGGTCCGGGCTGGCGCAGTAGAGACATAGGTTCTCTGCTCGACGGCGGGTCAATTCTTGCTCCGATAAATGGGCCCGGTCCACTTGCATAGGTTCCACATCGGAGGCTTTAGGGGGTGACAATGGAGAATGCTGGAATACCGGAGCCAGGAGAAACAGCCAACGGGGGCGTGCCGAGTCTCTCTCTTGGCGGAGCTCCTCCTGCCTCTCAGCGAACCTTACATCGATGCGGGTGGCCAGGTGAATTAATTCGCTCAGGGAGGACAGGAGGTCTCTTGCCGCCAAAGCATCTTTTACCCTGCTGGACAGACCCTTTTTGAAAGTAGCGCAGAGGGCGGCATCATTCCAAGTGAGCTCAGAAGCCAGGGTACGAAATTGGACCGCATAATCTCCCACAGACGAATCGCCCTGACGAAGACTCAAGAGCGCGGTCTCTGCAGAGGATGCACGCGCTGGCTCCTCGAAGACGGTGCGGAATTCATGGAGGAAGCTCTGTAGATCCGCGGTCACAGGGTCATTTCGGGGATAGGCGGCAAGGTCAGGGCAGGAGGCAAAGGTTCAGAGTCGATAAACGTAGGCAGAGGTCAGAAAACACGGTAAGACAGTAGGTACACAGGAACGCTTTCTCTAGGGCACGGAGGCAACAAAGATCCAGCAGGGACGTGACGTGGGTTCCAAAACTATATAGGGTCAGTGCCCGGCAATTAACCAATTACCGGCGCAATGGCCCTTTAAATTTACATGGACGAGCGCTAGGGGGCGCGCACGCGCATCCCGGCCGACAGGGGAAGCGAGCGGACCAGGAGCGAGGTCGGGTGAGTGGATGGGACGGGTGCGAGCGCGGCCAGCAGCACGGTCCGCAGCGCCACCCGTCCCCGCCGGGTGCCTGCAGTAGGGACGCGGCGCGACCCGTAACAGCTACAATGTAGCTACTTACAGTTCTACACATAAACAGACTGTTCTTTGACTAAAGAGAGGAAAGGCCTGGTGATGTACTCCTGCTGGGTCACATGATATGCAATTCAAACAAATCACACACGCCCCCTTCTGAACACACAGAGCTGAAGAGCTGGAGGCAGGTTATGAAATGAGATCGTGGCAAAACCCCTTTAAGGATCCTTCAGCTTGCAGCAGTATTCCCAACTAACACATTTTTATTTGACAATGTACCATACAGCTGACTTACATCACCCTCTTACCCTTTAAAAAAAAACAAAAAACTGTGCATTGCTCCATCTCCATTATTTATAAAATACAAATTTCCGTCCATTTTAGAAATTTTACCTTCATATTGTAGAAAATGGGAACCGGAACTAAATAAACACTTCATAACTTACTAACAGTAAAGATAATTTCAGCTGATAAACAAAGCTAATATAGTATCTAAATACTAAGAAACCTGAAAAAAAGAATAGCTTTCTCTGGTGCGTCCCTGGTACTCCAGTCTGACACTGCCCTTCATCATCTCACATCACTGGGGTTACAAGTGGAAGTAGGGGTGTTTTTCCATCTCTATCCCTGGGTCCATTTCCCTTTGAAATCCTGATTTTAAATTCCTGTACTTGTCCCTGAACTAGTAAATGTCATTTTTGAACTAACAATTTAATTGATATACACCCTATATATACTGTATAGTGTTAAATTTATAGAGAGGAATTTCTATACCGCTTTATACAACTACATAAATTATGTACATTTATAATACCGGAGAATGATTTGGGCTAAATTAATGGTCTTTTAACAACACTTAAAATAAAGCTGTCATATAAGCAGATTAAGAAGCTAGAATAGCAACTGTAAAACAGTAAATAGTGACTGAACTGGAGGCATGATGTGTTTATGGTCAGCATATTAGGCTGCCTTTGCATTTGGCGGACAGCCCAGAAAAAGCCTTTGTAATCAAAACATGATCTTGTATGCTATGCAACCAGTGCAGAGAAGCTGTCTGATGCCTCCACTGCCTCGCTCTGCTTTGGAAGATACCCAGCTTCTCCACTGATGTCCAATATGCTCAAACGTGTGAGTGTTGCCTTTGTGTGGTCTTTTTATTGCGATACAAGACAAGATATCAGCGCTGGCTGTTCTAAGTCATGTATCAATGTCCCCTGTCGTGCTGTACTGAAGCTGTAACAGATAGTTAGGTATAGCAAGTTTTGTGTTGCTCTTTAGAGCAGTTCTTACTTTTGTTTTATAGTGTATTTTAGTATATTATTGGCCTCTGCTATAGTTTAGTATTTTGTAGCATTGTTTTATCTACATTGACGGTGCCATAGTTTAGTATTGTGTCGTATAGTTTTCTCTACATAGACTGTGCCGTAGTTAAGTACTGTGCAGTGTAGTTTTATCTACATAGACTAGTCTCTTGAGTTGCCCTTTAAATCTAAGCCTTGAAATACTAAGTATGAAGTTATGCTCTGCAGCACCGCATATGGAGTTACTATTCCTGAAGCGAACATTACAGCACAGATGACACGCATCCATGGTGAAGAAGCAACATCAGCATGTAACAAGAGATAGTTACCTTGTATTACATAACGTTCCTTTTTTTATTTTATGGCACAGTCACGGTTTACTTAACTACTGATTAAGTATCATATGCTTCAGTGTTTTACTTTTAGTTCTTTATGTTCATTTTCTTTAGTAGATCATCTGTTTTATAATTGCCACCTTGTTCATAAACTGTTAATAAAGGCATGTAGGGCCTGAAACGCGTCGGCGTATGTAGTGTCTGTGCACAATTTTTTTCTGTCACCATGCCTCATGGTATTTTAATGTATCTACGGGTATTAAGAAATTAGAGCATTGATCGGTATCCTGCTGTATAGAGGTGAGCTGAATCCAAAGTTTTTTCTTTGTGCGAATAAAGAGGCACACATCCACGCTGATTTTATGCTGAATTATTGCAGAAAATATAATGAGGATAGCCACGCTTACCATACATTTCATCATACAATGGGGAAAAAAAGTATTTATTCAGCCACCAATTATGCAGATTCAGTCTTCCCAGCCTGGTGCAGGGCTACAATTTTGTTTCTGGTGTCCTTCGACAGCTCTTTGGTCTTCACCATAGTGGAGTTTGGAGTGTGACTGAGGTTGTGGACAGGTGTCTTTCACACTGATAAGTTCAGACATGTGCCATTACTACAGGTAATGAGTGGAGGACAGAGGAGCCTCTTAAAGAAGAAGTTACAGGTCTGTGAGAGCCAGAAATCTTGATTGTTTGTAGATGACCAAATACTTTTTTTCCACCATAATTTGCAAATAAATTCTTTCCAAATCAGACAATGTGATTTTCTGGATTTGTTTTCTCATTTTGTCTCTCATAGTTGAGGTCAATTACAGGCCTTTCTCATCTTAAGTGGGACAACTTGCACAATTGGTGGCTGACTAAATACTTTTTTCCCGCACTGTATAGGGTTAAACTGAAAGGCACTGCCCTAGACTTTTTTTAAAGATCTGGACTCAAGGATATTAGTTTCTCAGGGCACGCTTTGGTGAAAAATGCATTGATATTATGACCACAAAGCCCATAGGTACTTTATATTTCATATAGGAACCTACAGTATAAGGACAACTGTATGCTAAAAGCAATGGCTCCTTCCCCCCTAAATACACTGTAGTGAGGACAAAAAACATTCACATCATATAGCCGCATACTTTACCAATACAATATGATGGTAGAATTGATAATGCAATAATTTTTAGTTTTTTGGTAACATAAGTCTAAAATGAGTTGTCTCTCCTCCTGCTCATACTTGTATTTGGGGAAGCGGGTCACGTGCAAGGTGTTATTCAGATATTAGACCCATCATAGTCCTACGCCTTACATTACATAGTTTCTAAACGAAATATTTCAAGAGCACTTGATATGGCTATAATTATGCTCATGGTGCGCATTGTGATGTGCCTCAATGGCCATAATGTCAGCTTTACTTTAAATTTCATTCACAAAGTAATCATTACTCTTAACAATACCCAATACATCTGACAGTTCCATAATCTAAAAATGATTCCTTAGCATATAATATAAATGCCAATATTCTGCCCCTTAGGATTCAGTGAATGGTGACACCTGAGGCAAATTCCTTCTACCCTCATGGATGATGCAACCCTGTATAATTTCTACCATTTATACATATGTTAATTAGGTCCAAATTACATTTTATTTTTGAGTGGTGGTATTCCTAAACTTCTGTACTTCCAATTGATGCTTGTAGGTAGTGTTGCTCCAATGGGACCCTGTTTAGTTTGAAACAGGTTCAATGGAATTTGTGAAAAAATTTGGGTTTAGGATGTCCCAGGTGTGAATTTTTTGCCTAACCCCAGCCATAACTGTAACCCTAAGTTCAGGTTAGTGTTAGGGTTATTTAATAGGTTTTAGGGGGTTAATTTACCAATCGGGCAACACAACACTCCCATCGTGGCCTAACTTCTAGTCCAACATCCCATCCGACATAATTTCTAGTTACTTCATCATAGGTCCAATGTTATGGTTACTAGAAGCCATCTTGAACTGGGCATCTGACATCACTTCCGGTGGCTATAACATTGGGCCTATGGTGAAGTAATTGGAAGTGACATCGGACAGGAAGTTTGACTGACAGGCCACAACAGGAGCATCGTGGTGCTGGACTGGTTAGTTAATTCTCTAAAACCACATAAATAACCATAATCCTAACTTAGAGTTAGGGTTATGGCTATGATAATTTTTGGGGCTATTTTTGCCAAAAATAGATTTGGGTTGAATAGAACTGAAGCACATGGAGTTGGTTTGAATTTGACTTTGAGCAGAATCCAAGGCGCAACACTACTTACAGTCCATGTATTGTAGGGTGATAGTGATCAGATAAGAGAACTGTGAAGCTGTATACAAAACATTGTAAAGATGTATGGTCTATATAAAGGTTTCCTATGTTAATATTTTCTATAGGGTGAAATCTGAATATCTCCCAATGGAGGATGGACAGCAAAAGGTAAGAGACATTTCAGTAACATTACATTTCTTCCCTTTCCTTTTGAAGTATCATTACACCTCAGAGCTCTATGGTTCATTAAGTGTTACATAACAGTATAATCATTTTCATTTCAGTATCCGATACTACTAAACCAGTAGTTTCAGGGATTAAGAATTTCCATTTTTTCTTGTCCATTTGAATTTCTGGTAGTCAAAACTCTTTACAACTCTCTGCAAACCACTGTAGATTGGAGCAAGTGACAAGCTGAGGGAATTCTGCATTTCTAAAATATCTGTCTCAGCAGTGTAATGTCAGGTAGCTCATACCTGGTGAAAAGCTCCCCTGACTTGTAAATATGTCCAACCATTATGTCATCAAAGTCTGATAGATGCAGGTCCCACCTCTGGGACCCCCTCCTATGTGAGGAAAGGCCCCTAAAAGTGTCGGCCCAGAATGGAGAGCCGGTGGCACTTGCACATGACTCTTCATTCTGTTCTATGCAGGCCCTGAATACAGCTGAACAGTCACCTGAAATCAGAACTCACATAGAACAGAATGAAAAGTCTCGCACAAATGCAACTGGCTCTTCATTCTAAGCTGACACTTTCAGAGACCCATTCCCAAGATAGGTGTTGCTCCAAAAAAAGGACTGTCACCTATCAAACTTTGATGGCATATAATATCAATATGCAATCGCAGTCTACGGTGGTAACATCTCTTTAAAAAAAACTATTCCCACCTCATTGATTAGCTTTAATAATGTAGGCAAAGGTAAATTAACTCCTTAACGAGGGCCCACTGTCTTCTGACAGCAGACGGAGCACGTACTATATTGGTAACAATGCCAAAGACTTCACTGTCTTTAGATGGAATTTGCAGCTCCCGACGCCACAGCTGCACTAGGAATAGAGCTGTAGTTAACCTCTATATTCCTAGAGCAGTCTCTGTGCATGGCAGGGATCAGAAACTTTCTCTGATCCCTGCCATTTAACCCTTTATTTGTTAGATTCCAAGACTGTGGCACGATCAAATGAAATTCCTCAGCCTGATCGGGTCACTGTGATTAGCAGTGTCCAATGGAGCTTGGGGAAAGTCTGCATAGTCAGCTTTGGGGACATCCTCAGGGCTGTCTATGTAGTAAGTCTAATATTAAGGCACATTGTGTGTTGTCCTATAAGCAATATGTGTCATACTGATGCATTGTATAATAGGAGTATGCTAAAACATTATAAATGTAAAATAAAGTTTGAAATAGTTATCCCTACATAGATTGTGAGCTCTTGCAAGCAGGAACCTCAAACCTTGGGCCACATGTATGAAAAATGTTTAGGTGTAAGACTTTCTTTGTTGCCCATAGCAACCAATCAGAGCTCCCCTTTCATTTCATACAGTGCTCTGGAAAAATAAGAGGGACGCTCTGATTAGTTGCTATAGGCAACAAAGTGAATTTTAGACCTAGACAATTTTCATACATGTGGCCCCTTGTATCTGATCTGTTCATAGTTTTTGTTACTATGTAACGTTTGTTTTTTTGCCAGTTCTTATATCCTCTCATTTTAAAGTACTGTGGAATATATTGGTGCTATAAAAATAAAGATTATTATTATCCCACAATGGAATTAATAAAAAAAAGTTAATAACAAAAATGTAAAAAAAATAAAAATAAATATTTAGGGCCACATGTATGAAAATTGTCTAGGTCTAAGACTTTCTTTGTTGCCCATAGCAACCAATCTCAGAGGTCAGCATTCATTTCATATAGTGCTCTGAAAAAAATTAAAGGGGAACTCTGATTGGTTGCTGTGGGCAACAAAGAAAATCTTATGCCTATACAGTTTTCATACATGAGGCCCTTAATATAAAGGAAATAATTGTGCATACATAACAAAGAAAAAAAAACTACCAATACTAGGCATCTGCACGACTATGATAACCTGTACAATTAAATTAACGTGTTGTTTCAAAATGGTTATTTATTAAAATGTAGATGGTGTCAAAATGTTTTCAAAATGTAGAAAAATACTTTTTATATATTCACAAGGCAACATTTAAAAAAATACACAGTAGTTTACATGTATCCGCAAACTAGGACTGCGTCACTGAAAAAATAAAAAAGTTATGACCACAGAAAAACTGAAAAATATAGCTGGTTTCAAGGCCTGGTGCTTAAGGGGTTAAGATTATCACCAACTACATGACTGTTTAAATTTCACTTCATTTCAGAATTAGAGCAGTTCTTAACTCCTGCTTGTTTACACATCTACTATCTAGCAGCAGTGGCCGGGATGGAGAAGTTACTCCCTGAGTCATCATCATAAATTTCAGGGCTCTATACAGCCAAAATGTCCCCTCCTTTCCCTCCTCCCCCAACTAGAAAATAAATACAATTACACCATTGGTTTTGGGTTTTATTTTTGTTGGAGCTTAAACTGCATAGTTTAATTCAAATATTATCTTTATTTTGCGAGTCAGTACTGTGAGAAGTTGACAGGTAGAGTTGCCGAGGGAAGGTATTTTTCCCCTAGGGTACTGTCGTATGTGGCTCTAGGAAGTATATCATACATGCCAACTCTCCCGTTTTCGGCCGGGGGGGTCCACGCTATTTGGGGTCCCTCCCGCCCCTCCCGGGGGAGTTGGCATTCCTCCCGCCGCTGCAGGCGGGCGGGGTCCTTTAAATTACCGCGGCGCAAGAGTAGGCTGGTGCGCTACTCTTGCGCCCGCGGGACCACTCCTACAGGCGGGTGAAGCGGCTCGCAGGCCGCTCACCCGCCGCGGTCTCACTGTGCGGGGAGGAGGCAGGAGGAATCGCTCCCTCCTCCCTCCTCTCCCTGTATGTACGGCGCCGGTGTGTTGCGCCGTACATAAGGTCAACGGCGTAGGGGGGAAGTGACGCCCCGGGGTGCAGGGGAGTGAAGCGTGGCTGCTCTTTACTTCCCCCTGCGCCGCTGAGGAGATCGGAGCTGGCCACGCTGCAAAGGGGCCCGGTAAGGTAAGTGGATTTTATTATTTTATTTTTATAAGCTTTAGGGGGATCTACCTGGCTAACCGAGAGGGCACTACCTGGCAACAATGGGGGCATCACCTGGCAACAATGGGGGGCACTACCCGGCTAACAGATGGGGGCACTACCTGGCTAACAGATGGGGGCACTACCTGGCTAACAGATGGGGCACTACCTGGCAACAGAGGGGGGCACTACCGGCTAAAAGATGGGGGGACTACTGGCTAACAGATGGGGGCACTACCTGGCTAACAGAGGGGGCACTACCTGGCAAACAATGGGGGCACTACCTGGCAAACAATGGGGCCCAAACATGGCAACAAAGGGGGCACTACCTGGCAACCAATGGGGGCACTACCCCGGGGAACCAAAGGGGGCCCTACCTGGCCAACATATGGGGCACTACCTGGCTAACAGATGGGGGCACTACTTGGCTAACAATGGGGCACTACTTGGCTAACAGATGGGGCACTACCTGGCTAACAGATGGGGCACTCCTGGTAACAGATGGGGGCACTACCTGGCTAACAGATGGGGGCACTACCTGGCTAAAGATGGGGGCACTACCTGGCTAAAGTGGGGGGCACTACCTGGCTAAAAGATGGGGCACTACCTGGCAACCAATAGGGCACTTCCTGGCTAACAATGGGGGCAACTACCTGTCTAACAATGGGGGCACTACCTGTCTAACAATGGGGGCACTACTTGGCTAACAATGGGGGCCACCACCTGGCTAACACAGGGGGGCATCTACCTGGCTAAAAATTTTGGCTCAAATGGCTACAGAGGGGGCATCTACTTGGTTTAAAAAGGGGGCACTACCAGCCTGTAAGGGGCACTCCCGGGTTATGGGGGGCTAATACCTGCTTAAGGGCATCTACCTGGCTTTCTTCCAAAGCCGTTATGCAGTTAGGTGGAGTGGGTGTGGCTTTTTGAAGGGGCGTGGCCATACCGACAGGAAGGGCGTGTCCATGAAAAATTTTTGCCGCGGCGCGCTACGCCCCCGCCGCCCACTAGAGTCTCCTGCTTTTTTCACTTTCAAAAGTTGGCAACTATGAAGTATATGGAGCAACATGTGTCACCGAGAGGCCTGGGCTCGGTGAAGGAAGGCCGACAGCTTAGGTGTCAGTAACACTATGTTACTGACACAGGTGGTTTATAACGGTTCCAGTCCGTTTTAGTCTGGGTCGGTTTTTCCTGGAGTGGTAAAAAGAGCAGGGTGGGGTGGCCACTCCCACGCCCAGGTGAGGCTAGTATTGGGCCCTATAAAGCCTGGGCCTGCAGGCTTGTGTTTGTCTTTTTGTGTGGACCAAATGCTGCTAAGTGGGAAACCACGCTGGGATCTACTACCTGTGCAAAGAACGGAAGGAATCCTTGTTTAGGTAGAGCTCAGCCGAGCAAGCATTTTTGTTTGTGTTTTTGGCCCTGAAACCTTAAGGCCTTGTGTTTTTGTTTCACCTGCCAAATAAAACCCAGGCAGCACCTGGACTTAAACTTTACTGCGCTGTCACTGTCTCTGTCTGGGGAAGCCGTACTCCCTACCATTTTGTGATGCTACTTCCTCCACATATGGTGTCTCGGATGCGGGCATACAGACTTAAAGAGACTACACGCGTTTAAAAGGACATTGACTTGCAGTAGCCATAAAACCTGTTGCTAAGGGCAACAGACCCTGAAAAGTGTTGGAGGGGGACTGTGAGCTTATGTCCTGGGTTAAAGCTGCAGCAAGTTGCAACAAGCAGAGACGGCCAAGATGGACGAGCTCCTGAAGCAGCTGATCCAGGCTAACAGTAGCCTCCAACTAATGACGGCGAATCAAACAAAAGGTGCACGATTGAAGCTATGAGAGCCCAGGCAGAAAAAACCAACGCCCTGTTGATAGAGGCTAACCGTCTTCGCCCTTCAGGGGGCAGCAGCATATCAACAAGCAGCTCCAAGAACAAGTCCTGGCGGTGGCGCAAAGTGTCCAGAGGTCCCCCAAGTTCAGCTCCGCGCTCGTGCTGCGGTACAGTCGTCCATGCAGAAGATGACACTCACAGACGAAGTTGAGGCCTATCTCATGGTTTTTGAAAGGCTGGCAGAGCGGGAGAAGCTACCAGGGGCTCAGTGGGCTGAGGTAGTGGCCCCACTTTCTAACTGGGGAGCCACAAAAAGCTTTACTTCGACCTCAGCGAGCAGGACGCTCGGGACTATGCTAAACTAAAGGGCGAGACCCTGGCTCGCTTGGGGGTGAATCCCAAAACATGCGGGCCCGACGTTGCATAACTGGACTTATTCCAACCACCTACCAGCACGGTCCCAGATGTACGACCTGATCCATCTGGTGAAAAAGTGACTCAGCTCGGAGGAGGTCATTGTTTGCACGGCCCGTGTATTCCGCAGAGACTGTGTCAGAGACTGATCAGCACCTGTGTAACATTAAGGTCAATGGCTACCCGGTAACGGCACTCCTGGACTCGGGGAGCCTAGTCACACTGGTGCACCCCCAGCTTGGTTGAACCCCAGCCCCTCACTGGACATGTGATAGGGGTTCTATGCATTCACGGGGACCACCAAGGACTACATTACCGCGGTAGTAAAGTTGGAGACTCCTTGTGGACTTGCCTCCCATGAAGTGGGAGTGGTGAGATCCCTGATGCACACAGTGATCCTCGGGAGAGACTTCCCCCAATTTTGGGACTTATGGCAGAACCGGGTAGAATCTAAGGTGAATTTAATAATGTTGATGTGTCTACAACTTACCAGAACCATTTGACCCCGATGCTTCAGCTCAGGTAGTTAGGGGTGACCACCAAAGATTGGTTTGACAGTCTCCCCTAGAAGTGCTTGCAGGTAAATATGGAGGACAGGAAGAGGAGGCTGCTATCCCTGACCTGGAGGTCTCCCGTGATAATTTTGGAACCGCGCAGCTCAGAAAATCCCACCTTAGTGAGGGCCAGGGAAAATGTTAAGGTGGTGAAGAGGAGCCCCAATACAGGGGCTGATACAGCGTTCCCACACATGGCAGTTAAACCAAGAGCTGCTATATAAAGGTCGACAAAGTGCGGGATGAGGTTGTTGAACAGCTCGTGGTACCCCAGCCTTATCGCCGAATGGTGTTAGACCTTGCCCACAAGCACGTGCTAGCTGGTCACTTAGGAACCGAAAAAACTAAGGAGCGCATCCTCCAACGTTTTTTTTGGCCAGGAGTCCAGGTTGAGGTGAAACGGTACTGTGAGTCCTGCCCAGAGTATCAGTTAACAACTCCAATGCCGCAATTATCGAAGTCCCCTCGTACCGTTTACCCATCATAGAGGTCCCATTTGAGAGGGGGGGCCCAATGGATCTGGTCGGGCCTCTAGTAAAGTCGCCAGGGGTCTAAATATATATTGGGGGGTGTTAGATTACGCCACACGTTACCCAGAGGGGGTTTCCCTTTTGGGCGAAATACCTTGTCCAAAGGTATTGCAAAGGAACTATTTCAGATGTTTTCCCGCACCGGTATACCACCGGACCAAGGAACTCCATTTATGTCAAAGGTCATGAAGGAGTTATGTAAACTGTTCCGTATCAAGCACTTGCGTACAAACTGTATTTCCATCCACAGACAGATGGACTTGTTGAGAGGTTCAAAAAAGACACTAAAAAATTGCTTAAGAGGGTGGTCAGTAAGGATGGGAAAGACTAGGACTGTCTGCTGCCATATTTAATGTTTTCTGTGCGTGAAGTCCCCCCAGTCGTCAACGGGATTCTCTCCATTTGAGTTGGTCTATGGTAGATCTCACGGGGCCTCCTGGATATAGTCAAGGAGACTTGGGAGCAAGGTCCACCCCTTACAGAAGTGTTATTGAGCACATCTCCCTAATGCAGGGGCCGAATTGCTGCGGCCATGCCCCTTGTGAGGGAACATCTACAGCAGTCAAAAGAAGCCCAAAGCAGGATCTATAACAAGTCCGCCAATGTGAGGAACTTCAACCCCGGGGATCGGGTATTAGTGCTGGTGCCCACGCTTAGAAAGTAGGTTCTTGCAAAGTGGCAGGGGCCTTATGAAATAATCGAAAAGGTGGGAGAGGTAAATTATAAAGTGTCCCAGCCCGGTAGACGTAAACCCGAACAGCTATACCATGTAAATCTAATTAGCCATGGAAGGACAGAGAGAACCTGGTGGCAGTTAGCACCCCTTTTAGTGTCATTCCGGAGGTCTGTGTGTCAGAATCCTGTCCAAGTCCCAAAAAAAAGGAGGCCAGGGAGTTTGTACAGCGCAATTCCCGATGTATTTTCAGAGCTGCCAGGGCGTAATAATGTCATCAAACATGGACATTGTAACAGAGCCAGGGGTTTAAAGTTAATTTGAAGCCCGTACCGGGTCCCCGAAGCTCGCAGACGACTATATCCGAGGGAAGTCCGAAATGTTGGGGCCTCGGTGTGATTGAGGAGTCCAAAGTGAGTGGTCCAGCCCAATTGTGCTGATACCAAAACCGATGGCACGATACGCTTCTGCAATGACTTCCGGAAGCTCAACGATGTGTCAAAATTTGATGCCTACCCAATGCCTAGGGTAGATGAGTTAATTGAAAGGCTAGGTCATGCAGATACTTCTCCACCCTAGACCTAAAATAAGGGCTACTGGCAGGTTCCCCTTACTGATCGGGCCAAAGAAAAGACAGCCTTTGCCCACACCGGATGGCCTGTACCAGTATAACTGCTTACCGTTTGGTTTGCATGGGGCTCCGGCAACCTTCCAACAGTTGATGGATATTGTCCTCAAAGCCCGATCGTGGTATGCGTCCGCATATTTAGATGACATCATTATATTTAGTGAGGACTGGGGCAGCCACCTACCAAGGTTTCAGGCCGTGCTTAATTCCCCGGGGAACAGCGGGACTAACAGCAAATCAAAGAAGTGCGCCCTAGGTTTTGGAAGAAGCCCGCTACTTGGGGTACGTGATCGGAAAGGGTTTTCATAAAAACCCCAAATCCCAAAAAAGGGCAAAACTATTTTAGGAATGGCCACAGCCCACAACAAAAAGGCAGGTGAGGGCTTTTCTAGGTATTGTGGGGTACTACCGGAGATTTATCCAGAACTTCGCTAGTATAGCAGCACCTCTAACGGATCTGACACGACACAGTAAGTCCGTTATGGTCACTTGGAACTCCGAGGCAGAGAGGGCGTTCCAAGTGTTAAAGCTGGCTCTCTGTGACACGCCAGTACTGGTAACTCCTAACTTTAAAAAGGAGTTCATTGTGCAGACGGAGGCGTCCGATGTGGGACTGGGTGCAGTGCTTTCCCAGGAGATAGATGGAGGGAGCACCTGTCACCTACCTAAGTCGGAAGCTCACCCCTGCTGATGAAAAACTATAGCATTGTAGAGCGAGAGTGCTTGGGCCCTTAAGTGGGCCCTCGAGTCCCTTAAATATTATTTGTTGGGGCCGACACTTCCCGGTTAATCACAGATCATTCTCCATTAACTTGGATGTGTCAGGCGAAGGAGGGAATGCTAGAGTCACAAGGTGGTTCCTAACCTTGCAAAACTTCAAGTTCAGTGGGAGCACGAGCAGGGAGGCTACAGGGTAACGCTGACACCCCTTTCCCAACACACTGTATGGTGGCCAAATGTGTCAGACCCCACAGGCTCGAAACAGAGGGGGAGGGTATGTGAGAAGGTGACAGGTAGAGTTTCCGAGGGAAGGTATTTTTCCCCTAGGGGGACTGTCGTATGTGGCTTGGGAAGTTTTATGGAGCAACGGTGTGTCACCGAGAGGCCTGGGGCTCGGTGAAGGAAGGCCGACAGCTTAGGTGGGCAGTAACACTATGTTTTCTGACACAGTGTTAGTATAACGGTTCCAGTCCGTTTAGTCTGGGTCGGCTTTTCCTGGAGTGGTCAAAGAGCAGGGTGGGTGGCCACTCCCACACACCAGGTGAGGCTGGTATTAGGCCTATAAAGCCTGGGCCTGCAGGCCTGTGTTTGCCTTTTTGTGTGGACCACTGCTGCTAAGTGGGAAACCCCCGCTGGGATTACTACCTGTGCAAAGACAGAAAGGAATCCTCTGTTTAGGTAGAGCTCAGCCGAGCAAGCATTTTTGTTTGTGTTTTTGGCCTGAACCTTAAGGCCTTGTGTTTTGTTTCACCTGCCAAATAAACTTTTACTGCGCTGTCACTATCTCTGTCTGGGGAAGCCCTTACTGCCTACCATTTGTGACGCTACTCCTCCACAGTACATATACAGGTGCCAAAAAAATACTGCCACATTATCACTGCATGTCACCGCTATATAGTAACTAATACCACCATAATGTCACTGACCAAACCAGCATACCAAGACCAATATTACCAATAACAAAAATATACAAAGACCAAATGATACTGCCAAATATCACTACCATAACGTGACTATTACCATCATATTGTTACTGAGCAAATCAATATATCAAGACCAATAATAACCTAACAAAAATATACAAAACCAAATAACACCCCCCCTACCCCCTATCTACTGTGCTGACCAAACCAATATACCAAGACCAATATTATTAATAACAGCAATATACATGAAATAAGAAAACTACCCTACACCATATCCTACACTATATCACTATCATAAAGTGAATGGATGATAACACCTACTGTTATGAGTTTAAAACCCTTACACGACCAACATTGACCATATAGTGGTAGACCACTTGTATATGGGTGCTTGCAGAAGTTAATTTTTAGTTGAGTTTTCGTTCCTGACTCCAAGTGAATTTCTCTGATGGGGTAACTCACTTTCCCTTTTCTTCTCCATCCAGTTCAGAAAACCATGACAACTTCTCCAAACCACAACTATCCCCCGGGCCCAATTTTCAACAAAACACCTGGAGCGACTTTTCGTCATTTTCCCCCCGCCCACCCATGAGAAACTCCCCATCCTTAGAGCCCCAAATTGTAATAATGATCCCCTTGGTGCCCCACAAAGTAATTTTACCTCTAGAGAATTAAAAGTGCCTCAAAAAAAAATTTAAAGGGGCCCCCATTTTTTTTTCCCATAGGGGACTCTAAAATTAGCAAATAATAGGTAGGTAGACACCCCATATAGTAAGTACCCCCTCAATTAGGTAGGCAGATAAGTAGGCACTCCTTTTAGGTAACCTTCAAAATTAGACAAATAAGCAAGCAGACTTTTTCTATTAACTAGGTAAAGTCCCCATTAGGTAGAAAGGCCCTCATTAGGTAAACATATAGGCCTCCATTAAGTAGGCCAGCCCCAAAAAGGTAGACCCCATGAGATAAGAAGGTTTTTGGACTCTCCACTAGATAACTAGGTAGGGCCTCTGGCAGGTAGATGGAGAGCTCACCTGGTAAGTAGGACCCCTGGTAATTGGGTTGGTAGGGTCCCAAGTATCTAGGTATATAAGCTCCCTCTGTAAGGAGATAGGTACATAGGACCCCCAGTAGGCATGTTTGTATATACAGCCATCCGATATGTAGGTAGGTAGGTATAGAGCCCCCCTAGTAGGTAGTTATATAGGGCACCCAGTAGGGGGGTAGTCATTTAAGTCCAACCAGTAGATAGGTAGATATAAAGGGCCCTTATCAAGATTAAAAACAACAAAGGGCCCCCACTTTAAAATATAAATTTTAATAACTATCCCTTAAAAATATAATTACCCTATAAGCCCAAAATTTTCCAATTTTTTAAATAAGTATTCCCCTTTTCTATAGACATATATACCATAGGAAAGGCACTAATCAATACCCTTTTTCCCTTGAGCTTAACCTAGTGATTTAAAAAACCCCCTCACTCAAATTTACCCCAATATCCTTTATCTAACCTACATGAAAGCCTATTCAAAAGACGGGGTAATCGTCCCAATAGGGCGACCCCATTATCGGTGGCTCACCCGTTTGCATACCCTAAATTAAAAAACCCAAAGTTTTAAACATAATATATATATATATATATAATATATATATATGTTATTTAATATTAAATTTTTATTTAATTATTATATATTTTATTTTATATAATTATATATTATAATAATATATTATTATAAATAAACTACATATTATATATAATATATATATAAAATTTTATATATATATATATAATATATAAATAATATATATATATTTATATTTAATTTTTTTTAATAATTATATATTTTTAATTATATATATATATATATTTATACAATTACAAAGGGGAAATGTTTGAAATTGATGCTTAGCTCCATTCTTTAATGCCCACACCATTGAATCCCCCCTGTTTCCCCCCTACAGGTGCAAGGGGTTTCAGGGGACTTGTGTAAAATGGCTTCCCCCGGGAAAACAACCTTCAATAAATTTCATCCATCCAGACTAATCAATAGAGTGAAGCAAAAAAAATATGTGAGAACCCTCACTATTTAAATCAAATTTCAAAAGCCCTCCTCTTTTGAACACCGCCAATCAAAAAGCTATAATACTCCATACCTTTGACCCGATAGGTACAGGTATTGTCCACGATGCTGGCATATAGATATATGTAGATATAAAGGCCCCACAGTAAGTAGGTAGTTATATATACCCACCTGGTAAGTAGGTATGTGTAACGGTCTGGTAGTGGATCCACTGGACCACCGCAAGCGATGGTGGAAGCCCACACCAGGGAGTGGAATCTAAGTAGGTCCCGGTATTCACCTGCGGCGGGTCCCCCGGGTGGCTTCCCTGGCGGGGCTTCCCTTCCGGGCGTCCAAGGGTAAGCGGGTACAGATTCGTCGGCAGCTTGAAATGGGGAAGGCAGGAGGCAGGACAGGGGGTCAGGTTCGAAAAATGTGGACAGGCAGGAGGTCAGGGTGGGGAAAGATTCGTGGTTGGTAAACGTGAGCAAGGGTTCGGTCAGGGGTGGCGACAAACTTTCGGAACACTTTCACCCAAGGGAAAACACACAAGGGTCGGCAAGGCTACAGGAAGGGGGCCGGACTTAATAGGGACAGTGCCGGGAAGACCAAAACCTTCGCACTGTCCTTTAAAAATTTCACCTGTCGGCACGGGCAAGCCCTAGGGGGTGGGGGCCGGCAGCCGGGGCAGAGACGGACAAGGGAGGATCGTGGCCGGGTAGTGGTGGGGGGCCGGAGCAGTGGGTGAGCGGACCCCGGACCAAGTGCGGGGCGGGGGGCCGCTCGGAGTCGGGCCCCGGGGCCTGGACCCCGGGGTGGGGTGCGGGGGATCCGTGACAATATTAGAGGCTCCCCCCAAAAATTGTTTATAGAACCCCCAAAAAAGGTAGGTGGATAGGGCCCCTCAGTAGGTATGTATATAGTCCCCCAGAAGGTAGCTATGTAGGACATAGGCTGCTTCAGTAAATAGATATATAGTCCCCTTCAGTTACATATATAAAGCCCCCCATTAGGTAGATAAGTAACCACTTCTTAGTAGGTAGGCAAGTCGCTATATATATATATAAATATTATACCAATACCAAAAGTGGGTCCCCCCGTATTTTTGATAAGTATATGGAGCACCCCAGTAGGTATGTAGGTGCCTCCAGTAGATAAGTAGAAATAAAGGCATCCCAAAACAATAATCTTTCCTCCCCCCGTTCCCCCCCAAACCCTTGCTTTTTGTTTAGTGTCTGGAATAGGAGTTATAGGCCTGTTATTTTTTCCAAACCTGTGAAATAAGGGGGAGGTTGCAGGCCCTCCTTGCTTAACAGTTTCCAAAAATACTGTCTAATGGCAGCCTGCTCCTCATGTTTATCAGCAGCACAGAGTTTTTTTCTTCTCACAAAATTTTTAGCCCCTTTAGGCTCTGTACCTTCTGTTTTTGGTTTAAAACTTTTCCATTTCCCCTGTCCCTCCAACAAGCTCAGTAGGAATACCTTTCGAAATTCATTCTGCGTAGAACCCCCCCATAGCCTGAAAAGGGCACGGGAGCCTGAAGTTTAATCTGAAGAGTTGGCTCTGTGAAACCAGAAGGGAAAGATCATATCTCAAATGATGGGAATAGTAAAAATAAGCAATTTTGCAATTGGTTTGCATTTACAAAGTCACTTAGTATAGCAGATATGAGCTAATTTGTGCATCTATAGCTAGTTCTGCAGCAGCTGGACGGACACGCCCCTTTTCTATGATTGGCTGACTGATATGCCATTCAGTCTGTTCAGACACACCTCCTGGGCCTGAAACGCCCCCTGTGCTGTGACTGGCTGCCTGCATTCTGTGCTTACTCCCCTCTGAGCTGTGGAAAACAAAAGTGAAACATACTGCCTGAGATGATAACGAAGGCTGTCTCAGCTCCTCATCTCCCAGTGATGTCTCTATGTAAAGGATCTGGGAAATTACTGAGTCTCTAAGATTCACTTGCCCCGCATATAACACAGCCTTATACACTGCTTTTTCCCCATATAACAGCCTTATACAGTCTGCTCTAACTCCTGCCTGATAGAGTGGGATTGGGCAGCATTCCTTTCTCACATTTGTTTCATCAGTTCAGGCTGTATGTATGACTGCTTACAGCAATGCAGGTGTTATTGTTACAGCAAATGCAGGGGCTCTGGTTACAGCAATGCAGGGGTTCTGGTTACAAGGAACCTGTGTAGCCTGGGAGGCAGGAGACAGCTCTGCAGACAAGAGAACATTGCAGGAGGTCTGACGAGGTGCTACACCCACTCCCTTCCACTGCACACACAGAATGATGATGTCACAACTCTTTAGTAAGGGGAGACACGCCTCCAGGCAGGAGAGGCATCCCTACTGAGAGAAGAGACTCACCCATGGATTTGAAGCTGAAACAGGCAGAAACAGCTCAAGTCTACGAAAGCATGTAATGATAAAACCCCTTTAAGGACAGTCTATGAAATATCGGTCTTAATAAATTGTTCCCCAAGATTTTTTTATTAGCTTCATGAAACTTCTCTGAAGTTATCAGTATACCATCGGTAACATGCTCTGGAGGTTCTTGCAGTCATCATTGTTCACAACATTGAATTTCATATATCATATATTTTTGCCTTTAAAAGGGTTTTGCTATCACAAATATTAATAGCATATTGATAGAAAACACCATGAATATCGGATAGTTGTGACCCCTCTTTTGTCTCCATAATGGGCTCATAAAATATCCTGTTCTGAATGAAGAAGGGCTGCATGGGTACACTTACTTTCCATTCATTTCAATGGGAGTTATGACGACAGCCAACCTGCTTCTTTTGGCTATACTTGGAACTCCCATTGAAATAAATGACACATTTCGGGGACTTATTCCGGAGATAGTTGTAGGTACCAGAGGTGGGACTATTGAATCAATGGGGCTTATTCTTTGGGTTTTTGCATCAATATTGTCACGGGGGTCGCGGGCACTCCGCTCCGCGGCGCCCTTCCGAGGGATCCGCGCAAGTTGCCGGGCTGCCCGCGACCATTCCCCTGCTTGTCGGGTGCCGGCTCCCTTACCTCGCCACGCTCCTGTGAACGCCGAGCCGGTCTGTCCTGGCCGCTGCGCGCGTGCCAATTTCATAAGGCGCGCGTGTGACGACTGGTCTGGATTTAAAGTGCCAGTGTCCCGGTAATTGGTCTATTGCCGGGAGCTGGTCCTATATAAGGAATATGCCCCCAACACTCCTTGCCAGTCTGTTGGTGTGCGTTACGTCTTGTTAGTGTGTTCTAGAAATCCAAAATTGGTTTCCCGTGTACCAGTCCGCCTGCTTACGTTCCTGACCTTGCCTGTTTGCGCCTGCCCTGACCGTCTGCCTGTCTCTGACCCGAACCTCTGCCCCCCTGCCCTGACCTCCTGCCTGTCCCGACTACGCCTCCGGATTCCGATTTTGTACCACGCAGTTACCCCGGCGGCCACCGCAAACAAATCACGTCAGGGGTAACGACCCCCGGGAGCCTCACGCCGCAGCAAGTCCCATCCCGCTTTGCGGCGGGCTCTGGTGAAACCGGGGGTACTTAGACTCCGTTCCCTGGCGTGGCTAAATATCATCGCTTGCGGAGGTCCAGCGAATCCACCGAACCATTACAGTACAGACTGGCCAATGGATTCCGCCAGGGTACCTCTGCCCGAACTCCGGGGACGTCACGCGGCCGTCGCCCAGCAGATCCCGCGTATCGAACCAGCTCGCGGCCATGAATGCAAAAACCTTGCAGCTCGTCTGCCTCGCCTGCGGCTGCTTTGCTACTCCGGCACCAGTTGCTCCTGCAGCCATGGCGCTACCTGTTTTCCCGCCCCCGGGACCTTCTCTGCACCTGCCTCCCTTTGCTATGATGGGGACCCCAAGAAATGCAGAGGCTTCATTAGTCAATGCTCCATCCACCTTGAGATGTTGGGGCATTAATTCCTACTGAGGGGCTAAGGTGGACATTCATAATTAGCCTCCCAACGGGCGAAGCTCTGGCCTGGGCCACTCCGTTATGGACCGAGGAGATCCGCTGACGGCTTTAAACTGCAAGCCTTTCCTCCAGGGGTTCTGCATTTGTCTTCGAGGAACCTGGCCGCACTCCCCTCCTGCCGCAGCCCTGCTGCGTCTCCGTCAGGGCGATTCCACTGTGGGGCACTACTCGTGCAGTTCCCTACCCTCGCCTCAGAACTAGAATGAAACAATGAGGCGTTGGTGGCAACTTTCTGGCAAGGCCCTCTTGGGGTGCAATTTAAAAATGAGCTAGCAGGCCCAGATCTGCCATCTTCTCTGGACGAACTGATTCGGTTGGCCCCCCGAATCGACATACGCTTTGCCGAGAGACAACAGGAGCTCCGCTTCCAACAGGAGGTCACTCGACCACGCCGGCTACCTCGTCTGGCCCCTGTATTGCAATGACCTCCACTTCCTCCGCCAATGGATCCTGAGGATGAACCCATGCAGGTCGAAAAAGCCCACCTGACCCAGGAAGAATGCTCGCAGCGTCGTTTAAGGCAGCCCAGCTTTATTGTGGCGGTTTGGCCACCCTTTATCGGGGACTGTCCGGTTACGTCCCGGGGAAAACTTCGCACCTAGGGCTGGGAGGAGTGGCATCCCTAGGTGTCAGTGCGGCCTCTCCCCGTCTGACCATTCCCGTACACTGTGGAATTTCGCCGGACAGGACCTTCCAGGCCACCGCCTTTCTGGATTCGGGGTCCGCCGGAAGTTTTATCAGCCAAGCTCTGGTCTCCCGTTTTCATCTCCCGGTGACCCCCCTGAAGCGACCCATGTTCGTCTCCTCCGTCAGCGGCGAATGCCTAAAGAACGCTGTTCGGTTCTGCACTGCTCCCCTCATGTTGCAGATGGCGTTTTACACAAGGGAAATTGAAACTGCTTTGTATTGCCTCACTCCTTTTCGGAAATCCCCCTGGTTTCCTGGTAAACCCCATGTCCGATTTGGGGACGGAACACGGGGGAAATCATCCTTTTGGGGCCCTCATCCCCCTCACGTTCCCTTTCCCGGGTTTACCCCCGCCCCCTCTACCCCCCTTTTCAATTTACCCCTTGTCGGGCTTCCCACCCCTACCAGGACCTTGCAGTTTTTTCCAAAAAAAAGGCCGAAACCTGCCCCCGCACCGGCCCTTTCGATTGCCCCATTGACCTCTCCCCGGGGACTACTCCGCCTCGAGGTGAGTCTCCCCTCTCCCCGCCCCCGGGAAACTAACGCTATTTTCCAGTATATCCGGATAACCTCTGAAAGGACTTCTACACAAGTCTTCCTCCCCCGGGGGGGTGTTTCTTTTTGTGAAAAAAGCGGTGTGGGGAATTCACTCCAAAATAGGATTTCATCCCCAATTTCCCATACAGTCAGATATCAAGCTCCCCCACCCGAGGAAAACTCAATTTACACATTAATTAAATCCCATTGTAAATCCCTTTTTGGGTGGGATGTTGCCCAGCAGGACACTGGATCCTAAAAAGAACTCTCCTTTCCCCTTAATTACCCCCATAAAAAACAAATCTGCCTAAAACCCCCCCAAAGCTTCAAAAGGCTTCAATCAACCCAACCCCAGTCGGGTCGTCCCCGATTTTCATATCGTTTATAGGCACCAGCTAAAAATGGTATGGCGATTCATATCTAAAAAAGGAACTCCCCGCACGCCAGCCCCATTTCAGTTTTCCCGGGGGGCATGGGGACTGAGATATCCAGAAAACCCAATCTAGGGGCCTAAGATGGCTTCTGATATCCGGCGCGTGTAGGCCCCGCCGTTCTGATGGTGCCACCGGCTGGGGTTCTGTGCCAAGGCCCTGCGAGTTTTAGTCCATTTTTTTTTATTTGTATAGAAACCAAAAACCTGATGGGAGGATTTTTAGACCGTCCCCCAGGGGGTGTGTGGGGGTGTGAAAAGGGGGGTGCCATGTGGGCTTCCCCTCAGAATAACAGGACCCCCTGGGGCCTTGCGTTGATCCGGAGGGGTGGGACCAAAAAAACATTTCCAGCAGCCGGCCAATAAACCCCCCTGTGAGCCCAGAACTAAGTAACCAAAGGTAACTGACCCATTTTACGCCTTTTGTTGTAACCAAAATTGTATGTGCACCTGACTTTTACCTGTAATTTTTTATCATTTTGTATATATTACCTGTCTGGTGCCCTTCAAGGCTAATTTAAAAAATATAAATTTAATTGGTTAGTCTGTCTTATCACGGCCCCACCGCCTAGTACTCGGCTATAGTTTTAGCTACCCCAGGGTTGGTTTTCCTGACCCGTTGAAAATCGGCACGGAAAGGGCTTATAAATAAACAAGAATGGGGGGCAGCTTTTTTGTCTCCCTGTGCCTGGTGGACAGGGGTTAACAGTGGAACGTATCTGGCTGACCTTTCGCACCCCGAGAGGGGCCCTGCAACGTCGAGTACACCCCAAGTCAGGCCGTCGTCCCTCAAGTGGGCCGGCGGTTGGACTTTTTCGTCACGACGGTTCTCTCCGACCCTGTATCGATTATTGGGGACTTAACAAAATTACTATTAAGAATCGATACCCCCTGCCTCTGATCTCGGAGCTGTTCGATCGCCTGCGTGGCGCGAAGATTTTTTCCAGGCTGGATCTACGGGGAGCTTATAACCTGATTCCTATTCATGATGGAGACGAGTGGAAGACAGCCTTTAATGCCAGAGATGACCATTTTGAATATCTCGACATGCTATTCGGTCTCTGCAACGCTCCGGCGGTGTTACAGAATTTTGTCAATGAAATCTTCCGAGACCTCCTCTACGTCTGCGTGATTGTCTATCTTGATGATATCTTAATCTTCTCCCCTGACCTGGAAACTCACCGCCTCCATGTCCGCCAGGTACTCAAACATCTCCGTGACCACCAGTTATATGCTAAACTGGAGAAATGCCTCTTTGAACGCACCTGGTTGCCATTCTTGGGCTACATCGTCTCGGATCAGGGTCTCCAAATGGATCCCTCAAAATTGTCTGCAGTCCTGCAATGGCCTCGACCTGTGGGCCTCCGCTCCATCCAACATTTTTTGGGGTTCGCAAATTATTACAGACAATTCATCCCTCATTTTTCCACGCTCGTGGCCCCGCTGGTGGCCCTTACGAAGAAAAATGCCAACCCCAAATCATGGCCACCCGAGGCTCAGGTGGCATTCGCTTCTGCTCCAGTTCTGTTGCGCCCGGACCCGCAGCGCCCCTTTATCCTTGAGGTGGACGCCTCTTCGGTTCTCCTTCAGAAGTCCTCCTCTGGAAAACTACGTACTTGCAGCTTCTTCTCCAAAACTTTCACCCCGGCTGAAAAAAATGATACTATCGGTGATCGTGAATTACTGGCTATCAAGTTAGCCCTAGAAGAATAGCGGCACTTTCTGGAGGGAGCTCTTCACCCCATCGATATATTCACCGATCACAAGAATCTTCTCTACCTGCAGTCTGCCCAACGACTGAACCCTCGCAAGTAGGCGGATCACTCTTTTTTCGCCAGGCTGTTGTATTTTCTTCTTCATTTCTTCAGCCTGCGCTGGCAAAAGGATCATAGCAGACAGCCGCCTCTGTCTAGATCCTCTGACACGTGTGTGGCTGGAGCCCGTCTTCTGATCAGTCCATATAAACCCTCTGATCGTCTCCTACCCTGGCAGCCCCTGTAACCTTCAACAACTGCCCCCCGGAAAGACCTATGTTTCGTCTGCATTGACGGCCTCATGTACCTTAAGTGGAGACATGCCATCGCGAACGCCGGGCACCCTGGAGTCCATAAGTCCTCTGCAACTAATCACCCCATTATTATTGTTGGCCCACCCTCGCTCAGGGATGTTAAAGACTTTGTCCTTGGACCTGTGCCTCCTGTCCCGTAACAAAGTATCTCCCCTCGTCTCTACACGCCGCCGGTCTGCTCCGCCTCTCCCGGTGCAGAGAGACACATTGGTCGCATATTGCGAATGCGATTTTTGTTACTGGACCTCACCGGCCTCCTCTCAGGAGATCACGGTCTATCTGGCTAAGAGGTCGACAGACTTTTCTAAATGCTCATTTGTTCCTCAGCTGGGTTCCATCCGCTTCCAGCTGGCCCAGCACTTCTTCACCACCACTATCTTTCGACTACATGGGCCTTCCATTTGCAATATCAACTCTGACAGGGGTGTCCTTTAGTATTCGAAATTCTGGCGATCGCCTACGTGCTCATTAGCGGAGTCAGCTGGACTTCCTTCTGCATATCATCCCCAAACCAACGGCAGGTAGAGAGGGTCAACCCCTAAGTTTTAGTGTCCTATCGTGCAACATTCTTTGTGTCCCACCCAACCCTGTTCAGGATAACTTGTCTGACCTCCTCCCCTAGGCGTAATTTTCCTATAATTCCGTTGACTCTGAGTCCATCGTGGAGCCTCCCCCATTTAATAGTGTTATGGCTACATCCCGCCCCCTCCCCTCTAGCCTTTCCCTCGTTGAACGTCCCTGCCGTGGATTCCCAATACGGGACATCAAGTCACTCTGGAAAGTCACTCGACACAGTCCACTTTCTACGGCCTCTACTTCGCCCAACACCAAAGTCCAGGAGACGACCAGGTACCTTGAAGACCTCCGCCATATTAAAACCTGGGTGATAGGGTTTTGGCTATCGGCCACAGTACATCCGCTTCAAGGTTCCACAGCTACTAATTATAGGGTCCCTAATATTTGGGTCCTTTTTGTGAACTCATGTCAGCTTAAACCCGTATACCACAAGCTCCGCTTGTCCATCCCACCGCTTCTACAATCTACGTCGTCCCGAACGCCTTCCATGTCTCTCTCCTCAAGCCTGTGGTGCTAGAAACGCTTCTCCCGTGGATCTGTCTCGCCTTCTCCCGTGGCCAACTCTGATAACAACTTTTGAGGTTCCAAGGAGAGCAGGCTGGAGAAGACAGTGATGGGAAGCGTTCTTTTCTTATTGACGGAAGGGCTTCGGGAGCCGTAGGAAGCGTTCCTATGGAACCTGAGGCCAACCTGTCTCTCCTGACCTCCTCATCCAGGTTCCCGAAAAAATAGGGGAGACCTAAGATGGTGATGGGTGTACGTCACGGGGGTCCCAGGCACTGCCGCTCCCCCGCGAGCCGCCCCCACTGCCCCGCAGGTGATCGTCGTGGGGTGCCAGCGGCTCGCCCGCTCGACCATGCGTCCCTGCTTCCGGGCGCTCTTGCTCCCTTACCCTCGCCACGCTCCTAGTGAAACCCGCCGAGCGGTCCATCCTGGCCACCACACGCAGTAAGCCCGTTTCCCTAAGGCGCGCGCGTCTGACTGGTCTGGGTTTTAAAAGTCCAGTCTTTCCGTTAATTGGTCAATTTTTTTTTGCCGGTAGCTGGTCCTATATAATGGAAAACGCCCCCAACACTTCCTTGCCAGTCTGTTTGGTGTGCGTTACGTCTGTGTTAGTGAGTTCAGTATCCATATTGGGTTTCCCGTGTACCAGTCCGCTTCCTGCTTACGTTCCTGACCTCCTGCCTGATTAGCTGCTGCCCTGACCGTCTGCACTGTTCTCTGACCATACGAACGCTCTGCCCGAGTCTTCCCACCCCCCCCCCCGCCCCCCCCCCCCCCTCCCCCCGCCGCAGCCCGGACCTCCTGCTTCCAGTCCCCGACTACTCTCTCAGATTACGATTTTGAACCATGCAGTACCCCGGCCTGTGCCACCGCTAAGCAAGTCACTTCAGGGTAACGACATGGTAAGCTTCACCGCCAGCAGCAAGTCCCCCGCTTTGCAGGCGGCTCTGGTGAAAACCGGGGGCTACATAGATTCCGTACCCTGGCGTGGCTTAAGTATCAGCGCTTGCTGAGGTCCAGCGAATCCACTGAACCCTTACAAATATTTGCAATGGTGAAACCCCATTAAGTACAAAATTGTTTATGTTGTTTTTCACAGGTTCACAATGTTACTGTGGGAAGTCAGGGAGACGTGAGCAAAAATATGCTGAGTTGGACAAACACAAATCAAAAGCCTTAAAGAAAAAAATCTGAAGATCCCTTGCCAAAGACATCGGGTAAGCAAGAACAAATGTAATGTACAGGAATAGATGTTAATGTAAATTATGACAACTGTGATATCTCTGCCATGAGAAATGTCTGTAAGCTGCAATGCTGATCCTTATGTGACCTCTGTCTAATGAAGGTTTGACAAGTGTAAAGTCATGCCTGGTAAGCAGATCATTAAATCAGTTCACAGCTACCTCAACTCACAGAGAGGGGGTTCCATGGCATAAGAAGGAGTAGTAATGTTATTAAAGTTAGTGTAAATTTAGTTTAAGGTTGTTGATCAATGGTGTAGTCAGTTTTGATACATACATGCCATCCTGACAGAGGGTTAGCTTTCCCCCCTAGGCTCAGGGGCCAGTTCCACCCTTCACTCCCTGGCCGAATAGGTGAAGACCTGTACTTGAGGAACAGCTCTAAAAGAAAGCAAGCAGCAGTCTAGTCTAGTAGCAGGACTTTAAATCCAAGGAAAAGTCATGAGGTAATCTCAGTCCAATCACACCCTCATGCCATTTGGGGAACCAGTAGCTTCTGCCTGGCCCAATACACCAAAATGGTTCTAGGAATAGAGCCAAATCAAAGGATTTACGACAAGTTCCTTGTTTGATAAATTTTTGTTATCCGGAGCGAAAAAGGTGCTCTACGGGACTGAAGAAGTGGAATTATATGCTACTCTACTGCAAGGCTATGTTGGCTTGGACAGAAGGAATGTTTATCTTATGAGAAATATCAGCTCCTTATGTTAATAACATCTTACCTGGAATAAAGATGAGTGTTTTTTTTAAAGCCTATAACACCACATCTCCTGCTGATTCTCAGCACAAACACCAGGTCACCTCACCCACTAAACCGGCAGTTGAGCTAAAGACCTATCACCGTTAGGCTGCTTCCACGTGGCATCATGATAAATAGCATCCGAAACTGATTCCGAATCTGCCGTTTATTTTGACAGCTTGTATGTCTGGTTTGTTGGACTAGATTCTGTCTGCATATTCGCTGTCCCCCCTCAACTAGTGACAAGTTCAATGTTCTGCTCAAAACCGGTACAGAAGAATGAACGTGTTTCTAAGTTTTTGTCGGCCGCCGGTGGTGTAAAAAACTATCTAGTGGAAAATCCTCCAGTGGCTGACTGGATTCTTCTGTTGAAAGTCTATCAGGGTGGTTGACATCCGAGTATGGAGTCGGCTTTCAATCCAGAAACTTTCTGTAAAACTGACTGAGAACCCTTGGATGTGGAGGACAAGACCCTTAAAGTATCCTCAGTGGGGGAGCGGAGGTGGATTACTCCACCTGCCAGTCCCACGCAGATCCTCTCTTCATTGGTGTCCCGTGCTAGAGTAGCATGTAGGGGTGAGGTTTTGTTGAAAAATTAGCCACCTGTGAACAAAGCAACAGCAATGGCTACTGAGCTGCTCCTGCCCTCTTCCCGTGCTCTCCTCCTCCATCCCGGCTATACCACATAACGACGGAAATAAAGTCTCAATACTGTAAATTTCACTGTAAACGTGAAAAAGTTGATATTTAATACTAATTCAAGTTAGTGTGGCATGTAATACATTAAACGTATCCATCAAAATGAAACTGGAAGTAATTTTGTGGTTTTAGTTAAAAATGTGACTGTTCTGTTTCTACTGCTCTCCTGCAGATCTATACCATTTCATGGTAACGGCAATGTAACAAACTCCTAGTAAAGGTCCGATCCTGCGTCCCAGAACTCTCTTTCCATCCGTCACCAAGTATCTTGCTAACTGATCAACTATTTGCTAACATTAAATTGGGAACATATGAAAGAGAGTACAGGGTCAGACTTTCCAACGTTTGTTTGTTGCCTGCTACCATGGAAAGGTACAAGCCTGCCTGGGAGCAGCAGAAACAAAACAGACGACATTGCAATCCCTTTAAACAACACCTGTTTTTATCCCTAGTCACCGGGCAATTTTTAGTAAACTCATTCTGCTGCAGGTTCAACTGGTACACCTCTAATTTTATGCTGTTGGCTGGTTTTACATGTGGATTGTTTTACAAAAACAGCCATCTGTGCAGATCTAGAGCCCAGAATTGAACGGTAGAAGAAGTTCTTACTTTTTCCCATTCCTCTTGTATCCACTCCTGGCTTTTTTTTTTTTTAATTTTTTTTTTTAAAGAAATTGTAGTGGCAGTTTCCCAAAAGAAGCTGTGTGCCAAAAGTTTTAACTATTTTTTGTGTTTTTTTACATGACGTGATTTATTTTTTTTATTAGATTAATAAACGGAGTATTTGTGATTTTCTATAACAGTTTTGGTGTTTTTCAGTAACCGGTAAAGCAAGAGGGAATTCATAATTTCAAAACACCTATTTTTATTTCTTTGTATGTTTTTTAATTAAATCACAAGAAGATCAAAATACCATTGGAGGAATTTACTTTTTTAATGCGTTAATATTAATATTATTGCAGATTTATAGTTTACAAGAGATTGTCAAATTCCGCAGAATTTAAAATATAAATCTACTAACATAAATCAATAGTAAAATAAATTGAGCTGCCTGAAGGGAAAAACAGGCTACCAACTGGGAACTTGACAGATAGAAAAATGCAAGTGTATATACACACTGCTTAAATTGGGGAATTATCAGCAATTTGTGAGAGTCCAGGTTGGAGCTCTTACCCCATTACCCACTGCCGACCTGCAAGTCTGAGTCTACATTCAACACCATTTTTTATACTTACATTGAGAACTGACCTGGGATACACAAAGACTTTATAAATACTTTTTGGACTTGACTGTCAGGAGAATTGGCAGTCCAGTGATTCACAGATTACAGCGTTTATGACTATAGATGATCTCTTCCCTTTTCATCTTCATCCAGCTTAGATCACTTATCTAATCTCTGGCTCTGTTACTATAAGAAACCTGTTATGATCCAGCGGTAACAACGTACGCTGAGGCGCCGATCGTGGTAAACAGGTGTGGATCCACTATGATTACCGCAGGCGAGATGGAAGAAGAGATCCCACGCCCAGGGATTAAAAAATCGAGTTTAAGATGTCCCCTCTCCCCTGTCTTCAGTCGAGCCCGTTGCAAAAGCAGGACCGGATTTTGCTTGTGGAGGCAACCCCCAGGTTGCAACCATTGACATGGAGCATTCTGCGGTGACTTCCGAGGGGCAGTAACAGGTTACTCAAAACCAAACCCAGTGAGACCGATGGTGGCAGAAAATAGCGGACATACCCTTCAGGTCCCCAGGATGGCGGCAGACAGTGCTCGCAAGGCAAACGTAATCAAAGTCAGGATACAGCAGAACGGCAGAGACAAGAACAGGAGGCACACGGCATGATTCAGCAGGTTAACAAGAACAGGTATACAACATCAGGAAACAGCAAGTAACGGGACTGATATAACGGCCGAGAGAAATACAGCATGGTACTGGACCTTGCAACTCACTCGTGGTTAAGTCCATACAGCAAGAGCTGATTATCTGCAGAGTGGCACAGTGACTCAGCAATGATGCACAATAAAGGACTGACCCTGAAGCAAGGACCAGAGTCCACTTATAACCCACCAGGGGTCATAAGGTCAAGAGGAAGGCAAATAGGACAGAGAACCCATAAAGGGCAGGAAGCTACCGCGCGCGTGTGGCCCTAGAGGACGCAGGGAAGCAGGAGCGAGTGTTGGTGAGTATAGGTACACACTCGCAGGAAAGGCTGCTGAGACCCCAGCACAGGGAGCCAAAGCGGAGACAAGGCAAGCATGGACACGCTGAGGGTCCAAAACAGGGTCCGCGGCATGAACCGTAACAAAACCAGCAGATAATGCAAAGATTGCCTCTTCCATAGCTAAGTTAATCAAGTTTTATATGAGAGTGGAACATCAATATTTACTGCCTAACTTATTTCTTTGAAAAAGCTAAAGATTTTTTTGCCACAGGAAATAGAAGAGGACCGGCTACGTGCAGAGAAAGATGGCATGGCAGTCACATCTCGGAGACCTAAGGAAGACAGCCTCACCATTACAATCACAAAGACTCCTAATGTAAGGCACATTTACCTCCTTCATTTTAAATACAAAAGAAATATTGAATGTCAATCCTTGAATTATTATAGCTGCACACTTAGCATGGATTAATACATTAATAATCTGGGGTCACTGTCTCATCGTGTTCACATAACTTGAAGTCCAACACATTTCCAGAGAGCAGCACATGGTCAAGCTGGTAGGAATACTGAGAAGAAATTCACTCTACTGTCAAAGGTTTTGGTCTCCAGCATGATTGTTGTCCCATCATGGTTTCCCCTGCTTAGGACCCCTTTGTAAGCCAGAACAGGGAGCTGCTGAGAAAAAGGTCTTCTGCTCTATCGTCCCCTGAGCCCATATATATGTATAGGCGTGGAAACGCTATAGCCAGGAACGTCTCAGCAGCAACAACTGTAAATTTTTCTATGGAACTGCAGCCAGCTAGGCATTTCCCCACTGCCTCATAAAGGAAGGTCCTAAATGGTGACCCTCTACCCCCATACAGACAGGGGTTGTTTTTAAGAGACAATGTCTGTAAACATGCAGTCTGTTCTGCATGCTATAGATTCCTTTTGTGGCACCGCTTGAATGGCCACATAGTAAGTCCACTGCTGCTACTAATCAAAGAGCTGTCGTGTGCAAGAAAAGACACATTCAGCACTGCTACATGTTACATATGACTGCATTTTTCACTATCTCTGTTATGTTGATAAAATAATTGCCGAACATGTTTCCTCCTGAACCTGGACTTACTGCCAAGCATGACTTTTGGATTTGGGATGGGAACCTTCACTCCACCTAATGCATCCCAAAACTACCATAAATGCACAAAAACATATTATTTTGATATCAAAATGGCCACATCTTTATTTAAACCACAGATAACAACATATAGCCAGCGAAGGATCAGGTATGAAGGTGTCGAGCCATAGAGTGAGATTACAAGATGTCTGACATGCAGTGCCCGGCCTGACAGTAATAAAGAGGCATCATGCTCTGACCTGCCATTCTAGAAGAGCCAGTACACTTTAGAAGTGCCAATGACTTTAGCCGAGATCTCATTTCTGGATCAACACTTGTGCTGGCCCTGTATGACATTACATTACTTACTCCCATTCTTAAAACCGGCCATTTTCAAAGATCAACCTCGTCACCTCCAAGAAGTTTAACATCCTCCATTTGTTAATATGCAAAGGACATACAGTAAAAACCTAGAATCTAGAAAGTCTTCAGCTACTAATAAAAAACAACTGAAACTTTGAAAAAAGAGACCTAACATAGCAAATCTTGGACTCACAAAGAGCCATCTTACAGCACACAGGAGAGAAAAAAAAACCTTCCTAACAGATATAGTAAGGCAAACAACTGACACAATAATACAGGCATCATCTAAGTACAAGCTTTAGAGTAGCCATTAAAGTTGGGGCATATGGGAGGGAAAGTCTTCTCATATTTCTATGATGAAAGATTGAGCCAAGGCATGAAGAAGACAGGAAGTTTACACTCCATTTCCTACAAAACCCCACCCGCCTCACAGTAAAACACTATGCACACCTATACTCATTCTTTTTACAGCACTACCTGTCAGGGCTGCGCTACTGGCCCTTTAAGAATTTTGTTGCAGCCTCAGCTGGGGTGCGGCATGTGTAGCTTTACGGTAAGCACATTAAGTAAGCCAATCCCTGGCTGTTGGTTGTCGAGTCTATTTACGAAACCACTTACGCTGTCATGCCAGTCTCTGGCTGTGATCTGCTGTGTGGTGTCCTACTGTCCTGGTTTGCTCTGTTGTGTTTGTTTATTCTGGTCTCATGATTTGAGGCTATCTTTCTGAGCTTATCTCACCTGCTCTTGTTCCTCTTGGAACCCTAATATGTCCTTTCTCCTGGTTTGAAACGTTGCCTGTACGAACTATTCTTTACTTATTCTTATCTCTGGTCAGTGCTGTTTCTTGTTTCCATACGTTTTGTCCTTTCTTTCCTGCTGAGACACATGTTTACTAATGATACTAGCTCAGGAAAGAGTATCGATATGCGGTGTCCCCTTTTTGGGTGAGTTGACCTGCTTAGGTAAGCAGGGTGAGAAACTAAGATCTTATGGTTTCCCTTACACTACCCTTGCTTATGACTAGGAGCTACAGAGATATGTCCTGTGTGTAATGCTCAGCACAGTAAAAACACTATGCGTGCACATATTCCTTCCTCTTACAGCAAAACCATGCATAAATCCATACAACTATACAAACAACAGTTATAAGATTATACAGAAGCTATAAGACCCCAAAAATCCATTCTCCCCTTTGCTTAGTGCTCCAGGGGATTCTGACTACTTTATATCTCTGCTTTATAAAAAGTGCACCACAATAATAGAAGATAGTTTTTGGCATAGATATATATAATATCATAAATATAAATATATATAATATATAATAATATATATATATATAAATATATAATTATAATATAATATGTATATATATATTATATATATACATATTGACATAGGTATCTTCAAAATTGCCATCAAGAGCTGTTTCTTTACTCTGAAATACATGACTTATTTGTGTTGCAGGAGAAAAGAATTGTAAGAAGGGGCCGGAGGAACACGGACAGCACGAGACAGGGTTTAACGTTATACTCATGGGAAATGAGATGCATCTGTGTCCTGTTTCTATGGACAGTAAAGGAGATGTCAGTTTGTGTTTAGGAAAATGTTTTGTTTCTTTTCTATCTCCTTATATCTAGTATTAAAAATATTCATCAACCGCATTGTTCTTTACAAGATAAGGAAACAAATAATTTGGGCTGAATTGCAATACCAAACTCAGTCCATGAGTGGAGCTGTTTTTGGAAGATAGGGACCATGTTTTTATTTTTCTTATACAACCCTGTTATCCCTTCCAAATGCTATTTTTGGTGAAGTTTTTCCTTTTTTTTCTTTTATTTTTCTGTATCTATATTAATTTTTTTTTATGGTTACATCTAGGGCACCATGTAATGTTTAACCTCTTACCAACATTGGATGTATGAGTACGTCCTAATGGTGGTAAGGGGCTTTGTAGCAGGATCGCGGTGCGCTATATAGCCAGCGGGTGTTAGCTGCTAATTGCAGCTAACAACCGCCACTTAGGCCAGTTTCACATGCTAAAAAAGTGCCTATTTTCGGTCCGTATTAACGCCGCTGAAGTTAGCTCAAATTACGGGCTGAAAACGGCCGATACATTACGTAAGCCTACAGTTCTCATAGACAGAAGCAATGGATTACGACTCCTTCTTACCTGCTCCGTCGAATGCGGCCGGCGGGGAGATAATTGACATGTGAATTACCATTCTGGCGTATATACGACGCCGCTGGTAATGCTAGTCTATGGCCGGCGAGTGCCGAAGCTCCCTCCGCTACCACTTTTTCCCCCGCTCCCGCCCCGCCCCCGTCCACACGGCGTAATTGCGGGGCGTAATTATGTCCCGCAGTTAAGCCGTTTGAACATGGCCTTACAGTGTGGGATGGTACTGGTACCACCCTGTGCTGTTTAACCCCTTAGACACCGTGGCAAAGATAGCTGCAGCGTCTAAATCAATGACTAATGGTGCCGCGCAATGAAATCAGTTAGCATGGCAGCTGGAAACCTTGTGAAGGCTTCTATCGTCACCCTGTTTTCTGTTTTACTACTTCCTGTCCCAGGAGGACTCAAAGTTAAAGTAAAAAAAAAAGTTTTAAAGTGTAAAAAAAAATTAAAAATTAGAATCACCCCTTGCAATTTAAAATAAAAAATTTATTAATAAAAAAGTCTGATCTATTAAAATATAACATCCTATATCTCGTACGCTGAACACTGTAGAAGACAAAAAATTCCAAACCCCCAAATTGCATTCTTTTGGTCATTTCACGTCCCTTAAAAATTTAAAAAAGTGTAATAAAAAAAAGTTGCATGTATTCCAAACTGGTAGGAATAAAAAGTACATTTCAGCCTGCAAAAAAATGCTGCCTCACTCAAGTTATTGGTTGCAGTAAATGGCGCCACCTTGCAGATTTCAAAAATAGAAAATGTTTGGAATTTTTTTACGGTACAAAAACATAACGAAAACTGTACATTTGATATTGCTGGAATTTTAACAACCTACAGAACACAGAGAACACGTTATTTTTACCAAAGATTGAAAACCGTAAACATGGTGCAAGTATGTATTTTTTTACCATTTTGTCCCACTTTTTTTGCGGTTTGCCAGTATATTATGTGGTATTGTTATGGACATCATTAGAAATTACATCTTGTCCTGTTAAATAAAAACCCTCATATGTCTATGTAGATGAAATATAAAAAAATTATGACTCTGGGAGGGTGGGTAGGGAAAAATGAACGTGAAAAAAAACAGGCCTTGGCATTATGGGGTTAAAAAACTTTTAAAGCATTAAAGTGGGGGGGAAGGGAAAAAAATGAAATATTTCAGCTAATGTTTTGATAAAATTAACAATGCCGCATAAATTATATGTTAACTTTACCTTCCGGCTCGGTACAGTTGCAGACATATCAAATGTAACTACATACAGTCATGAGAAAAAGAAAGAACCTCTTCTTTGAATTCTATGGTTTTATGTATCAAGACATAATTTGAAAACACCTATTCTTTGGAAGGTCTTATAATTAAGGAAAATCAATTTCAGATGAACAACACACAACAAATTACACAATGTCATTATTTATGAAAAACTAGACCAAAATGTGGGAACATTGTGTGAAAAATTAAGTTCCTGCCTTCCTAGGAGTTAGGGTGCTTTCACACAGTTTTGGTGCAGTTTTAACTGCGCTCCAATTAAACTTCCTTTGTTACCAGCAAGCTTCTTTCAGTTGTCTAAATTATTTAGAAAGCTGTTTCAAGTAAGTAATCAATTACTGTGTTTGAAGTCTTGTAGATTACAAACATCTAATTGATTACTAACTTCCCACTTATCCCTCTTATCCTGGGTGCCAGCATACCAGAGGAGCTGCGGGGATTATCATCCGTATACCTGGCAGCATCCCAGTTAAATATCAGTCTCCCTATTTAACTTGAATAGGAGGTATATGCGTTATAGGGATGGTGTATATGTGTTGTATATAGCGTACTCTTATTCACAAGCGAGATGGTAGTTTTGAATCCCCTGATGAACCCTAAAAAATGTATGGGGAAACGCGTCGGGATAGCTGGGATGAAAGGTTTTTGTACACGCATGTAGTGATATTGTCTGTCATTAAACGGAGCCGCCTTATCGGGCGAATACTCCACTGACAGATAGTTATATAGTGTACTGTATCATCTAGGTATGTAGTGGTAATATATAGGGGTTTAGATTGTACAATTTTAGATAGTTCAGTAAAAGTTATGTTTTAACAGGGATTATAATTTGCAGTGATACATTACAAATACTGGTAGTTGAGGGTTGATGATTTGGGCTTCTTTTTCAGCCACAATGTGAAGGCAATTTGCAGTTATTGCATCCACCATGAACTTTTCTATATAGCAAAGTATTCTGAAGTCAAATATGAGGTCATTCTAATTCATAGTCAAAGTTTGGCTGAACCTGGGTCATTCAAAAAGACAATGACTGCAATCACACTAGTAAATTTATAACAGAATGGCTAAAAAAAGAAAAGAATCAAGGTGTTGCAATGGTCTGGTCAATATCCAGACCCTAACCGAACTGAACTGCTATAGTGGGACCTTAGGAAGTTTCTCCAGAATGATGTGGGAGGCTGTTCAAATCCTACAGAAAATAATTAATTCAAGTTATTTCTCCAGAGGTGGTTCTACAAGGTATTGATTCATGAGATGTACTTAGTTTTTTTATACGTGTTTTTTCGATTTTGGCTTTATTTTTGTTAAATAATGACACGTTAGTGTAATTTTCCGTGTGTTGTTTATCTTTGTACCTTGTTCTCATGACTATGGTTTTTGCAATGTTTTAAAACTTTTTTGATTTTATAGTTTGGGATAATTACATAACTAACCAAAAGTGCTCGTTTATGCATTGCAGTTTATTGTGCTTATCTATAAGACCGTATGTCTGGGTGTTATAGGTATACGAAGAGGGCATAATTGGGAGACTTCATTAGGACCCTAGTTACCATGCCAAGCAATCAGCACGCTGCAATTGCATTATGTAGGGGACACAAGCAATCAAGTGACATCTAACAACTTGGCTGCCACTGTCACTATAAACCAAAGCATTTAAATGGTTAAACAGTCAAGATCAGAGAATCTGCATTTGCTCAGTGGTGTTAACTTTAATAAACACTCGACAACCATCTTGCATAAAGCAGTAATAGCTCCTAACCCTGCTTCATGTTTTTCTCTTCAACAATAAGTATACATGTAGGTCAACAGTTGGGGAGGGGTTAAAGATTTTAGCATTTTCATATTTTGTTCGGGATGATATTTTGCAAAAGTGACCAAAGAAAGTGCAATTTTTTCAGATGTCAAGTTTAAATTCACTTCTTAGTGGTAAAATGTCACTATTATCAATATATACTCTCACCATGCATTGAGAGAGCCACAACCAGCTGTAAACTCACACATTTTGGTTGGGTTGTGGGTGGTTCTATAGCAGTGATTGACATATCAGCTCTTTTCTTCCTAAATGATAATAGCTAATCATCATGGTGAGAAAACCTTTTTAACACAGGTCATCGCACAGACTCAGTTTGTGGATAACACCAGGTATTCAATGGTTATTCCCCAATTTTACCTAGCACTATACTATATATATAATCTGTAATGTGATGTTCAGAGGATCACATTTAAACAATGAAGCCTAAAATGGATATGCACAATCTAGTTTTTTAGGTTCCATTTTTTATATGGATTAGTTAATATAGCCATAACTTCTTCAGTAATGGGACTGAGATATTCTAGTCATAATAATGACGAAGAATGACATGATAAAGGATTTCATGAGACATTAGTGACATTTATTTTCTACTCATACCACACAGGTAGACAAAGTCATGTCTAAATTTTTTTGAAATAATCAATGAGTATATCTTGATTGCTAATTAACTGAAATATGTCTTATTATCTATAGGGCAAGAGGACAACAAGTAAGAAGATTGACCAAGATGTTTTATTTGTAGCAAGTAAGAGTTCCAAACTGTCTATGGGAGAGGTTAATAACGTCTTAACCTTTGGCCGAGGTCCTCATATGCAGATTGCAATTTCCAGACAAAAAGTGAGTATTATTTGTTTTACTAATGACATTAATTGCCAGTTTCATTTTTCTTTATTTGTTTGGGTGATATGGAGGTTGCAGTTGGCCATCCAGCATCGGTGGGGAACTACAGATGCCACAACCTCCATAAGCAACTCTGCTAATTCCCTTTTTCTACATGGGTCATACGTAGTATTGAGCGATTATTATCGACAAAGTTAAAATGGGCACGGTTTTTTTTTTAAAACGGTTTTTTTCAAATTCATTTTTAAAATTTTTGGGTTTTAAAAATCGGGGCGCAAAATTTTTAAAATATCGCGCCTTTTTCCCGCGTTTCCCTGTCTTTTTGGGGGGCCAGAAATAAGTTTTGAAAAATGGGAGCAGGGTGAGGGGGTGTGCGAGGTTCATGACGGGGATGTGTATGGTTGTGACTGGCTGGAAAAATACTTTTGCCCTTGTTTTAAATTTGAAAAGCCCCTCTGTTCATGATCAGTGTGGGGTTGTGTATCAAAAAAGCAGGACGTGTGCTCGGTCTTCTAAAAACGTTTCAGGGGATGCGGGCAAAAACACGACAGACAAAAGGTGGCGGGGCAGGGGCAGGCTTTTGAAAGGGAGGGGTAATTGTGCAGCCCAGCTCTGCTTTGCCCCTGCATTGAAATGGGTTTTTTTTTAAAACATTCTTGGCCAGTTTTTGGTGAAATGTTAGCTTTTTTTTTTGGGGCACCCTGTACTTTATTGGGGTTACAGATCTTTTCTTGTAACTGAAAGGTTTGTATTTGATAGGTGAAAAAATAAAAACCTTTTATTATCTGTACCCCGTTTTTAAAAAATTTAGGTTTTTTTTCCACTTTGGAAACAGCTCAGTTTTGTTTAAAAGCCCCACTTTGTTCTTTCAATGGGAAATACAAAAACCCCTTTTTATCACCGCGGGTGTTTTATAGGTGCAAAAAAACGTTTTTTTTCGTACACTTTTTAAATTAGGTTTTTTCCCACTTTGGGGGCGGGCCCATTTTTTTTTAAAAAGATCCATCTTGTACGGATATTATATACAGAAATTTGCTAGAAATTTGGCAGGTGTATTTCATAGGTGCAAAAACCACCTATTATTAACAGTTCCAAATTTTTTCCCGGGCCCCCCCATTTGGGGCCAGCCCCAGCTTTTTTCAAAGCCCCCACTTTGTATCAAAAATAGGATACGAACTTTTAGTACAGAAAGGTGTATTTATAGGTGAAAAAAACCCAGTTTTTTTTCCCGTACAAAATTTTAAAATTACGTGTTTTTCAATTTGGCGCAGCCCAGTTTTTGGTTCAAAGACCCTTTTTTTTTACTTACAATAGGAACAGAATTTTTAGTCAAGGGAGGTGTAATTTATAGGTGCAAAAACCAGGTTTTTATTGTCCGTACAAAAATTTAATTAGGTTTAGTTCACTTTGGGGGGGGGGGGGGGGCTTTTTTTTGTTAAAAGGGCCCTTTTTCTTGTAGGGATTTAATACAGAAATTTGCTAGAAATTGCAGTTGTTTTTTTCCTGGTGACAAAAACCACCTTTTATTATCCGTTACTTTTTAAAAATAGGTTTTTTTTTTCCTTTGGGGGAGGCCCCCGTTTTGTTCATAGAAAAACCTTTTTTTTTCAATTTGAATACAAAATTTTTTGTTTTACTGTTGGGTATTTCATTGGTCAAAAACCACCGTTTTTTATCCGTAAAATTTTTTAAAATAGCTGTATTGACGTGGTGGGGCCCCTAGTTTTTTTCAAATGGGCCAAAATTTGTACGAAAATTTTTGATAAAAAAATTTTTCTAGAACTTTTTCTCTTTTGGGTCATTGCTGAAAAAAACGCAATTTCTCTCCGTGTAACTTTTGAATAGTTTTATTGGGGCTGTTGAATCTCAGTTTAGCGCATTGTATGATGTTTGTTGAAAACTATAAATTTCCCTAGCCCTTTACTGGGCAGTTGAAAAATCCCGGGGGACTAAAAGGAAAAACACTTGTTTTTGTTTGGGTTTTTCCACCGACCGCATTTCACGGGAATTCTCTAGAAACATTTCAGTTTCCCTAACCTATTTGGGCCCTGAAAAGGAAAATTAGAGGGTTTTAAGAATAGCGGTGATTTCCCGGTCTTTTAAAAGGGAGACTTTAAAAAACTTTTTCCATCCCTTTTTTAAATTTTTATCTTTCTGAACATGGAGCAAAAATGCCGGGGGGCCCCCCCGAGCAAAGGAGGGGTGTAGGAGGTAGAGGTATGAGGGGAAGGTGCCCCTTTCCCGTGCGGGGCAACAAAACGCAACCCAAAGCGGATCGTCGGTTGCAGGACGTCAGGCCTGTCATCGCTGGGTCAGGGCCCGGGAAAATCTCAGAAAACAAAACAGCGTCCCAAAATCTTTTCCCCCTTCGTGGTTTTCCCCCAACCTGCTTCAGCAGTCTTACCTCCCATCCCCCAGTCACGGCCAAAAATTTTCCCCGTTTCACCCCCCAGCATCTTCCAGCACCCCGGGCCCAAACATGAAGCGAAGGCAGCCCAAATGTCCCCCCCTGTGGTAATCCATTTTTGAACACCTTTTGATGAAAAAAAAGCGGTTGGGGTCGAAGGCATGTTAAAAGATCAAGGGGCCCAAAAGGGATGATTTTGTCTGCTCGACCCCAGTTATGATCCCTTCAGAGGAGGAAAAGGGAAAACCGGGTCAATCGGAAAAAAATTAATGGGCGGGGGAAAACGCCTTGAAAGTGCCTCTTGTTTGTAGCCCGCAGCTCCCCCCCGAAGTAAAGGGACGACCAAGTCCCCTTGTTGATATGATAAAATTACGACTTTTTGCGGATCCAACGGTGGTCTTTTCAACAAAATTTTTGTTGCGAGCGTTCCCCCCATTTGGCCGAGGAGGAAGACGAGGGGGGTTGTGTCAGTATGGGTCCCCCCTCAAAAAGGGGGGAGGGCGGGTCGCCAGAAGTCCGCTGAGTTGATTCCGCCAGCCCGATAGCGGAAAAACCCCCCCAATGCTCCTCGCTTATCGCCATCGAAAAGGTCCAAAAACCTTTCCAAGGGGGGGCCTTTTTGGGAGCAAGCCTCTGATTCCCCCAGCGTGTCATATGCCGCCTTTGCCGTAAACGCTCAGTAGAGGAAAGAATTTAGGTGATTAACCCCCCCAAAACATGTCTGGAACATGCAGCGAATGCATGAGTTGAAATGGAGGCAAATTTCCCCCCAAAAAAGGCCACCCGTGCCGGGTTTCCCAACCACGTCAAAACCCTCTGTCTCTGCCTCCCCCTTTCCCCCCGCCCCCACCAAGCTTTCCCTTTCAGCTCCCCAGGGGTCTCCCCAGAGTATTGGACCAGGGCCAGCCTCCTTCAGCCTCCCCCGTCCCCGAGTACCACCAGCACCACCAAAAAACCCCATCCCAAAAACCCTTTTTTCCCCTTTTCCCCAGTTTAAAGGGCCCTGACGCCGTACAAGGCCGTCTAGCAGCCAGCCTTCTGTTTTTCCGGTTTGGGTGCAGAAAAAACATTTTAAACCCCCAAAACCACCCCAAACCCCAAAAAGCCTAAATTGTGGGCTTTTGCCAGGTTTTGGCTTTGGAAATGTTGGCCTTTTTTGGGTTTGGACCCCGAGGGGTTCCCCCACGTAGGGCCCTTGCCTCCCCCAATACCAGATGCCAAGCGGGCATTTTCTTGCCAAAAAAGGTCCTTGCCGGGCCCAGCCACGTGTCATTTTAAAATTTGGGAAGGGTTGTTGCATCTGTTCTGTAAAAGCCCCATTTTACTACCGAACGGGGATAGTAAGCAGGGCCCGGGGGAAAGCTATACCTCTGGGGACAGCCCCACTGGGGTTAGGGGGGGTGGATGTCTTGGGGGGGGGGGGGGGTGGGGATCTCAGGCTCGGCCCCGCTCTTCAAAACCGCAGGGTTTGGTGCAGGGTTTTTCCCCCCAAGGCCCTTGGTGGAAATAAAGTGCCAGGAAAACCGGGCCCGGGTTTTTTTTTTAAAATCGGGTTTTTGGAGCCCGTCCACCACAGATCAGGGCTGTGGAGGGCCCCTCCGCGGGGAAAACCGAGCGCTGGTTTGGGTAAAAGAACCCCCTTTGGGGGGGGTGCCAGGGGGCAAGGTGGGGGGTTTGGGGGGGAATTATAACGGGCTTAAAATTTTGGTTTTTTTTTTTGGCCACCCTTTTTTTTTTAAAAATTTCCCCGGTAGGTGGAACCACCCTTGCCTGGCCCCATGTTTTGAAACTTGTGTACAGATATTTCTAAAGCGCTACCGGGTCGGGGATGCCTGCTGGGGAAAGGGGCCTCGAGGTCTGAGTTCGCATTTCCGCCGTTCGCCCCTGCTAAAGGGGGCAGGTGAAAGAGCTTGCCCCTTCCTTGCCGTTTTAAAGAAGCCCCCAAAAAAGGGAAGTGGGGGACAATCCCCTTTCAGCATGGGCATTGTGGTGATCTTAGTTCTGGAACGATCTTTGGGGACACTCTGAAACATCAGGCCCCGCCAGCGAGGAGGAGGAGACGGACACAGATACGGACACGGAGCCTTTTTTCTCCATCGAATCCCAAGGGGCCCCACAGTTTCACAATTTTAACGGTCTTCATTAGGGAATGGTTGGGGTCAGAGCTAGTGCAAAAGGGGGCGCCTCCCGCTCTCAGGGGGGATTTTTATATCAGGCCCAATCCGGGCAGTGTTGAAGCTGTTTCCCGGGGGAAACAGGGAGGGGGGGTATTCCCCCCGGACCCCCAACCCCTTAACCGAGTCCCCGCCTTGGAAAGAGGTTGCGCGAATTTTGGGAGGAGGAGGAAAAATGAGGGATCAGTTTGCTAGTGCCCCCCACCAAAAGGGGTTGGGAAATCAAGGCTCCACCCTTTTCCCATGAGTGTTGGAAGCTCCAAATTTTCCCCCAACATGATCCCCGCCATTTAAGGGCCCTCAAAATGAAAAAACAGTTATGGGTGGCCAACCCCCCTGGATCCCCCGGGCAAAACAAAACTAGCACTTTCCTTTCCCCGCACCAAAAAAGAGGTAAAAAGCAGGAAATGGAGAAAATTGCTGATTGGCCAACTAGGAAATCTGTTTCGGTTTTGCTTTCCCTTCTTCAAAATGTCACGGTGGAACAACGCGGCAAAAGTGCAGAGTAGAGTGCCAAGTAGCCTTTGCGGCAGCAGCCCGGCAAAGTGGCGGAAAACCCAAAGGGGGGGACCTCCCGGGCATTGTTTATTTACCACCCCACCAAAGATGTAATGCAGGGCACAATACAACAAAAAGAGACCAGTTTAAGAAAAAAGGTGCACGGGCTTATCGCGTCTCAACACCGATGTTTTTGGATATGTTCCCGGGCCCAAAATTTACTTCTGGGTTTTGCAAAAAAGGGTGAATGGCCCCAACTCGGGCCGCCAAAGCCCCCCAAAAGGGTTGTCCCGCCCGAGCCAGGGGTTATTTCTGAGGGACCTTTGCACAGCTGGAGATTTATTTTCAGACAAACGCATTTGGGGTTTCCCCAATAAAATGGATCGTTTTATTTCATTAAGATGAATTTAGGCATGGATCTCTGTGGTTTTTGGTGCCCCCAATTGCCCCGGGGCCCCGTTTTGTTGCCGGGGCTACTTCACTTTCCCCTTCAAAAAAGAAATGGTCCCCCTTGAAAAAAAGTTTTTTTAAAATTTATAATTTCCTCTGCAATTTTTTTCTCAGTTCCCAAAAGGTCATTTTGCTGGTTTTTGCCCCCCCCCCCCCCCCCCCCCCCCCCCCCCCCCCCCCCCCCCCCCCCCCCCCCCCCCCCCCCCCCCCCCCCCCCCGGGGTGGAGACGTAAAAAAACACCAAGATTTCATGAAAAAAAAACCGTATTCCCTTTACTAACTTTATCTTTAGGAAAAATTTTTGCATTGTCAATGGTTTTGAGGTCATGTTGCTGTGAGAAAACAGCTATAATTATGGTCCTTTTGGGAAAAGAAATGTGGCTTTTAAGTGGCTTTTTTCCCTCACAATTTTTAATAGTGGTAGAAGTCATATTTATAATTTTTTGGGCCATGTTGCCCCGGGGATAAGCTATAATATGGTCCTTTTGGGAACCGAAATGTGGCATTTAAGTGGCATTTTTTCCCTTTCCCAAATTTTTTAAAAGTGGTGAGAAGTCATTTTTAATTTTTTTTGGGGAAAGCTGTTTGAAATTTCAGCAAAACAAAAAGGTCCTATTCTAAAAAATGTTGTTTCTAAAAGACATTTGTTCTTTTACAATTGTCAAAAGTGGCTCAAGGGGGATGTTTTTAATTTTTGGGGGGGATTTTTGCTGTAAAAAAAGCTAATAAGTTCCCATTTTAAAAAATGTTGTTTCTAAAGACATTTGTTTTTTCACCCAATTTTTCAAAAGTGGCTTTAAAAGGGGGATGGTGCTGTCAAAAAAAAGGAATAGGTTGGGGCACTGTTAATTTGGGGGATTGCAAAAAAGAAATTGTTTTTTCAACATTTTTAAAATAGCTAGGGAATTCCTGTAGTGAGAAACCCATTTAATACAAATTTAAAAAAAAGAAACAAAAACGTGGTGGGATTCCTCCCCATTTTAAAAAAAGGTTTTCTTTGAATTAAATACTAAAAAAAATTGCATGTACAAAAAAGTGATCCTTTCCTCCCCCCCCCAAATTTTACAAGGGGAAAAGGAAGACCCTTTAACAGATGTTGATTTCCCAGGGAAAAGGTATTTTCAATTTCTAGTTTTAATTTAAATGTGGTTTAAAAAAATCCTTTTTTCGGGACTTTTTTTAATCTGTGGGTCATGCAGGGTTTTAAAGGTTTCCCCCCCCTGCCCCGGTTCCCCCGGCAGGTTAAAAGTCAAAGTTTCCGGTTTTAACTAAAAAAGGGGTTCAAAGGACCTTTCCTTTTCCCCCGCACTTTTTAAAACTGTGGGTCAAGGGAAAGGGTTTTTTGGTCTTCTGTGGGACAGAACAGTATGTCAAAGTTTCCCGTTAACTAAATGGTGGTTCAAAAAACCTCTTTTTTAGGGACTTTTTTAAACTGTTTGGGGAAAGGTTTAATGGGCATACTGCGGTCCAGGGGCAGGCATAGTCAATGTCAAGTTCAACTAAAAGGGGGGGGTTTTAAAGCTCCTTTTTCCCGCACTTTTTTATCTGTGGGTCAGGCAGGTTTAATTTGGGAAATTTTGCGGTACAGGACAGATATAGTCAATTGGGCCAGTTCAACTAAAATGTGGTTTTAAAAAACTCCTTTTTCTGACCTTTTTTAATCTGGGGGGCAGATAGGTTTTAAAGGGTTCCAAACTGGTTCCAGGACAGGGTTTTTTTAAAAGTCCCGTTCAAAAAAAATGTGGTTCAAATAAATTTTCTGCCCTTTTGGCATTTTTTTTAAATTTTTGGGGCATGCAGGTTTAAGGGGGCATGCGTGGTACAAGACAGGGATAGTGGGGTGGTTTTGTGACTTTTTTTTTTGTGGCTTTTAAAATAAGGGGTGTTCCTAAGATGTAGCACATATTCATTTGCTGTTGTGGATGTTAATTCCCGCTTCTCCAGCCCCGTTTGGGTTGTAAGAATGAAGGGGTTGTTTTCCCCTCCAAAAGACTTTAATGGTCTTTGCGATAAACTATTATGGGGGCTATGGAAAAACGTCTTGAAAGTTGCCGATATTGACTATAGGGCCCCCATGAAAGATAGTTAATTAAAACGCCCCCCTCACTTGTCATTTGGCCCGTTTGCTGGAAAAAAATGCTAAAAAAGGACCCGGCCCCTGATAAGGTTAAAATTTATGTGGGCAATATGAGGTTTCTTAGGTCTTAATTGTTTTTGGGGGGTCCGTTGGGGTCTGTATTTTATTTAAGAAAGGAAAAAAGGGGGGCGGAAAGTATGAACTTTGGCGCAGGGGAAAGGGCCCGTTTAAAAAAGCCCCCCTTTAAAAAACTGTTGTTGGCCCTGAATATGGGGGGACCTGTTCTGTTTGTTATACATTTGGTGGAAAAAATTTTGGGCCCCAAAATTCCCCTTTTAAAATTTGGTGGTGTTCTGACGTTTTTGCTTCTGTTTTTTGGCCCTCGGGGCATTCATAAATGTGTCTAATCCTACGAATGTGGTGTAATGCCCCCAGAATGCCCCAAATTTTTTGGTGCTTAAAAAATTGTAGGGGCAAGCGTGGGCTGTGAAAAATTTTGATTTGGGCTGTTCTTACTCTCTTTAAAAAGGGGTACGACAGATTTTTTTGCAGCAACTCAGATGAGGGTTTAAAATTTTATGTTGATATCGGGCTGTTTAAATTAATCTAAAAAAATTCTATGAGGAAGTTTTTGGGGTTTTAGACTGGATTGGTGGGGGATTTGGGTTTTTTATATCTAGATTTTTAACAATTTGATATTGTGCCACATAAAAGGTGGTAAGTAAAATGAGAATGTTTGGACTGGGGGAAAATTTTGCAAGTGGGAAAGCGTAGCTCAGTGTTTAAAAAAAAAAAAGGGGGTGTTAACGGTGTTTTATCAGACTGGATCCCAGTTATAGGGGGGTCCCACAGGGGTCAGTTTTGGGCCCTACCCTTTTAATATTTTCATTAATGATTTCACAGTAGAAATTTTGATCTTTGCAGACAAAACTAAGCTCGTAAAGTAAACAACACAATTTGAGGATAATGTGTTATTCAAAGGGATCTGGATAAATTTGGGGGTGGGCAGAGAATGGCACATGGGTTTAAAACAGAAAAATGCAAGGTTTGCAATGTGAAGAAAGAATATTCCATGATTACTTATTAAATGGAAAAACGCTGGGGGAAAAGTGATGGAGAAAGACTTTGGGAAACTGGTGGACAGTAAAAATTATTGTAGACCGTGTCAGGCGCAGTGCCAGGCAAAAAGTCATTGGGTTGTTTGGGGAATGATGCAATAATGAGAAATTTTCTCCCATTATACAAAATCACTGGTCAGATCACACAGGGGGGTATTGGGGACAGTTTTGGGCACCAGTGAACAGGAAAGACATTTTAGAGGGTTAAACAGGTAAAAGGCGGAACAAAATAATAATAAAAAGGGTGGGTTTACTAAAATACCCCGAAAGATAGGAAGATTTTGGGTTTTTTAGTTTAGAGAAGAGACGGCTTCAGGGGGACAAATAAAAATTGTCATGACACGTGACAGACCCCCCGCTTTTGGGTTTGGTCCCCGGCCACGGCTATGGCGACGAAAACCTGGTTTTTAACAAAAAGCTTTGTATTCTTTGTTCCCGTGTGAACTGCCTTCCCCCTGTGTGTTAATTGATTACTGGCCAACGCCCGACCCAGGAACCCTCAGCACCTTTATTTTAAACGTGTTCCCCTCTTTGATTGACAGTTTTTGTTTCCCTATCCGGTTTTGTTTTCTTTCCCCAATTCCCTCTGCTCTGTGTTCACAGTTCCCTATTTTAGGTTTCCCCTTACCTGTCCCCTGTGCCTGTTATATTGGGTCCTTCCGATACCTGTGCTTGCTGTTCTCTTGTTGGTTTTTGGTTACCTGACTTTGCTTGCTTTGGCTATCCTTCCCCTCCTGATTTTGAAACCGCTTGCCAAAACAGTTCCGACCTGGCTGTTTACGTTTCTCTCTTCTGTCTCCGTTTTTGACTGGCTGCCCGCTTGTCCCAAAACCTTGTTCCCAAAGTTCCCTTTTTTGTGTTTGTTTGTTTGTTGTTCCTGTGTTTCCCGTATTCAGTTTTAAATGTTCGTTTCTGGTTGGGGCCCCCTTTTAAGCATAGTTGCAACTTTTGAAAAGAAAGAGCAGGGACTTGGGGGCGGGGGCGTAGCGCGCCGTGGAAAAATTTGCATGGACGCCCATTTGTTGGTATGCCAGCCCCTTCAAAAAAAGCCAACCCCCTCCACCAATGCATAAAAGGGTTTGGAAGAAAACCCGGTAGAGCCCCTTATAGCCCGGTAGTAGCCCCCCATAACGGTAGTGCCCCTTACAGGCGGTGTGCCCCCTTGTAAAAAGTAGATGCCCCCTCTGTAGCCCGGTTTTGAGCAAATTTGTAACCAGGTGGGCCCCCCTTTGTTAGCCAGGTTTTGGGGCCCCTTGTTAGCCCGGTAGTGCCCCCTTGGGGTTTCCCGGTAGTGCCCCATTGGTTGCCAGGGGATGTCCCCCCTTTTTGCCAGGGAGTGCCCCCATCTGTTAGCCGGTGGCCCCCCTTTTTTGCAGGGAGTGCCCCCCCTGTTGCCAGGTGTGCCCCCTCTGTTGCCCGGGTGCCCCCATTTTTGCCAGGTAGTTGCCCTCTTGTTAGCAGGGGAGCCCCAAAAATAATAAAAATAAAAAAAATAAAAAACCATTCCCTTTCCCGGCTCCCCGCAGCGCGGCCAGCTCCTGCCCCATCTCTTCAGCGGGCAGGGGGAAATGAGGCGCCCCGGGGTCATCCCCTGCAGCGCGCGTCACTTCCCCTGGCCCCTGACCTTTTGTCGGCGCACCACCGGCGGTAATACAGGGGGAGGAGGGGGAGGGAGCGACCCTCCTGCCTCCTCCCCGCACAGTGGGGGCCCCGGGGGCGGGTGAGGGGCCCGCTGCGGCCGTTCACCCGCCTTTTGGAGCGGCGGCGGCGCAAGAGTAGGCCCAGGTACTCTTGCCCCACGGAAATTTAAAAGGGCCCCCCCCGCCCGGGGCTCGGGGGGAATGCCAACTCCCCGGGAGGGCGGGGGGGGCCCCCAAATAGCGGGGACCCCGGCAAAAACGGGGGGGGAGTTGGGCATGTATGTTTTAAAGGAGGGTTAACCCCCAAAAAGACAGGGACGTTTGGGACCAGCATCGGGGCCCTCACTGTTGTTTCTTTCGTGTGCCCTTTGACCGGTCCCTTACAAATATGTTTAAAAATTTAAAGGTCAATATGAGACTTCCAGGTCTTTTGTCCCCAGGATGTATCCAGAAAAAGGGGGTCCTTACTTTTTGGGAAAGAAATTTCCTACTTTAAACTAAAAAGGGATTCTTTACTGTTAGGCAGTGAGACTGTGGAAACTCCCCTGCCAGAGGAACTTGTCATGGTGAATTCAAAAACGATTTTCCAAAAAGGGTCTGGTTTCCCATTCTAGATGAAAATAATAAAAACAAGTTATAGTGACTGGGTTTGGAGAAGGGTTGGGATACTTTTTCTAGATGAAATAAAGGAACAAGTTTATATTTGTCCGGATTCTGGAGAAGGGTTTTGGATACTTTTCTGTTGTAATAAAATAAAAAAGTTAGGGACCAGGATTCTGGAAAAGGGGTTTTGGTTTTTACTTTTCTACATGAAATTTAAAATAACAATTTTAAAGTGACTGGGTTTCTGGGGAAGGGCCCCGGGTTTCATTTCTAGATGCAATAATAGAAAAGTTATAGTGCCCAGGATTCTGGAGGGGTCTGGATACATTTTTAAAATGAAATTTAAATTTTAACCCAATTTTATAATGACCGGATTCTGGAAAAGGGGTTCTGGTTTACATTTTTACTTGTTTAAAATAAAAATTTGATAGTGAAAAGGATTCGGGGAGAGGGGTTGGTTAAATTTCTAGATGAAAAAAAATAAAAAAACAAGGAAAGGGTTGTTCACACGACGTTTTGGATCTGTTTTTGGAGGGTTTTTTAGGGAAATCCGTTTTTAAACCTGCGAAAATGGATGCAAACTGCCCCAAAAAGCGGTTTAGAAAACGCAACAGCTGATCCTTTTTTGGATGCTAAATTTTTTGCGTTTTGATGCGTTTTACGGATCCGTTTTTTTTTGGGTTCCCTTTTTTTTTTTAAATGCTTTTTTTTAAATCAAAACCCATCAAAAATGCAATTTTAAATTTTAAAAATAAAAAAAAAACCCAAAACAATTACCTAGAAAAAAAAAATTTTTTTTCCTAGTGTCAGTCAGCTGTACAAAACCCATGATTTTAGAAAAACCCCCCCTCCCCCTATTTTTTTTTTTTTTAAAAACCAAAAACCAAAATTTTTCAAACCCACCCCCTGTAAATTAAATAATAACAATCATGTATAAAACCCAAATAATTTTTTTAAAATTTAAATTATTTTAAATTTAATTAAAATATTTAGTATTTCTTTATATATATATTTACTATATATATATTTATATATAAAATTTATATATATATATATAATATATATATTTTATGTACATTATTTAAAAAGTACAAATTTTTTACTATTTTACAAATTTTTAATATTATATAAATTTAAAACTTTTGTATAGGTTTTTATTTATTAAAATTTTATATATATATACTATTATAAAACATTTTTTTTTTTTTATATATATATTTACATAAAAATTTTTTATTTAATAAATTTAAGAAAAAATTTTTTAAAAAATTTTTTATTTATTTTAAAACCAAAAACGTTTTTCGGATGCGTTTTTTTTCATCGAAAAAGGATCTCAAACGCAAACCCAAAAAGTTTGCCCGCGCTTTTTATCCCCTTTCCCGGGAAAGCCAAAAAGGGGCACCCCCTTTAAAATTTTTTTTGGGGTTTTCTCTTGAGTTTAAAAAGGGGAAAAAAATTAGAAGAAGTTATGACATTTTTTAATTTCCTTTTAAAACGGATCCAAAACGCATCGCGGAAAAAGGGAAAAAAAAGGGGCCCTCGGCAATCACTCCGGGGGTGGGAAAAGCGAGGGGCCCTTTTTCCATTTTAAAGCAAAAGTTTTATAAAAATGACAAATTGTTTTAGATGTTTTTTCGGAATTCCCGGGGGGGGTTTTTTTAAAACCGGGCCGTAAAAAGGGTCAAAAAAAAACGTGTAGTGAACAAGCCCTTATAGGTCCGGATTTGGAGAAGGGTTTGGGTACATTTTTAGATGCAAAAAAAAATTGAAAAAGGTTTTTTAGTGTCCAAAGGGTTTGGAAGGGAAAGGGTTCCCGGGGTTTCATTTTCCTAGTTTTAATAAAATAAAAAGTTATTGTGACCAGGATTTCTTTTGGGGAAAGGGGTTGGGCCCCGGATACTTTTTTAGATTTTAATAATATAAAAGTTAAAAGTGGGCCAGGATTCTGGAGAAGGGTCTGGATAATTTTCTGATTTTTAAAAAATTTTAAAAATGTTATAGTGACCAGGGGTTTTCCCGGGGAAGGGTTAGTTAAATTTCTAAAAAATTTCAATAATAGCCAAAATTATAGTTGTCCCGGGATTTGGGGGGGAAGGGGGCTGGAAAAATTTTTTAGATGTTAAAAATATAAAAGGGGGATAGTGACCAGGATTCCCGGAGAAAGGGGCTGGGGTACATTTTTTTAGATGTAATAATTTTAAAAAATGTTATAGTGACCGGGGTTCTGGGAAAAAGGGGCTAGATCATTTCTTGATGCAAATTTAATTTGAAACAAGTTATAGTGTCCAGGATTCTTTTGGGGAAAAGGGTTTTGGGTACCCTTTCCCGATGTAATTTTAAAATAAAAAGTTTTTTTAGTGAAAAAGGATTTGGAGAAGGGAAGGGGCCGGATACATTTTAATGTAATAAAAACAAGGTTTTTAGTGGGTGGGATTTGGGGGAAGGGTCCCCCCGGGTTACATTTTTAGAAAAGCAATTTTTTGAAAAAAATTATAGTGTCCAGGAAATTTTGGAGGGTGGGTTTGGTTCAATTTTTAGATTTTAAAAATATAACAAGTTATTTTGTGACCAGGGGGTTTGGGGGGGAAGGGTTTGGTACTTTTTTAGATTTTAATTTAAAATTTTAAAAAGTTATATTTACCAGGTTTTTGGAGAAGGGTCTTTATACATTTCTAGATGTAATAATATAAAAAAGTTATAGTGCCCGGATTCGGAGAAGGGTCTGGATCATTTCAGATTTTAATTAAAATAACAAAGTTTAGTGACCAGGATTCTGGGAAAGGGGGCTGGAAACATTCTTTTTGAGTAATAAAATAAAAAGTTTAGGACCCCGGTTTTTTGGGGAAAAAGAAGGGTCTGGATAATTTTTTAGATGGAATAATTAACAACGTTATAGTGACCCCGGATTTGGAAAAAAAAAGGGTTTGGGTACCCTTTTTAAATGTTAATATAATTTCCCTGTTATTGTGACCAGGGGTTTTGGGGGGAAAGGTCTGGAGCATTTTTTAGATGTAAACTATAAAAAGTTTTTTAGTGACCCGGAAATTCCCGGATGAAGGGTTTTGGATTTCATTTTAAATTTTTAAAAATATAACAAGTTTTTTAGTTTACCAGGATTCCCCCAGCGGGGTCGTTGGATCCAAGGGGGGGTTTTTGTTTGGGCCCGGGTTGGAAATCGGAAGGAATGGGTTTTCCCCTTAAAAAAGAGGACAAATCGGCCCTTTTACCTCATGGGGGGTTTTTTCCCCCTTTCCCTTTGGGGTCAACACTGTGGAAGCCCCCAATAGGGCTGAACTGGATTGGCCCCTCTGTCTTTTTTTTTTTTTTTTTTTGGCCTCACAAAAAATTTGTAAATAGGTAAATATTAAAAACCCCCCAAAATTTAGGGGAAAAGAAGGGTTTAAAAAGGGTTGGTGAGCAGGTACAAAATGACAAAAGACATGTTTAAAAGGGCCTTTCCCCGGGGGAAAAAACCAAAGGGGCAAATTTTCCTTTGGAAACCCAAAAAGTCCCGTGGATCCCTAATGTTTTTAAAGGGGGTTTTTGGTTGGGGTCCCGTATGGTTGCCCCTATTTAAATTTTTCCCAGAAAAAGGGGAACCCCTTTAAAAAAGGCCCCAATTCTGTGGAAAACCTTTTTAGGAAGTTTTGGGTTTTACCCGCATCAGAAAAATTAGCTAGTAAAAAGCTTTCCCTGTAGTCCTGAAAAATGGGTGGGATAATTTTAAAAAAAATTCCTGGGGGATGGGCGGGGGGTTTGATTTTAACCCAGAGAACAATTTTTGGGAAGAAGTGGGTAGGTGGGTGTAAATTGGTTTTTTTGTGGAAAATTTTTAGAGGATTGTTGCAGGAAGGAAGATTGTGGCTTGCAGAATGCATTTGCTTTTGGGTACAATAATGATTTCTTTTCCCAGTAGCCCCCCTGTTGACAAAAAGTGCTTTCTTTTAGAAAATGTATGTTAAAAACTTTTGACCCATCCCGCCTGTCTCAGTGCTATCTATCTATTATCTATCTATCTATCTATCTATCTATCTATCTATCTATCTATCTCTATCTCATATCTAATTATAATATCTGTCTCTATTTCATATCTAGCTATCTAAATACACAGAACTTTCCGCTGTAGAGACAAACTGTATTTGGCACTATATTGGGCATATTTGGCTGACACTATAATACACTCATCCGCTGCTGCATCTTTTTATATAAAGGGTTCAGGAATCCACATGAAGAGGTTCTGCAGCAGTACAAGTGTATATTAAAAAGTATAATGATTAGGAATAATCATAGTCAAAGGAAATTGCTGTCTTTTAATTTGTGGCCGTGTGCTTTTATACAATCATGAACCTCCCTTGTAACTTCTGTGCCAAGTCCCTGTTTGGGTCAACACTGGTTTGACTAAAGTTGTAAACAAAAAAATAAGGGGACATGTATGAAACCTGTCTAGGTTTAAAACTCCCCTTTCAGTTTTTTAGGGGTGTTCTGATTGGTTGCTATGGGCAACAAATAAAGTGTTAGACCTAGACAGTTTTCATATATAAAGCCCTAAGTTTTTTAACTCTATCCCTAACCCTAAATTAGGGTTAAGGTTTTTAGGCCTAAAAAAACATAAGTCTAACCCCTACTCAGTATGAATACAAATCCACAGAACACACAAAAAGGTTTTTGCGTTTTAAGTGAAAATGTATATTGTTCTTCATATATACTTTAAGTTACAATGATGCACTCCATATAATTAATTACATAAAAATTAATATAGTTGTGAGTCTTGGTCATTGTAGCGACCTTAATCACATAGATCGCATAAGGGACCGAGGCAAGAAAATAGGTATAATATGGAGGTGCTGGTAAAGAATATAGGCAACAAAAGGGCACTTCTGGGTACGTAGTAGCAAGCAGTAAGAGTGAGGAGAGCCAGTGACTAGAAGGAGCCAGCGATATGTCAGATAGTGGCTGCAAAGGGTTAGAGAAATGTTGTCAATTGGCGGCAGCCCCAACTTAGAGGTACAGAAAGAGATGACTTTTCTAGGCCAAAATTTTTTGAAAAAAATTTTAAAAATTTTTCCCCCTTTTTTTCAATTCCCAAAACTCTGGGAAAATTTTTACTTGACCCCAAACAAGTGTTTTATAAATTCTTATAATTTATTCTGCCAAGGATTAAAATTGTCCCATATTTGGATTCAATGAAGATTAGAGTTCATAAAGTATTGTGGTTGGAAAAAAAATAAAAGGGGAATTACCATTTTTTGAAATTTATTTTATAAAAAAAGAGGCTTCGGTGACTAAGTAATCATGGGAGATGGGGGGTCGGGAAAAGGAAAAAAGGAAAAGTATAATATTTCGGGGCTCCTATTTTGGTGCAGACAAAATCAATTACTGTATATATAGCAATAAGTGAAATACTTTTGGCTAGGGGGTATATTAAAGTAATTTATCAGGCTTTTTTTTCACCAAACTGAAAATTCATTGCTGAAACAGCGTGATATCCCCGCTTACAAGCAGCATTGATTCATTGCAGTTTTTGGACACGGATTTGCAATTTCAGACATGGTTTTGAATTTGAAGGGGGGATTTTTTTCCTTATATGTGTGAGGATTCAGCTTAAATCCCCTAAAGAATTGTAAAAGTGTGCGCCGGCCGGGCCCCCCGCCCCCCTCGGGAAGGGCGCGACATCCCCCCGGTCGCTGGGGCCCCCGGAGCCCCGCTCTGTTGCGGGGGGGGGGGGGTTTTAAAACCATTTTTTTTTCCCCCCCGGGCCCCAGGAGGGACACGCGGCGGGGGTGTAAGCATCCCGCCCACCCCCCTTTAAAGGTGGTTGCGGGTTTGTTGTTCAGAAGGGGGGGGAATTTTTTGCATGCCCTGGTGGCCGTTTTTGGGAGGTTTTTGGGGGTTTGGGAGAAAAAAGGGGGAGGGAGTCCTTCGGGATTGGTTCCCCTAAGCTTTTTGGTTAATGGGAGGGCCCGGGAAGGTGGGCTCCTTCAGGGTGTTTTCCCCCGGGAGCAAAATGGGGAGCCATAGAGTATGGCTTTTGGGCCCCCGAGCCAGTGGAGTTGGCTGGGGTAATGGTGGTTTTTTCCCTTGGGGGATTTTGGGTCAGGGCGTGGTACTCCAAAGGCCCTTGGCCCCTTTATTTGTTTTTTTTGGTTGTTGGGGTTTGTGTTTTTGCATGTTTGTATATATATATATATTTTTAAATAAAAAATAAAAATATATATTAAAATTTTAAATTATTTTTTTTTTTTTTGGTTAAATTGAGGTTAGGTTTTGGGTTGTGTATTGGTTGTAATATTTATATATATGTATTATCAGTGAGGGATTTTTATATTGTTTTATATTGATTGTTATGTTTATATGTTGTATTGTTAATAAAACGGCTGCCGTGGCCAATTCAATCCAAGACTGTAGTCGGTGTCTTTATTGGATGGGCCAAGGGGGAGAAGGGTACAGGGGGGAGGGAAAAGGGGGGGGGGGGGGCCGGTGGGAAGTATGAGGTGAAGGGTGCGTAGGGCAAAGCTGTTTCAGGGATGCCTTTGGGTCATGTCAGTTCTTTTTCCACACTGAAGAGAAAACAGTGCAGTGGAAAAACTGTGTCATGTGCAGTGTGACGCTAATTTTTCTTTGAAAATAATGTGAGGCAGATTGCAGTCTGTTTTGGATGCTGTTTCAGCACAGAATCCACTTCAGGAACAGTGTCCAAAACAGTCATGTGAACCTACCCTTAGCTAAATTGACTTTAAGGCTATGTCTGCACTGCTAGGGTAAAATGCAGTCAGAAATCCGACAGCGTTTTAACATCGTTGTACCATGTTTTTTGATGCGGGTTTGCGCAATACGCTAGGGTAAATTTTGGGGCCCCCATGAAAGAATTTTACTGGGATCCATGGAAGAAAAAAAAAAACTGTTTCCTTGCCCGGGGGGGGGGCCGGCGGGGTTTTTAAAAAAAGGGCAATAGGAAAAACCCTTTTTCAGCTGGGATTTTTTATTGGGTTCGTTGGGGGCAATGGTTACATTTTAAAATTTGGGGGATTTAAAATGAATTGTGAATCTCCGAAACCGGTGTTTGTTGTTTCGATAAGCCTAATAAGAAATAAAAAAAAAAAAAAAATTTGAAAAAAAATTTTTTTGGGGTTTCTGTGTTTTGAAAGCCATAGATTTCATGGGAAAGCCCGACTAAGGGGGTAAATTAAAAAACAGGACTATAAAGATTTCCTATCATTCCATGATCTGCGCAGTCCCGGTCTCTTCTTTAATTTGTTTTTATAGAGAGGAAGGAACTAACAGACAGACCAGGCCTTGCTGATAATACTATTTATTTGCTTGATTTATTTCCTCAGTATAAATATCAGATCTCAGTGTTAAAGTCGGAGCTGTGCTGTTTCCTTTTATGGCTTGAAACACTGGACAAAAAGAATGCTATGTCAGTTGGCAGGAGCTTTCTACAATAACAAGGCTTTACAGGAGTTAGCAGCGCACTGAACTGCAAGCCTGGCATAAATAATGCTTGCCGCTGGATCTGACTATTCGGAACACAAACCATGCAAAAGCATGATTAGCCCTGAATGCTTAGGAAGGAATTTCATTAGGAACAACGCTGGAAGATACTGTCTTGTGAAAAAGGAATTTTGCAAACACACAATGAACCTTTAGTTTGCCCTGTATGTGGACAGCATGTTATCTAGTTGTTCTGGTATCAATACAGCTTTATACATACAGTGCAGTTTTGGTGCAGTTTGCAATATTTCAATATATTCTAGGTTGCGTTTATGCCACCTCTGTAGTGAATGTTCTGCAAACCCGCTGTGAAAATCTAAAAAATTAGACTTTAAGACAGAAAAATGTATTTCAAAAGAACCTCCCAGTAGACATCAGTATATCTCTAGCCAGTTCTTTACCGGCCCACATCCCCCCATTTCTGACTAGGCACATGCAGGCAAGTACACGCAGGTGTGAGCTTGCAAAATAGAAAAAAGGAAAAAAGAGAGAGGAGCGCTCCCTGGTGAAATAAATCTTGTTGGATTGATAAAATATACAGGTGAATAACATACTCACCTGTCAGGGTTGTGCATCCAGGTTGGCACAACTCACTGCTCGCTTACAATCAATATCTGATGTATAGTTGTACACCGCCTCATGGGAGTCATGAACCTGACGAAGCGTTTTTCTTTTAACACGAAACGCGTTGTTCTAGAAATAAAACAATTTATTTTAATTCATAAGACCTGCGCTGACATCTAAGTACACGCCGATCCGACAAAAAATGTCAAAGTCGGACTTCAGGAAAACCGGATATCCAGGATACTTGTATCCAGGATACTTTGTAATCTACTTTTCAAGCTTGGTTATTCTACAAATTTTTTCTGTGATACGTTAGGCTTTATTTATATGTAATTTTTATATTATATTATTTGTTAACTTTTTTGACATTATATTCTTATATTATTAATAATTACAAAAAACATTAAAGAGGTTTTCTCACTACAAAGACTAGCTGTGAACATAAAGGGACAGTTAAATGAAGATTTTTTTCTAAATACATTGGTCAATAGATTTTAACAGACGGACGTCTGTTATCTAATTATATCTAACAAGATTAGCTTCACTCAACAAAAGGTACATGTGCTGTGAGGACTGAATAGAATGGCTTTAGCTGTAATCTTGTTAGAGGTAACAATCTCCTGCACTGTCTAAGTTGAATATGCTAATCACTGCTGTAGAACCACTCACAGCCTGAGGAGACAGTGTATTATTATTATTTATTTTACAGCGCCATTGATTCCAGGGCGCTGTACATTCAGGGGGTTACATACATAACATAAGTCACACAACTACCATAGTGACAATCTGTGACTAACAACAGGTACAGAGGGAGATAGAACCCTGCCCGCGAAGGCTTACAATCTACAAGGAAGGGGGAAAGAGACAGGAAGTGAGGGGCAGACATGTTTGTGGGGTAGTACAGTAACAGCGGGGTTATTCTAGGTTGTAGGCTATCCTGAAGAGATGGGTTTTCAGGTTGCTTTTGAAGCTGGTGAAAGTGGGGGACAGTCTGATGTGTTGGGGTAATGAGCTCCAGAGTATGGGGGAAGCATCAGAAAAATCTTGTAGACAGTTGTTTGAGGAGCTGACAAGAGGAGAGCAGAGAAGAAAGTCCTGTGAGGAGCGGAGGTTGCGTGAGTGGAGGTATCTGGAGATTAAGGCAGAGATATAAGTAGGAGAGAGGTTATGGAGAGCCTTGTAGGTCATGGTTAGTAACTTGAAATTAATGCGCTGGGCAATGGGTAGCTAGTGCAGGGATTGGCAGAGGGGAGAGGCAGAGGAGTAGTGAGGAGAGAGGTGAATAAGATGGGCAGCAGAGTTGAGGATGGATTGAAGGGGAGCAAGAGTCCTAAACGGGAGGCCGCAGAGCAGGATGTTGCAGTAGTCTAGGCTGGAGATGACGAGGGCATGGACCAGCATTTTTGTAGTGTTAGGGTTAAAGAATGAGTGGATTCGTGAAATATTTTTCAGGTGGAGGCGGCAGGTGGAGGTGAGCATTTGGATGTGGGGTTTGAAGGACAAAGCGGAGCCAAATATTATCCCAAAGCAGTGGACTTGTGGGACCAGTGAGAATGTAGAGCCGTTGACTATGATAGAGAGATCAGGTGGAGGGATGGAGTGGGAAAGTGGAAAGATAATGAATTCGGTTTTCTCATTAAGTTTTAGATGATGGGAGGAGAATAAGGAGGATATGGACAACAGACAATCTGGGATCTTGGACAGTAGAGAGTTAATGTCTGGGCCGGAGATGTAAGTTGGGTGTCATAAACCCATACAGGGGGTGTTTAAAGCCTTGATGCATAGCTGACACAGACCAATAGTGTAGATAGAGAAGAGTAAGGGACCCACGACTGACCTCTGAGGGACACCAACAGAGAGAGGGCGAGAGAAGGAGGTGGTGCGAGAGTGAGAGACTCTGAATGTCCGATCAGTGAGATATGAGGAGATCCAAGAAAGGGCTGAGTCTGTGATGCTGAGCGATGAGAGGATTTGTAGCAGGAGGGAATGGTCCACAGTATCAAAGGCAGAGGATAAGTCTAATAGGAGACGCACAGAATAGTGGCGTCAGGCTTTAGCAGTGACTAGGTCGTTCGTGACCTTGGTTAGGGCAGTTTCTGCAGAGTGATGGGATCGGAAACCAGATTGCAGTGGGTCAAGAAGAGAGTTAGAGGACAGATGGGAGGACAGTTGAAGGTAGACGTGTTATTCGAGGAGTTTAGAAGCAAATGGAAGCAGTGAGATGGGGCGATAGTTGGACAGAGAGGAGGGGTTAAGAGAAGTTTCTACAGGATGTGTGTGATGGTAGCATGCTTAAATGATGAAGAGATGATGCCAGAGGTTAGTGATAGGTTGAAGAGATGGGTGAGAGCTGGGAGAATAACACTGCTGAGGTCTGGGATGAAGTGGGATGGGAGTGGATCAAGGTTACAGGTAGTGATGTTGGATTTGGAGAGTAGAGAGGAGAGCTTGTCATGAGTGACAGTGGAGAAGCAACTTAGGGGGTGAAGTGCAAGGTGGTGACTGTGGGAACTGTGTGGGTAGAGGGGCTGGCGGTGTGGACTGCGCAGGCATGGATGTGGGCGGTGGGGACAATGGAGTGATGCTTTCTCTGATGAGGTTGGTCTTGTTTAGAAAGTTGGTGGCAAAGTCATCTGCTGAAAGGAGGGATGGGGGAGGGGGTGCTGGTCGATGGAGAAGAGAGTTGAAAGTTTTGAATAGTTGTCTGGGGTTGTGAGACAGGGAGCATATGAGAGTGGTCAAGTAGTCTTGTTTGGCTGAAGCGAGTGCAGATTTAAATGTGTGTAGTGATTGTATGAGGCAAAGGTCGTCGGTAGAGTGGGTTTTCTTCCAGCGGCATTCAGCAATTCTGGAAGCTCACCTCAGCTGTTTAGTGGAGTCTGTGTGCCAGGGTTGTCTGTTTGTTTTGTGGGTTTTTTTGTGCGTGAGAGGGGCGAACAAGTCAAGAGTGGAGGTGACTGTGTGGTTATAGAAAGCGGTGGCTGTGTCATCAAACAAGGATATGGTAGAGAGAGATACAAGAGAGTCAGAGAGTGTGCGAGTGCTAAGGTTTTGAAGGTTCCTGTGGGGGTGTACTAGATGTGAGACAGGAGACCTAGGTGGGGAGGAGATTGTGGTGAAGGTAAGAAGGTTGTGGGTGGTGGGGACAGTGGGGTGATGCTTTCTCTGATGATGTTGGTCTTGTGTAAGTGTAAGTTCAAAACTGCTAAGACTGCTAAGACTCAGTGAAACAGCATGGACAGAAGGCTGCAGAGCTCTAATTGGTTAAAGTCTGTTAGTAAAAAATATAAAAAAGCCCATGTGCCACTGATAAGATACAGGAGGGAGTGATGCCACCATCCCGACCAACCTGGCTAGGCCTGCTACAGTAGAGAGAGGTGGTCAGTAACCTAGGAAACCTTCTGTAAACATTCAGGAGATAAGGACTGCTTTAAGTCTAAAATGAAGCAGGATAGTAATTTATTTGGTTATAGTTTTTATTTATCTGTCCCTACATGTTTAAAACTAATCATTGTGATGGGAATAACCCTTTAAATAGGATCAAACAGAGCAGGAACAAGTAGAGGCTAATCACTCAAAAATGAATATTAGATTACCTAAAGCTGACAGATTCCTGGATATAACATTGATGGCCTATCTGTAGAACAGACCCTCAATGAGTGATTGGTGAAAGTCCCAGGTGAGACTGAGCTGTAGTACTAGACACAGAGATGTAGGGATGTTGCTGTGCCTGGTACACAGTGAAGGGGCTGTGGTGACCATTGAAGCCTTTTTGTTCTGCTGACCCCCACAATTAAATAAGCCATCTCTGTTATATCCAGTAAAACCCCTTTAAGAAAAATCAAATCCAAAACTATTTGATATCTGCAAACAGAATATAAAGCAGACTTATATAATCATGTTGTCAATAACATATCACTAAGGGGAGAACATTGCCTTGTGTAATCCCAGCTTTTCACATTGCCTTATAAAGAACTGCTACATAACGTTCCTTTCTTGCTGAGGCCTGCTGCTACTGAAATCCACTCTTTTTCTAGGAGTGTGCCATGCCAAATGTGGAAAAGAAAAGAGAGAAAACCAAGAAGAAATGCAAACCAGAAGAAAACAAGGTAAGCAATGCCAGAGCTAGCATTTGTTACCACCTAATCCGAAAGGGGGAAAGTACAGCATAGTTTAGTACAGTGGTTCCTCAATGTACAAGAGCAGTCGATTCTGGGGTGGTCATTGTATGTTGAAACCGTAATTCTATGGAAAACTGATAATTGGATCTGAAGCCCCAAAATGTCATCAGCATGGTGCAAAATGGAGAGTAAAGAAAATAAAGTAGATAGCTTATCCCACTACATGGTGGTGACAGCTTTGTTTTATATCTCTGACAATATACTATATATCTGTTTTGGGTAATTTCAATTAGTTTTTTTGTTATTTTGTTTATTCCCCTGAAGAACCATCATCTAATGTAGGGAAACACGTTGGACTTTGAGCTGACCATATTAGATTTGATATGCCCATTTTTTATATATACATAACCCTTTTGTTGTATTCACGTTTAGTGGTTTATAGGTTTAGCCTCCTTAGGATGGTCCATGCCGGTTAGGTAGGGTCTAACAGGGGTTTCTTAGGTAGCTGGCTATTTATTTTAAGCGCAACACCTCCATTTGGATCATTCAGTGTGAATATTTCCATATTAAAGAGGTGGAGTTTTCTTCATATCAACAAACTCCCTGATCACGTGAGTTGAAACATATGAAACTGCTGTGACGATCGACTCTCGTCTGGACGCCCTCCTGGCCCGTCCTGGGGGTTCTTTAGCTCTCGGATCGCCACTTGGGTAAAACAGATTGGCACACTGACAGCAGGGTTCAGTTTAACTCTGGCCTTAACCAGCTTTATTTAGGCACAGGAGAACAGAACAAAACCTCAGGCCGTCTGGCCACTAAACACACATACAGTAGAACACCCTCTCTACCAATGGCCTCGGCCTATCGCCGAGCACCATGCACACTTTCCCCACACATGGGTCAGACTTCTCTCCAAGTCTCTGTGGGGGCAAGAGCCTCTCTCCAGCTCCTCTGCTCCCTACTCCCAGTTCGCTGACCACACCCCCCCCTCCCCCGATCACCTGTAGTAGGAGGCCTCTGATAGCCCTACAGGGACAGGCCCAAAACCTGGCCTGGAACGTGGGGACGGCCTTCCACCCAACGCTACGACCGTCCCGGGAAAGGAGACCCATACCTGGCTGCAAGACAGCCATTCTAGCTACATGTGTCAGTAACTTATTGTTACTGACACCAGCAAGTCTCCTTCCCCCACCGAACCCAGACATTCGGTGGCACGTTTGTAGCAGGTACCCTGCTGAATTCCACCTAGTGGCAGAGACCTGCAACTGCACACGGTCATTCTGCCACACTGCTTATTACACTAATTAATTGTTGCTGTTCAGAGATAATGTAATACAACTATATGTATATATCTATATGTTATGTTTTGATTTCTTCTTTTATATTAGAATAATTAAAGGTTAAATTTTAGCTTTGGAAAAAAAAATTCTGGATTTGAGATGTGAGCTAAATAATTTGGTATCTTCTAATCAGTGAATTCGCCTAATCCAGATAAAGTAAACCTTTACATATATCATCGTAAGGAGCTTCTTTGAGTCATGCACATACACGATTTACTAGAAAAAAGAAAATGGGGCCCTCAGCTGGTGCCCAAAGGAGCCGCTCATCCCGGCATATGTAAGAGCAGTACAGGACATGTAGTACCGCACTGTACTGTAGAGAGGCGCTATAGACCGCCAATCACTGCATGCACCTCACTAATACATGTAAGAGCAGTACAGGACATGTAGTACCGCACTGTACTGTAGAGAGGCGCTACTAGACCGCCAATCACTGCATGCACCTCACTAATACATGTAAGAGCAGTACAGGACATGTAGTACCGCACTGTATTGTAGAGAGGCACTATAGATCGCCAATCACTTCATGCACCTCACTAATACATGTAAGAGCAGTACAGGACATGTAGTACTGCACTGTACTATAGAGAGATGCTACTAGATCGCCAATCACTGCATGCACTGCACTAATACATGTAAGAGCAGAACAGGACATGTAGTACCGCACTGTACTGTAGAGAGGCACCATAGACCGCCAATCACTGTCTGCACTGTAAAATGTAAGTGCAAGTAAAATGTCATTACTAATTGGCTGGATCTTCCATCAATAGTATGTGTTCCAGATCGCCAGTGTTTGGACATGCATATTGAAACCACACTCAATTTACAATGTCCTAGGAAATACTATTCTATGTTGAAAATATTGTATTCTGGTAACATGAGGGACTACTGTAGACAGAACATGTCATTTGACAGCATATATAAGTCAGAAAATAATTAAGTATCCCCATTAAAGAATCCATAAAACAAGTCCATCTAAAGGTAGGAAACTCAAATTGGTAAGTATAGTATAGGACAAACTCCCTTTCATCACCAATACATAGTTACTCCAAACACGACGTCCAGATCCTAAGAGTGTGAAGCTCCTTAGTGGGATTTGGTATAGACTAAAACCCCCAGCGTCTACCCTCTTGAGGTTAGTTCAGTGCAAAGGTGCATGGTAGGGGCACTAACAGAGTGAGAGTGAATGTTGAGGGTTACTTAAAAGTACAGCAACCTTCACCATACTCTCTCTTGGGGTAAGTCGAGTGTAAAAGTGCATGATGGAGGCACTATGGGAGTGAGGGCAAATGCTGAGGATTGATTGTCAGTTATTTCTAATAAATATGGCCAGGTAGCAGAAATGGGGAACATGGTAAGAAGCAGGGACCAGGACAGGAGAGGAGGTGGCAAGTACAAGAGTTGTGCTGAGTGAGATATGTATCTGGTGGCCATTTGCTGAGACACCAACATGTGCAAGACTTACCCAATTAGTAATTTGTAGTAAATTGTTAGGGTAATGGCACATTATTGTAATGTCACACACCAGAGGCGTAACTTGGAGCTCCGAGGCCCGAGTGCAAAAAGTGAAATGGGGCCCCCCCAGCTGCCATGTGCCACTTACAATGCTGGCATCTCCTTATGTGGCAGAAGGGCTTTTGGGCCCCCTCAGGCTGCAGGGACAATAGCGACTGCTACCTCTCCACCTCATATAGCAATCCCCCCGTCACAGACTACAGGTGGGTATAAAGAAATTGCACAATTGGCCTAATATTTAAGTATAGTAAAGAATCCCTTTTCATGTTTATGTAGAAACCTTCTTTTATTATTATTATTATTATTATTATTATTATTATTTATAATAAAGTGCCATTAATTCCAGAGCTGTCTACATTCAAGGAGAGTTACATACATAACATATGTCAAACAAAGCACAATGTCAACATTAAATAACAACTAAATAAATAATAAAATGAACAACTTGTAGAAAAGGAGAGGGCCCTGCCCGTGAAGGCCTACAATATATAGGACAAGGTAGGAGGAAAGAGACAGGAGGTGAGGAGCAGACATGTTTGTGAGGTGGTGGAGGTGCAGCAGGGTTACTGTGGGTTATAGGCTTTTGAAGAGTTGGGTTTTCAGGTTCGTTTTGAGGGTTGGTTTTGAAGCTAGTGAAAGTCGGAGCGAGTCTGATGTGTTGGGGTAATGAGCTCCAGAGTATGGGGGAAACACGGGAGAAGTCTTGGAGACGGTTGTGTGCGGAGAGAAGAGCAGAGAAGGTGGTCTTGGGAGGAGTGGAGATTGCGTGAGGGGAGGTATCTGGAGATTAAGGCAGATATGTATGGATGGGAAAGGTTATGGAGAGCTTTGTAGGTCATGGTTAGTAACTTGAACTGAATTCACTGGGCAATGGGTAGTCAGTGAAGGGAATGGCAGATGGGAGAGGCAGAGGAGGAGCAAGTAGAGAGGTGGATCAGACGGGCGGCAGAGTTGAGGATGTTTGAAGGGGAGCACAAGTTCTTTCCTCTAAATATAGAGGATACCCTTTGTTCTGGATACAGTCCTGGGTATAAATATATGATGGGGGAGATCTCTATATTGACCTTTAATATATGTATACATATTTATTAGGTTATCCTCAATCTAAACTAAATAACCCTAAATATATAAAAAATAGTTTTATGTAAGTTGTGGCATAAACTGTGTCAGATATTCATGCTTCTAAGGACACTTCTCAGACAGCAAGCTATTTTTTCACTCATCATTTGTGAACTTCTAACATCCTTGAAAATGTTTTGCTTTTTGAAGCCTGGTGAAAACTATGAGGTAAGCTGCTCGGACTATCCTCTGACAATGTCAGCCACGGAGCACAGCGAGTATGTGCAATGGAAGAAAGAGCGTGAACAAGTTGACAATGAACGGCTGGCCCGACAAAAGAATTCTAAAGGAGAGTGGCGGCGTACCTGGGATAAAGGGAAAACTGAGGAACTGTAAGTGTAAGCATGTTTTATAATATATTATATAATTGTGTACTCTTTTTATCATTGTATGAAAAGATTAGGGCTTCATATATGAAAACTGTCTTGGTCTAAGACTTAATTTGGTGCCATCAATAACAAAGAGCAAAGGTTGAAAAGTACAGTCCTGCAATCCTGACCACTGTGCTCCCTCCTACTGATAAGACTCAGCAGGGAGTGAGGTGGCGGTAATCTAGAAAACCATCTGTAAATCAGGATAGATAACTTGCTGTATCTTTGGAATGAAACAAAATATGAACAGAAAAGTGTTTAGTAAGAATGTTTATTTGCCTTTGCCAACATTTTTAAAGCTAATCAATAAAATGGGAATTCCTATTTAACTTGTCCACCATATTTTAGAATGAAAGGAGCAGCTCCCAGGCTTCCATTAAAAAAAAACAAAAAAAAAATCCTTAATACGTGCCTTCCTCCAGTTATCTTTCTCTATACCTTATGTTAGTAACAAGCTTTAAAGACTACTAAGCTCTTTTCATCAGACATTAAGTGCATCATGGGAATGCAGACTATGTTTGGGTATTTACGTCCCTTAACGCTGTACTAAAGTAGAGAACATTCTAAACTCCTTAATGACCACTTTCGATGGTGGGCATTGCAGGTCACTACAGATAGAGGGGTTTTGTGGTGCAGCTGAGCTAGGAACAGAGCTGTATTCAACAGTCCTGTTTATAGAGCAGTCTCTGTAAGTGCTGGGAAGTGGAGGAAACCTCCGCTCCCCAGCGCTCAACCCTTTGATTGCCACGGTCAGTGAAAGCAGTATAATCAAAGGGCATTCCTCTGCTCCGTTAGATGATCGGGACTGCTGGTGACACAGTGGAGCCCGGAAACGTCTATACAGTCAGCCCTGGGGACCTGGAGTAGCCTCAGGGCTGTCTGTATTTCAAGTCTGCGTTAAGGGCAGACTGTGTGCTGCCCTGTCTGCTGCCTGTGTCATACTGACACCGAATCAAATGTATTTGCATGTGATATGCTAGTAAATTACTAAGTGTAAAAAAAAAGTAAAATAGTTATCCCTTCATGGGATTATAAGTAAAAAACATAAAAAGTGTAGAAAAAAATAATAAAAATGAAATAAAAATAAATATCTAATAAAATATTATCGTGCCTACACTACACACAAAAAACCTGCACACATTAGGTATCTAAAATAATCTATACAATTAAACAAAAAAACAAAAATGGGAAAAAAAATCACAATAGTTTATATGTGAACTCAAACTATGGCCCCAAAAAGTACAACTTCTCCCACATAAAACAAGAACTCATACAACTGCTTCATTGAAAAAATAAAAAAAAATTACAAGTTGAAACGCAATGAGGTAAAACTAAAAAAATGTGCTGGTCATTAAGTACTTTTCAGACCTGGGGTTAAACTGACAGCCAACAGGTGCACACAGACACACACTATATTGCAGTCTGAGAAACAGTATCTCCCAAAAGTGAGTACACCCCTTACGCTTTTGTAAATATTGTATTATATCTTTTCATGGGACAACACTGAAGATCTGACACTTTGATACAATGTAAAGTAGTCAGTGTGAAGCTTGTATAACAGTGTAGATTTCCCCTCAAAATAACTCAACATACAGCCATCAATGTCTAAACCACTGGCAACAAAAGTGAGTACACCCCTAAGTGAAAATGGTGGCTTTGTGTTGAGTCACTTGAGGGCACACCAAATTTACACGGTTATACAAGCTGTGCACTGACTACTTTACATTGTATCAAAGTCTCATATCTTCAGTGTTGTCCCATGACAAGAGATAATACAATATTTACTACAATTTGAGGGGTGTAGTCACTTTTGTGAGATAGTTTGTCAGGATTTCAGACTGTAGCATGAGTTCCTAGGCATCAATTATCTAGAACTTCTACTCCTTCTAGAGGTGTTCCCATTTCAAACATATATGGCATATTAGATCTTCCACCTCTGGGTTCTGTACCTGTCCAGAAAATGGACCCCTGGAAGCCTCCATGCAGAAGGGAGGCTAGGTCACATTTGTGTGGCACACTCAGTTCACTTGAGTGAGTGTTCCAAGAACCAATGAGCATGCCACCTGTCTGATATTGGAACTACCATAGATCTAAATGGAGAGTGCCAAGCAAGTGCAATCTCGTCTCCTTTCTGCATGGTGACTTTGGTTGCCTTTTCTGAAGATAGGCATAGGTCCCAGAGGTAGAACATGCATCCATCCAACATTTATAGCATATACTATCAATATGCCATACATGTTTATATAGCACACCTTTTTTACCAATATGGTGCAGAATATGCTAATAGTAAGGGTTGTTTTTTTAAATCCCCTAATGCCTGGGCGTCATGAAATAAAGAAATAATAATTGGCTGCAGCATCACATGAATGATAGACGTTGTGGAAGAGTAGCAACTGTACTAGAGCTGCAGTGGTTTTGGGAGTAGGGGAAGTTACAGCTTCTTTTTTTTTTTTTTTTACTTTATTATATTCCAAGGCAGTAGAGGAATTTTTAAAACTCTCACACAACCCCGAAAAAATAATGTGGAGGCTCTTGTGTATGGCTGTTATAGTTAATATGCCATTTATGAGAGAAGCAGTCTCATCACACAACATTTGTCCTATCTATAGGTAGCAAGTGATATAGATCAGTGACATAGGTTGAAGTTACATTTTATAGGGATACACAGAAGACTCTGCAGTATGAGAAAGGGGACAAGCGTTCTGCCTCCATTGCTTCCTGCTCGTGAGTGATAACTTTCTATCTGTCCACTGTTACCGGCAAGAGGCAGGAGAGAGCATTGTCAAGCTGCATCTCAAGAATACAAAGGAGATTCTGCACACAGCATACACAGATGGTGTAGAGAGGAGTGTGATTAAGGAGGAGGAGGTGTTATAACTCTCTAGATAATTGTTGTAGAGACTCGCCAACAATATTATTGCATTCCTCAACTTCATCATCTCTTCAGTGGATTTTAGATTCAGACTTTAAAATTTAGACACAGATTTAGCCATTTTTTATGTAGATTAGCCCAATTTGGGTGGTTCTGGATCAACGAGGAATCTAAGCTAAGATTTGTGTCAAAGAATTGACATGTCCTCTTTTTTCACATCATGATTTTAAAATCTTCAGCAGAAAAAATATGTGTCGCAGCTCATTATATAAACTATGTTGTGGATTTCCCATTAAAATGAATGAAATTCAAATTTGGACGTGGAGTCTGAAGCAGAATCTGGGTCTGATTCCACATCAAAATCTGTCATATCAACATGCCCTTAACATTGCCATCTGCAAACGTGTTAGTTGTTTCTGATCATTTAGGTACTGCCGCAATCAGCCTATCTATCTATCTATCTATCTATCTATCTATCTATCTATCTATCTATCTATCTATCTATCTCTATCGTGGGTTTGAAAAGTATTCGTACCCCTTGAACTATTCCTCATTTTTAAATGTTACATTCACAAGCATAAATGTATTTTATTGCTATTTTATGTGATAGAACAATACAAAGTAGCAGGTATTTTTGAAGTATAAAGAAAATGATACATGCTGTTCCAATTTTTTTGCAAATTAAAAAACTGAAAAGTGTGGTGTACATATGTATTAAGCCTTCCTGAGTCAATACTTTGAAGGACCAAAAAGGCTGCTGTATGTCTTTACTAGCTTTGCACATCTACAGGCTGGAATTTTTGCCCATTCTTTGCAGAAAAGCTCTAGCTCAGTCAGATTGTTTGGTGAACATTTGTGAACAGTAATTATCAAGTCCTGCCACAGATTCTCAATTGGATTTAGGTCTTGACTTAACACATTAATATGCTTTGATTTAAACCAGTCTATTGAAGCTTTGGTTGTATGTTTAGGGTGCTTGTCCTGTTGGAAAGTGAACCTATGCTTCAGACTCTGGGTTTTGTAGCCTCTAACAAGTTTTCCTCCAGGATTGCCCCATCCCCCAGTCCCTGCTGAAGCACAGCTTCCCCCCAGTGTGATGCTGCTACTGCCATGCTTCAGCGTTGGGATAATGTGTTCAGGGTGATGTGCAACCTTTCCTCCATACATAATGTTTAGCATTTAGGCCAAAAAGTAAAATTTTGGTCTCATCTGCCCATAGCCCATTCTTCCACATGCTTGCGGTGTCCCCTACATAGCTACATAGCTTTATTGCAAACTGCAAACAAGACTTCTTTCTTTCAAGAATGGCTTTCTTCCATAAATGCCAGATTGGTGGAGTACACGACTGATAGTTGTCCTGTACAGTTGTCCTGTGGAGAGATTCTCCCACCTGAGCTATGGATCTCTGCAACTCCTCCAGAGAGAATCTTGGCTACTTCTTGAAACAGTGTCCTTCTTGTCGAGACTGTCAGTTTAGGTGGGCGACCTTGTCTTGGTAGGTTAATAGTTGTGCCATACTCCTTCCATTTATCAGACGCTGGATTCAACATTGCTCTGTGAGATGTTCAGAGCTTTGGCTATTTTTTAAAACCTTACTCTGAAATACACTTTGCCACCACTTTATCCCTGAACTGTCTGGTGTGTTTCTTGTTTTTTATGATGCTTTTTGATCACTAATGTTCTCTGAAAAACCTCTAAGGCCTTCAGAAAACAACTGTTGCTATATAGAGAATAAATTACATGCAGATGTACTCTATTACTATTTAGGTGACTTCTTAAGGCATTTAGTCACACTGGTTTTTATTTAGAGGAATCAGAGTACAAGGAACTGAATATATATGCACACCACACTTTGCAGTTTTTTAATTTGCAAACATTTGGAAAAGGACATATAATTTTCTTTACACTTCTCAAATACGTGCTACTTTGTGTTTCTCTATCATTTAAAATATAAATAAAATACAGTAAGGTTTGGGGCTGTAACATTTAAAAATTATGAACAATTCAAGGGGTATGAATACTTATGAAGCACACTGTATCTATTAATTGCATTTAATCTACTGTATTTCTCCATCTGTCCAATCTTTCTGCATGTACTGGAACAACCTTTTATTATTCTGCATGTCTTCTTGACCTTGACTGCATGTTATGTTCATTTATTTGTTAGGTTTGAAGATGATTTGTGCTATGTTGACTCGGTTCCAAGTGCATTCTATAGCAGGAGAGGCGAGCATCATAAAGAGACATCTAGAAACGGGACAGGTCAGAATGTCATTTGCTGGGAAATAAACCCATTGTAACCATGTGAAGAATAGTTTCAAGTATTGAGTATATCATTACATAAAGCAGATACTGCATTTACTGTATTTCCTAATTAAGCTGTCACAACTGACTTTTACAGCATCTTTTATTGATTTCATTGTCTGTTGTAACAACTTTTATAGAAAGTCTGTTCAGAACTAATTTTATCATTACATAAAGCATGAGCAATGAAATATATTCACAGGGACCCATGAAAGGACAGGACAAAGCATTATTGCGCCTCATTTGCCTAGGAAAATAGGGTGTTTTGAACTTTTTATTTTTTTATTTTTACATTTGGGTTTTATTTATCATTTTAGTTTCCTTAGGTTACTCACCACAATGGGGAGCTACCACTAATGTGTTGCAGAATAGTGTAAAAAAAAAAATTGCCCGTAGTGCTGGCTATTGTGTGAACTGAGTTCTGCCTCCAAGGTTCGGTGTGCAGGTTCTCCCTTTCCTGCTAACTTACACAGCAAATATAAATGGTTGAACCGTGGTAAAAAATATTCAAGCTTTAATTGATACTTATAAAAGAAACATTATCACCTGACTTTAAAACATACGACATAGTCCGTCAGGTATAGATAATAAACAAATGGCAAGATACTCAGATTTGTCAGTTGCGGCCGCCCGTGCCGTTCAAACAGGTAAGTCCATAGATCAGCTCCCAGAGCGGTGAGCGAGAGACCGCACAGGCAAGACTGACGCACGGCAAGTGCGAGTTTCGGAAGACTGCCCTTCCGCATTCCCTAGCCAATGCTTGCGTCGTTTCGTCTGGATGCTCCTGTACCGCTCTATATCCTTTTAACGACATGTCTAGTTTTGTTTTTATTATCTATACCTGACGGACTATGTCGTATGTTTTAAAGTCAGGTGATAATGTTTCTTTTATAAGTATCGATTAAAGCTTGAATATTTTTTACCACGGTTCAACCATTTATATTTGCAGAATAGTGTGCAATGGCAGCTTTCCTGTTACCCAGACTTTGGCAGGGTAAATAGGGCTAGTCAGATGGCAGGCTAGTCAGAACCCCACAATTGTGTCCTGAGGATGCCAATTGGGAGGTGGAAGGGAACACCCTTGTTGGGGTTCAGGGATACACTGCGTGACTACTTCTGTCCAAACGGAACACTGAGTGCCGGCGTGAAGAAATGACACCAAAACACAAAGAGGTGGTATGACCTCTACTCCTGAGTGTGAAGCAGGCCCAGAATGAATGCCTTTATTACAATACAATGGATTTTACAAATTGGTTTCAGGGGCGTGGTTAAGTTCTTTTGTTTCTTGCATTCTTCAGGAATGTGGTTCTCCAGATATAGTCATGGTTTCCACCCAGGACCATGCTGCCACATAGTGTGGAGTGGTCCAAGAAGCGGGCGCCATCTTGGAGTATCTCTGCTGTTCAGCTAAGCTTATATGTGTAATAATGTTTTTGCACCACAAACTTCATTACCAAAGCATTAGAAAAATATATGTTTCCCTTCACACCCTCTACTGCATAACTGCCCAGATGCCACGGTCACACTGACTGTAGCTTTTATGTACTTAAGTAGTTAAATGGCGGGGATAGGTGTTACCTCTGGACCCAACCACTGAAGGCAGGTGCTGTCTATAACTAACATCCAGCACCTGCCATGTATGGAGCCCACTCCATACAGTCTTGGCATTAGGTGGTCCCTAGATGGTCCCTACTTCTGTCATGGCCCTAGTTCCATATACTCTGCATTGGACTGCTATGTGTAAGGTAAGGGGCAGTTTACACAGCACAGGACAAATTCCGGTCGGTTTATCCGACCGGTATTTGCACTGTTTTCGTGCCGTGCACACAGCCGCGGGGGTACAGCTTTTCTCTGCGGTTTGCGGAGAAACCCCCCCCCTCCCTTCCCATAGACATGTTCATATTCTGTCCAAAAACCGGATAGAAGAATGAACTATGTTCTATGTTTTTCGGACCGCCGGTGGTCTGAAAAACCACTGGGCGGAAAATCCATGCAGTGGGGACCGCTGCACAGATTTTCCATTATGGTCCATGTGAAAGTTTGTCAGCCAGTTTGCAGCCGGTTTTCAAAACCGAAAACCGGCTGAAAAACAGTGCCGTGAGGACAAGGCCTAACTTTTTTTTTTCTTTTATTGTATAGAAAACTGTAATCTACTGCAGGCTGTCACCAGCTGTGTCTGGCTGTGGCTTTCTCCACTCTCCAGATACAGGATGCATGCATACTTAATTGAGCACAGTATGCATGTGTATGGGAGAATCGGGACAGACAGGTATTGACTGAAGGAACGTTCAGTGCATAGCTGTCTATTGTATTTGGCAACCTTGAGATTTAGGTAGGTTAAAATTCAACTTATCTAACCCTTGCTTTTAATAGGAAAAGTTTGTCTGACTTCATACAGTCATGTAAAAAAGAAAGTACGCCCCTTTAAATTTCATGGTTTAATGTATCAGCTGTAGGCACTCGCTTAGCGCTTGGACGCCATTTTGGACTGTCCTGGGGGGTTACTTTAACTCCGGGATCGCCGCTTCTGTAGGCGGAATGGCACACTGACACAGGCTTCTTTCTGGCTTCAGCCTGTTTTATTCCTGCACAGGAAAACATATAATACAAACACAGGCACCAAACAAAAACCCAAGGCCGTCTAGCCACTAACTCACATACAAATACAGACCCTGCCCATCAGTGGTCTGGACCTACCATCCAGACCCACAAAACACGGTATCCTCCCCGTACACGTTTAGGCTTCCCTTAAGCCTCCGGGGGCTAGAGCCTCTCTCCAGCTCCACTCTCAGGTATCAGACCACGCCCCCTGATCGCCTGGAGAGACAGGCTCTTTATAGGCCTGGTAAATCTTGGAACCGAACCTGGCCTGGAACGTGGGGACGGCCTCCCACCCAACGCTGTGACCGTCCCGGGAAAGGCAACCCATCACGAGCCACATAGCAGCCATACTAGATACACGTCAGTAACCTATGGTTACTGACGCCAAATGGTTGCCTTTCCCCACCGAAACCACGTTTTCCGGGCACGTTGGCAGCAGATCTCCTTCTGTACGCCACCTAGTGGCAGAATCCTGCGACCGTCTGAGGTCGGTCTGCCACACAGCACATAATAATATAACATCTGGTTATTAAAAGGTCTTAAAATTAGAAATAGTTGAAACCAGAAGTTTACATACACTAAATACAAAAGGCACATCTCCATGTTTTTTTCACTATCTGACCTGATTTAGGTCAATTAGGAACCAAAATTATTTATTTTTGCCAAATGCCAGAATAATAAGAAAAAGAGAATTCTTAAGGCATTTTTATTGCTTTCTGCAAAATCAAAATTTTCCATACTCTAGGATAACTATGCCTTTAAATAATTTGGGACAGCCAATATGATGATGTCATGTCTTTGGAAGCTTCTGATAGGATTATTGGCAACATCTGAGTTAATTAGAGACACACCTGGGGTTTTTTTTCTTAATTCACACCAGAAACACACTACTTCTGTGTGTAACATCATGGGAAAGTCTAAAGAAATCAGCCAAGATATCAGGAAGAGGATTGTGGACTTGCACAAGTCTGGATTATCCTTGGGTGCATTTTCCAGATACCTGAAGGTGCCTCGATCATCTGTACAAACAATTATACGCAAGTAAAAACAAGTTGGGACTGTCCAGTCATCATACTGCTCAGAAAGAGTTCTGTGTCTCATAGATGAATGTGCTTTGGTCCAACATATGCATATCAACCCAAGAACAAAAACAAAAGACTTTGAAAATATGCTGGTGGAAGCTGGTAAGATTGTGTTATTATCCACAGTGAAACGAGTACTGTATCAACATGGGCTGAAAGGCCACTCTGCCAGGAAGAAGCCATTACTCCAAAAGATAATTGTAAAAGACAGATTAATGTTTGTAAATGCACACAGGAACAAAGACCTAAAGTTTTGAAGACATGTCCTGTGGTCTGACTAAACTGTTTGGCCATAATGACCATCGTTCTGTTTGGAGGAAAAATGGAAAAGCTTAGAAGCCTAAGAACACCATCCCAACTGTGAAACATGTAGGTGGCAGCATCATGTTGTGGTGTTGTTTTGCTGCAGGAGGGACTGGTGCACTTCACAAAATAGATGGCAGCATGAGGAAAGAAAATTATGTGGCAATAATGAAGCAACATCTCAAGACAATAGCCAGGAAGTTAAAGATTGGGCAGAAATGGGTCTTCCAAATGGACTTTGCCCTTAAAGCTACTTTTCAAACTGGTTACAAAGTGGTTAAAGGTTAACCAACCCAAAACCCTCAAAAAAATAAAAAAAAAAAAAAAAAAGGGGCCCAATATACGATGGACAAAATTTAAAGCATAAATTAGTATTTTTATCCCCTACACCAAATAATAAGGCGGGGGGGGAACCCCCAAATTTAGCAACTTTTGTCATTTTTGAAAAAACCAAAATTTGGGGTTGCTTAAAAAAAACCAATGGTACTTCTTTTTTTAAAATTTCCAAAAATGGGGAAAAAAAAAAACCCTTGTTTTCTTTTTCGGGCCAACATCCCAAAAAATTTTAAAGGCCAAAAACATTTCAATAAATTAAGTGCAAAGTCCGGGGGGCCCTCCACTGCCCGGGTTTGAAAAAAGAGCCCCCCTTTCACAGCCAACTTGTAGCATCCGGAGATGCCGGCAAGGGGGGAAAGGGAAGGAGTTCTCGAAACGTCGTTAAAATGGGAAATTTTCCATTTCTTTTTCCCCCCGGTTGCCGGAATCTCGGTTGCTAATTTTTGGGCTGGGGAAAGGGAAGCTTTTTTTCAAAGGGCCGAGTGGAACCCCACGGACTTTGTTTTTTTAAAGGTATTTTAAAAATTTTTTTTGCTTAAATTTTAAAGGAAATTTTTTTTATTTTCCCCTTTTTTGGGAAATTTTTTAAAAAAAAAAAATTTTCCTTTGGGTTTTTTAAAAGCCCCGTTTTTCAATTTTTCAAAGTGTTTAAGGAAAAAACCAAAAGGGGAAAACCCACTGCCCTCCGCGTCGGGTTTAAAACACTATGGCTAAAGCCCCAAATTTAACGCAAAAAAAGATCGCCACCCGGGGGATTTGGAAAATCGTCCAAAAAGGGAAAAGCAATTTTGGGGAATGGTGGGCCCCCCCCCCGAATCTTTTAAGCAAAAAGATCTTCAAAATCTCTGCCAAGAAGAACTACCGAGGGCCCGGGGCTTTTGGGGCAAATCCTTGCCGTTCCTCGAGGGCTCCCCGGGTTTGGGGCCCCAGGGAGGAAAAACCCAAAAGCATTTTTTTTGGGCCCCGCCCCCCACCCGGGCCACGGTTTTGTACGCCCATAATAAAATTTTCCTAGATTTCAATAAAAAACAGAAGTCCCTCAGACCCTTTGCTATTTGGGGTTTCCCATCCCCCTACTGGGTGAGCATAAAGTACTTCTTTTTGAAGATTTCTTGGCGGATGTTTCGCAGAAAAGACGGGCTTTTAGCAGACTCTGCACAACGCTATTCCAGCACAAAATTCGCTTCCAATTTTTTATCCGGAAAAATTCCCTAAAATTTTCCCCGGGGAACGGAGGGGCCACCCCCCCCAGAATTTTAAAATTCTTTTTACAGAAGTGAGAAAAGGGTCCCCAGGATTTATTTAAACATAAAACCCCCGGTGTTGGGCCCCCCCTTTCCCCGGGTTTGTAAAGGGGACTCCATGTTCAAACCTACTCGGGGGAAGCAGGCAGGAGGGTCAGTAAAAATCCTGGGTTCGTGTGCCGTCACCCTCGCCCCCTTCCTCGGCACCGAAGGACCGCCGTCCGCCCAAAAGGGGCCCCCAATTGGACTCTAAACCCCCAGGGTAAACAATGCGGGGGCCCCTGTGCTTGCCCCTTATTTTGAACCCTTTTTGGTCCTGGGGAAAAATTTTGAAAGGCCCCCGCTTTGCCACCTTGCCGTGTTTCCAGCAATTGCTGGGCTTTGCTCACTTGATCCTCAGACAACCGGAACTAAAGGGATGCTACACATTACACTAAGGTGCCTTTTTTATTTCCTTTTTTCCCTTTGGGTTTTGGGGCCCCCTTTTCAGAGGGAAATTCAGTTTTTTTTAGGGCTCGTTTTTTAAGAGGCTAGGGGGGAAAGAGAAGTGGTTGAAAAAAATTCTCCTTTTCGGTTAAAAAAAGGAAAGGAAAGTCGCTTTAGGGGCAAAATTGAAGGGTGGGGTTTGTTTTTACCCCCCTTCGGCTTTTTTTCCCTTTTTGGTGGATGGGGGGTTTTGTTTTTCAACTTTAAACCGGGTTTTATTGTTCTGGGGTTTATTCTTTGTTTTTTGGGGGGTGTTGCCCCTTCTTTTGTATCGGCTCTTGCTCTGGCCTATAACCGGATTAGTTACATTAATTTTTCTGCTCCCCTCCTGCCCTGGTGGATCCTCATCTCCCCTGTGTCTGCTCTTTTCTGCTTAAATTCCCTTCATTATCCCGTTGACCCTTTTCCGAAAACCCCCAAAAAAAAAGTCAACGGGACATTTAAAGGGGCCCCCGCCTGATTTTTGACTTTCCCAAAAGATTTCACATTTTGGGGGGGGAAAAGGGGGACTTCAAGGGCGGAGGGAAAGGTTGTGGGGGGGTTTCCTAAATTTTTGGGCTTCCCCTTCGGCTAAGGGGGGAAAAGCCGGGTATCCCCCTCATAATAAAAATTTACTTAAAAATTTTCCCCCTTTGAATTGGTTTCCCCAGGGAGCATAAGGGGGGAAAGGGGTGGACTCTAGCATTTGTTTTATTAAAAAAGGGGGGAGGAAAGGAGATTAGCCTTTTCCACGTATGCACTCCAAATAGTCATAAGGGTCAGTTTTTCTGCGAACTAGGGGACAAAGTCCGTGCTGACAATGGGCCGGGGCTTTCAAATTTTTGGGGAGGAGAAAAAATAAACCCCTATTTGGTAGTTCCTCTAGAGAAAAACCGGGGAAAAAAAAAGGGCCCCCCTGGTCAAAGAAAGGGTTTGTTTGGTTTTCCGGGGAAAGGGGGGAAAAACCCCAAGGCCCTTATTCGGGTTACTACCCAAAAACAAATTAAAGTAAATTGCGGGCAAGGGGGGAAAACCCCCGACAGGGGAGAAATACACCTATTATTGTTATGTCACCACAAGTCATGGTCCAGTTTTAGATATTTTTGTTTTTTCAGATACCTTTTTTTTAACAGTTTTAAAAAGAATGCGAAGTTTCCTTGTCTTGCTCTTTTTCTAATTCCAATTCCCCGTTTTGTTAAAAAGAAAAGTTGGGAGCAGTCTCCGCGGGGCCGGATTTAATCAAAAAATTTCCCCCCCTTTTTTTAGGAATTAGTCGAGTGTTTTACTGAAATTGAAAAGGGGGGTTGGGGAAAGTTTAAAAGTATGAAGAAAAATAATGAGGTTTCCCCCGCTCGCCCCCGTTGTTTTTTTTGGGCAACTTTTAAGGCGGGTTTTGAGGGGGTAAAAAATTTAAATTGCCTTACATCCCCCACTGCGAAATTAACTAAATTTTTCAGGTTGGCCTGGAGCCTGAAAAGGTTTGCATTAAAGATTTCCAACTCTTTGGCCGGCAAAAGGAGTTGGGTAAAAGGGGAAAAACCCCAAAAAGGGAAAAAGTTTGATTTTTGGGTGGAGGAGAAAAGGAAGATTTGCTTTTAAATCCCTTCCCCCCACACCCTTTTTTAGAAAAGGGCCAAAAAGGGCCCTGAAAAAATTCTTTCCAAGCTGCTTAAAGGACATTATAGGTCTTCCCCCCATAAACCCCATAAACACGGAAATTTTAGAAGGGGATTTTCCCCCACAGCCCTGCAAAATTTTTAAGGGGTTCCGCTTAGGCGCTTCTTTGCCCCCCCTTTTTACCCCCGGGAAAAGGGAAATATAAACAAAGTGGAGGAAGGGGAAAATTTTTTTGAGCAAATTAAAAGGTTTTCCCTGCCTGAAAGACCCACAAAGAGGGGCAAAATTGGGGGGAAAAAGAGTTTTTTTCTTGAGCAGGTTGTGCGGGATGTCCCCATCGACAAAAAAAACCCGGCAAGGCCCCGGGCCCTGATGGGTTCTCAGGGGAAATTTATACAGTTTGATAGACCGGGTTTTAAAAACCCGCCCTCACGAAATATTATAATTTTGCCCCTTAACAGTCAGGGAAATTATACCCCCCGGGAATCCAAAAACCCGCTTTTTCAAAAAAAAATTTTTCCGAAAAAAGGGGGACGGACCCCCTTTCTCCGGCCCCCCATCCCGGCCTTTCTGGGCTTTTTTAGTTGTGGTTCAAAAAGTTATTAACAAAAAAAAGGCCCCGGCTGACCCGGCTGGCGGAACTTTTGCCCCTGTTTTAAAAAGGGGGAGGTAAAGGGCTGGGGGGAAATGTCGGGAAAGGTCCCTTTTTTTCGAAATGGAGGGATCAAAAAAGGGGGTTTTCCCTTTCCCGGAGAACGCCCTTTTTCCGGGGTTGGGCCCCTTAGATGCGGGAAAAGGCCATTTTGAAAAACTTTCCCAATGGGGGGTGGCTTGGCTTTTTGGTTTAAGAGGGGGATTTCAGGGCCTTTTTGGATTTTTCTCACCCCCACTACTCCGACCCCCCAAAGGGAAAAGGGTACATACCCCCGGGCCCTTAACATTCTGCCCCAAAAATTCATTGCAGAAGGGGACTAAAACCCAAGGGTTTGGTCAAATTATCGCTCCCCCTTTTTTTTTGGACCCTTGCTTTTGAACCCCTGGCAAAAGACCCCTTGGGGATTTTCTTTTTTCTTTCGGGGCCCCTTTAAAATGTTATAAGGGGGGGCGGGGTTTTTGGTTTGACCCATACAGAGTAAAAAACATTTTTTTTTAAATTTTGTGCTCAGCGTCTGAGAGATGAGCAATTACCGGATAAGATCACGTGGGGGTTTTGTCGCACCCAAGGAAAAGTTGTTTTGTGCAAAAAGTGGAGGGAAAAACCTTTTTAAAAGTTTGGGGGCGCATAATGCAACCTATGGTTTTTTAAACTTCCCCCCATCCCCACCGTAATTTCCAAATACCCCTGCAACACTGTCCCAAAGTGTGGAATTTTACAAAAACTGACTTTGGAAGGGTTCAATGGGAAGGGGGGGTCTACAACAGAACTATGGGAAAGGGCCTTTGCAGCTTATTTTAAGTGCTTTTTTTGTGTGTTTTTAGAATTAAACATATGATTTGCTGATTTTTCACTGCCCCGGGAACCCCCCGGGGGAAAAGGGAAGGTGGCAATTGGGGAGGGGGCCCGGAGATGTGTTTGGTTTTATTGTCCCCCTAAAAATTTTAGTGGCCAAATTGGTCCCTTTATTGGGGCCTTTGGCTTAACCCTTTCTTTGCTCCCAATCTCCATGATCGCAGACCAAATGAAAAATTCTATCTCACCAACCCGGCAAACCAAAATGGAAAAGGAAAAGGGGGGGGGTAAAAGAAATCCTTTCGGTGGTTTTTTAGGCGTTGGTGTTCATTTATAGAATCCCACTTTTCAAAAAGGGGAAAATCAAAATTTCTGATGAAGACTTTCCCGTAAAAGGGGGTGGTAATGTGGGGAAAAGGGTTTTGGGGGTTTCTTTAGGTAGATTAAAATGGGGAAATTTTCCCTTTGGGGAGGGGGGGCGAGGGGGGAATTTTTAAAGGGGAGGGGTTCTTTCTATAAATTTCCCTTATGGGCCCCTTTGGGTTTTGGGTTTTTTTGACCCTTTAAAGAGAAGGGAGATGCGCACACACTACAAGAGGTTTCTTGATGTGTTATGTTTTTAGTCAGTTTTTTTAATGTTTCCCTTTTGCCAAATTTTTATTTTAATTTCACTATTTGTGTCTGGGTTTTAGCAATCCCTTTTTTTGGATCTTTGTTTCCCCTGTACCATTTTGATATGTATGTCAGGGTGCTCGGTTATGTAGCAAAGCTTAATTGTGTATCTTTCTATTGTTTTATTTTCATATTTTATTCAATGTGTAACAAATTAATTTTTTGGAAAAAAATTCCCAATTTAAAAATTTGTTATAAAAAAAAAAAAAAAAGGGGGGCCAAGTCAAAGTTTTTGGGGGTGTGGCCATCACAAAGCATTTTATCTCAAACCTATTGAAAAAATTTAGGGGCAAAAAATGAAAAGGCAGGTTCGGAGCAAAAGGGAACCTACAAAACCCCCCCGGGTCGTTTTTCATCCCGGGGGGGACGACGGGTAGGCAGAGGTTGACGAAACGCCCCAAAGGGGCCTACCTTGCCCCTTTTCCCGAGAGGCGCAGGCCCGGGCCCCGAAACCTGCTGGGCTCCAAAAGGGCCCCCTGCGTGGGGTTTAAAGCGCCGGCGGTTTCTTTGACCCGCTTCTGCGGAGCAGAGGGGGCCCAAAGCTCCCCCCCCCCGCAGAAAGGGGTCGGGGGCCCGTTTTCCGGAGGTTTGCTGGGGTTCCCGGTAAGCCGGCAGGGCCGCCCCAGCGGGGCCCCCCGGGTCCTCAATCCCGTGAGGGGCCCGCCGCCCCGGCCCCGGTTTCCCGGCCCCAAAATGGCAGTTTTTCAAAGAGGGGTGGGTCATTGCGGGGGCTTTCCTCACTGGGGCACGCCTTTACAGGTGTGCGGCCGGGGGAGCTGGGGGGGGGGCCCTGCGGGGCCCGGGGGTTTAAAAAAGAGGACGAAAGAGATAAGCGCAAAACGCCCCCGGGGGGCAGGGGAAAATTTTAATGTTTTATTTTTGCTGCCCGTGGTTTCCCATACGCCTGCCCGGGGGCCCCCCCCTACGCCCCGCCGTGGCCCCCCAAAGCCGCCTGAGCCCCCCCCCGCCTTTCCCGTGGCCCCCATACGCCCTTGCCTGAGCCCCCCCCTACGCCTGGGTTTTGGCCCCCCATTCGCCTGCCCCGAGCCCCCCTTTCGCTGCTGTGGCCCCATAGCCTGCCTGTGGCCCCCCTAAGCCTGCCCGAGCCCCCAAAACCCTGCTGTGGCCCAAAAACACCTTTTCCCGAAACCCCCCATATGGCCCCGCCTTTTTTGGGCCCCATCGCGTTGGGTGTGGCCCACTTTAAAAGTTTCCTTGAGCCCCATACCCTGCCTGTGGCCCCATCCCGGGCCCCCCTTTCCCTGTGGCCCCCCTAGCCCGCCCTGTGGCCCCCCTATTGCCTCTCGTGGCCCCCCATTTGCCTGGGCCCGAGCCCCCAATTTCCCCCCTTGGGCCCCCCTTGTGGCCCCCCTAGCCTGCCTGTGGGCCCCTTTCGCCTGCCTGTGGCCCCCATAATTGGCCCCCCCTGCCCGTGGACCCAAAAACCCCGGCCCGTGGCCCCCCCTACCCGGCCCCTCCCCCGCCCGAGCCCCCTACGCCTGCCCGTGGCCCCCCCTACGCCCGCCGTGGCCCCCTAAGCCTGCCCGTGGCCCCCCTAAGCCCCCCCTGAGACCCCCCATCCGCCTTGGCCCCCAAGCCCCTTAACGCCTGCCTGTGGCCCCCTAGGCCTTTATATACCTGCCTTTTAGCCCCCTAGAGCCCCCCTTAACCGGGGAATGGTTTTGGCCCCCCCCATTGCCTTGGAGGTGGCCCCTTATAATTAATATTCCTTGGCCCCCTGAAGGTGACCCTTTACTATATACCCGCCTGGTGCCCCTATTTTTTCCCAGGGTAATTTTACCCCGCCCGAGAAATGACCCTTTTTTTATTTTTCCCTGCCTTTGGGGTGGCCCACTTTATTCTATATACCTGCCTTTAGAGTGGACCATATATCTAAAATACCTGCTGAGGTGCCCCCTATTTTTTATTATTTTTTACCTGGTTTAAAAAAAAAGGGGGTTTTAATTTACATATACCTGCTTGAAAGAGAGGGCTATCCCGTATACCTGTTAAAATGAGGGGACTTTTATACCTTATAATTTTAAAAGGGGGTTATGGAAAAGTGAGGATTCTTTTGATTTTGGGATCCTAATCCCCGGGACGGTATTGGCCCGGGGGCCAAAACAGCAAGAAAAATGTGAACCGGGGTGGAGAAAAAAAAAGGGGAAAAGTGAACGCGTGATCCCCGAAATGATGTCTCCCGGGGAAGGGCACTTAAAAGTTAACTGCAGTTTTAAACCCTTATATTTCTGCAGAGTGTTTTGAACAATTTGTATCTACCCCCCTTTTTGGGCCCTTTTATGGTGGTGGTATATGTAAACAGAGGCTGTGTACAGCTATTTGGGCCCCCCATATGGGGGTTTCGGGTTTGGTCGGGTCTCGGCAGGATTATTTGATACCTTTAAATAGTAATTGTTTTGGGGGCTTGGTTTTTTTAGGAGTGTTTTTTAGTCACAAAACATTTGTCTGGTAGATTTGTTTCCCTTGGGTTTTGGGTGGATTTTTTTGGTGAAAGTTATTTTGGGGTATTACCAACGTCTTTGGGGGGGGGGAGCGATTTTGAAAAAACAAATTTGTCAGGGTGATTTTTTATTGTGCAGTGAATGCTGAGGGGCCCCTGGACGGGGCCCATGGGAAAAATGGGAGAAAAAAGTGAAAGGACCCTTTGGGGTTTTCAGGGGTTTGGAGGGAAATTTGTGTGGGGGGGGGGGGGCATTTTTTGGGGGGGAGTGAGGGGGGTGGGCCATTGGCTGTACTCGGGTTGGGGACCAAAATTTCTTTGTCCTGGGCCCCTGGTTTCAAACAAATTTTTGAAGGGGAAAAGGGCCAAAATTTTTTCCCACCAAAATTTTTGTGAGAAGCTTGTGGAAAAAATATCCAAAATGTTTGACCAAAAATCATACAGTTTAAGGGCAATGTTTCCAGGGTATTTAAAGAAAAAGTATGTAAAAATTTTTAATTTGCAGAAAATTTAATTTAAAAAAGCCCCTTTAAAAAATTTTCTCTCTCTTTATTCTGCATTTTGGGAAATTTTAAGTAAAATTTTTGGGTTCCTTTTTGACCTTTTAAAAAGGGGGAAAGGGGTTTTTTTTGATTTCATGTTAGTTTGTGAGGGGAAAAAAATTGCATATGTGTTTTTTTTATAGTGTGTGTTAATCTTTTTGGTTTCAATTTTAGTTTTAGGGTTAGATTGGTTTTAAAAAACCCCAAAAACCGATTCTGATTTATCAGTATTTATAGAACTAAAAAATAGGTTTAAAAAGCCCCGAAAACGTTTGGTGAAAAATTGGCCCCAATTCCTTTTTTACTTTCCAAAAGGAAATTAAAAAAGGTACAAAGCAGCCCGTTTCTGGGTTTAAACAAATGCCCATTGAATTTAAATTTTTCATCAGCAAGTAGCCCCCCTTTTTATAAGGGCTTTTGGGCAGGTTGCTGACCTAGAACATTAAGGCGGAAAGTTTTTTCACAACATACATAAAAATAAAGACATCCGTAAAATTTAAACTTAGAGAACAACAATTAATTTCCAAACCAAAAATTTTTTAAAATGTTATCGGACGTTTCAAACAATCTGAACAGGGCCTTGGGTTTTAGGGGCCGGGCGCTTTGGGGGGCCCATCGCGGAGGCACCACGATTTGCTTAACCCGAGGGGGGCTTCCGCCCGGGGTCGCCCACCCAGGGAATAGCCCCCCCTTTGGGTCTGCCGGGCCGGTTTTTTAACAGCCGCCCGAGACAAATGCCGCTGCACGCATCGCTGGGGCAGCTGCCGGTACAGGAAGGAGGAGGAGGGGGTCGTTTCCCGTCCTTTATCCCCTGTATCGCGTACAGGGGGGGCCCCCAAAGGCTTTTCCCCCAATTAAACCCCCTTTTTGATGCTCGATTCCTCGGGTGGCAGCTCTGCCGCGAGGGGCATTTTTGGGAAACTGCGGGGACAGCATAAGCGGGTGGGGAAAAGTTTGCAGCTTACACTTTTGCAGCTAGGGCCGGGGCCGCGGGGCCCCTTTTGGGCTGGGAAAATTTAAATTTTTTTTTTATTTTTTTAAATTTGGGAAAAGGGGGGGGATGTAATGGTTAAAAAGGGGGCAAACTTTCTGGGGTTAAAGGGGGAAATTTTAATGGGGGGTTTTTTTTTTTTTTTTCAGGGGGGGTTGGTTTCGGCTCAGGGGGGCATCTGCTGGGTACAGGAGCTTTACTGGTACGGGGGGTTTTTCTGGCTTAAAAAGGGGGCCCCTTGTTTTTGGGCCCCGGTGGGCTTTTTGTTTTTTCGGGGGGGCAATTACTGGTTTGAGGGGGGCCCTTTTACTAACTAAAAAGGGGGGCTTTTAATGGTACAAGGGGGGATGTACTGGCTAAAAAGGGGGGGGATCTACTGGCTAAGGGGGGGGTTGTAATGGCTACAGGGGGGGGGTTTTTTATGGGGGACCCCGGGGGGCAAATTTCCCGGCTTTAAGGGGCATTTTATGGTACAGGAAACAACTTGGCTTCTGGGGGGGATGTACCCGGTTTCAGGGGGGTTTTTCCCCCCCCTTTCAAAAGGGGGTGTACTTTGGCCCAAAGGGTGGGCCCTTACTGGTTAAAAGGGGGTTCCCACTGGTTCGGAGCTTTAATGGTTTCTGGGGGGCTTGTTAATTTGGGTAAGGGGGGGTTTTAAATGGCCTTTCAGGGGGGCCCTTAATGGCTCCCAAGGGGGGGATCTAAATGGTTTCTGGAGCATCTAATGGGGACAGGGGGGAATTTTTCTTTGGGTATAAGGGGGGGATTTAAAAGGGGTAAAGGGGGATTACTTTCCTACAAGGGCATTTTATTTGGTCCCGGGGGGGATCTAAAAGGCTACAGGAGGGACTTTCTAGTACGGGAGGATTACTGGCTACAGGGGGGCATTTTACTGGCTACAGAGGGCAAAGTCTGGAACAAAAGGGGGCCTGTTTTTTTGGTAAAGGGGGGATTCTAAATGGTATAAAAAGGGGATTTTTATGGCCCACAAAAGGGGGGAAACTATGGCTACAAAGGGGGGATTTTACTGGCTATAAAAGGGGGGATCTATTTGGGTACAAATGGGGAAATTTTTGGCTTTCAAGGGGGGACTTTTAATGGTAAAGGGGGGGATCTTTTGGCTTAATGGGGATTTTACTGGGCTTTTAAGGGTGGCCCTGTTCTGGGGGGACGGAGCCCTTACTGGGTACAGGGGGGATCTATTTGCTAATTTAAAGGGGGCCCCTATTTGGGTATTTAAAGGGGGGAACTAAATGGGTTTCAGGGGGCTTTTTAATGGCTACAGGGGGGGGTTTTTTGGCTATTAAAGGGGGCTTTATGGCTTTCGGAGCACTCTTTCTGGGGTAAGGGGGGCATTATTTGGGTTTCAGGGGGGGGGATGTTTCGGGCCAAAAAAGGGGGGCCTTTTACTGGTACAAGGGGGGGGAGTACTGGCTACCCGG